>JAEPRB010000060.1:0-191526 GCA_016758965.1 Circinella minor
GGAATATAATAAATAATTATTTACAACAACTAACAAAAAAAAAAAAAAAAAAAAAAAAAAAAACAAATATGAATAGAAAGGAACACTTTTTTTTTTTGTTTTGTTTTTTCTTCTTCCCTTGAAGAGTAAAACTAATATTAGTGATAATAGTAATAGTAATTTATAAAGTGTTTAGTTATGTAATGATTGTGGGGGGGGTAAATGAAGTGAAGAAGAGAGAGGGGGGGGATATAGAATGAATAGGAATAAATTATAGGGAATAATAATAATAATAATAAAAAAGTGTGTGTGTGTGTGTGTGTGTGTGTGAGGTTTAATATTTTATATAAATATGCCAAGAAAAAATGCCAAAAAAAAAAAAAATTAATGTTGATAAAGTTGATGGTGATTCATTAGATTTCCTTCAGAATGAAATCGTCGTTTACAAGTTGCACATCGTATTCCTTTTGGTTTTATTAACATTTTTGTTTTTGTTGTTGGAAAATCAAATAATAATGAATTTGAAGAATTGGATGAAGAAGAAGATGAAGAAGGTGTAGGCGATGGTCTTTGTTGTTGTTGTTCTGGTTCATTATTTATAGGATGATATGAATTTATCATCGTTGATGATGATGTTAATATAGAAGAATGAGATAAAAACCATTCTTCAGCTGTTGGATTCATTGGCCACACTTCTTTTTCTTGTAATAATAAACTAGATTGTTGTCGATAATACATGATTTTATATATAAATAAATTAAAAATAGTAAAAAAAAAAAGAGATAAGAAAAATAAATTTGTATTTTTTAATCCTTTTTATAGTTTTTTCTAGGACCCGGTAAAATTTGAACCTTCTTCTCCACATTTCCAAAAAAAGGTAAAGTAAAGGGCCTCTTTTTTTTAGGTTGTACAATACATGACCTTCTAAACCATCCCCTCCCCCTCTCACATATCAATCCTTGCCTGAAATGGATTCTTTACACCACCACCCCTTCCTCACACGCATATATATCATATTTTATCAATTAATTCATTTTTATACCATTTGTTGAAATAATTTAATTCTAAAAAGTTTATTATAATGATGATCGAATTTACTTCTCCGTTCTTTTAGGGTCTGTGCTACAATCTATAAATTATTTCAAAAACATAAATTAATATGTTTCGGTTATAAAAAAAAAAGGTGTCAAAATAATAATGACTTTAATGGAATTTTAGTATAACAAAAAGAAAGAAGGATAAAGAAACAAGAAACAATCGAAGCTTTTTTTTTTTTTCTGATCATTGTTGTTATCTATAATCCAATTTTTTTTTTAAAAAATATTAATGAACACATAAATAGTTCTTCTTCCCTTGTTGTTGACGACTTTTTATTTTTATTTTTCTGTCCTTACCTCCTTAACCAACATTTCGGGCGTGAGAACCTTGTTCTTGTTCTTGTTGTTGTTTTGTTGTTGTTGTTTTGTTGTTGTTGTTTTCTTCTTAAAAGGTAGAAAGTCACTTGATGTTGTGTGTTTTACATTATGCATTAATAATTTCATTTTTACCAACTGACAACTGGGTAACCCTTTTAATCATTATCATTGTTTTTTTTTTCTCAAGGTATTAACTCTCACGTTTCTTTTTGAATCCATTTTTTTTTCTTCAAGTAAAAAATTCATTTCATAGTTCAAGGGGGGAAGGCGGAAGAGAAAAAAAAAAAAGGGGGAGGGGGGAATTATACTTTTATGCAATCAGTTCAAAATTTTCCCGCCCTTTTTTTTTTCACTTTTTTTCTTTTTTTTATTCTTGTTGTTCTTGTTGGTAATTGATATTAATTTTCAATAAATTATATTCGATCATAGAAACCCCCATGATCTTGATTTATTTGGAATATATTGAAAAGAAAAAAAAAAAAGAGCGTGACCTATTAGTTCTTTCAGCACGCCATATGAGCTTTTTTTTTTTTTTTTTTTTTGCTCCAAACAAGTGCATGGTGTATCTAATGTTTCTTGTCAAGTAACATTCTTTTTTATGATTTCACTTGATTATAATTAGGTATAATATCAATTTTTTGATATGTAATCGATTTAAAAATAGTTCTTCGGTAAATTATTGAATAGTTATACAAAAAAAAAAAAGTTTGTTACACCTTTCTTATATAAAAAATTGCTGAGCCCATTTTAATTTCTTGTTGTCATTAGCAATCAATGGGATATTATAACCATTTTACATAATAATAATAATAATAATAATAAAGGAACCTGTGACTTTGGGGTGAAAAATCCCCGGAAATATATAAAAAAATGAGAACTCACAATTTTTTATTGCATTCAGAAAGGGGAATAAGGAATGTTTATCTTTTTTAGATCAAAGAAAAATATCGAAGCATTTTATTATCAACCTGATTTGAATTGTTCTTTATTCTATTTTTCTAATGAATGTTTTGTTTCTTATCTAAATAATCTAGAGAAAGAAAAAAAAAAAGATATTGATCATTCTATATTAATGTTGTTCATTTTGTTTAAAGAAGTCACAAGAACTGCCTGTCAAATAATAGTGAACTTTTTTTTTTTTTTTTTTTACTGCTTGTTTTTAAAATAAACTTGCAATGAAAAAAAAAATTCATAAACTTGGATCAAGTACATATACATTCGAACAACTACGTACTAGTAGAACTATCGTTCTCTAAAAAAGATGAAAATCTCACTACTCAGTCAACTAAAATTTATTATATCAGTACATATTATATGAACTTTTTTAAAATTGTTCTCCTAGCAACAGATTTAATACTTGTGTAACAATTCTATCAATCAACATAAATAAAAAGGATGTTTTTAATGTAAAATTCCAAGTTACTTTTCAAGTAAGTTAGTTTTATTAAACAAATTATGTTATATAAATATAAACGACTTTTTTTTTTAATTTAACCTTTGAATGGAAAGATTGCATACATTTATGCAACAGTCAATGGCGGGAAAAAAAAAGGATAAATCTTGAACTTTATATTATGTGATGTTGTATGTGTTATGTGTTTATATATAATATGAACCATTGGAAGGTCAAGAGACCTTGAATTTTTGAATCAGATGAGTTCACTTTATTTTTTATGATTACCATGGAAACTTACTCTATCTCTTTTACAATAAATAATAAAATAATAATAATAGTTAATATGATAAGAGAATTTCATTTTTATAAGAAAATAATGATTTAATGAATCTATTTCTTCTTTTCACATTAATAGAGTATGTCATAAAAAAAAAGTTGCATAAAATTACAAATCTTTTATTCAAACCAATAATAATGGGAGCATGACGAATCCTCTCAATTTTCGTGACGTTTTTGATGCGCCGCTGTAGGAGAAATGCCCTTATGAACATTTGGGATAATGAGCGATACAAAGGCGACGTGGCTTTTTGTGTTTTTTTATTTCACATCTTTTTTCTTTTATTTTTTTTTTTTATAAAAACAAAATCATGGTTGCAATGGTAAATTTTTAATCGAAATACTTTTTTTTTTTTTTGAATTAATAAATTTTAAAATTAATTCATTATTATTAGCAATTAAATATTAAAACACTTCAACAAAAACAATTTAAATTGGATGTTGAAAGTACTGATACCGTAAGTTTTTTTTTTTATTGGGGTGGCGGGGGGGGTTGTAGGTGTAGAGGGTATTACGTAACCTATATATATATATATATATTGCTTATACTTTTAAAAAACTTATATTCAATAGATTCTTTCAGTGAAAGAAAAAATTCAAGAATCTCAAGGTCATGACGTTTCTCAACAAAAACTTATTTACTCTGGTAAAAAACCCCCCTCCTCCCTCCTCTCCCTCCTCCCCTTCCTTCTCCTCATTTTTCTATTCATAATAATAATAATAATAATAATAATATTGTATAAAATAATTTAGGCAAGATCTTGACGGATGATAAGAAGGTGGAAGAATGTAATATTAATGAAAAAGGTTTTTTGGTTTTAATGGTTTCTAAGGTATAGTTTTTTTTTTTAATAATAAAGAGAGATAGTGTATATATATATACTTGAATCGATCTATTAAATATATATATATAATTTAGCCTAAAAATACTGGATCTTCTTCTTCATCTGCTGCGGCTACACCCAAGAAAGAATCTGCACCTACTGAAACAAAGACTACACCTTTATCAACAACACCTGCTACACCTTCGGCTCAACCCGCTACACCTGCTACAGCCAATACAACTGAAAGTACTACAACCCCTACTACTACTACTACTACTAACACTACTAACACTACTACTACTGCTGCAGCAGCAACTGACTCTGCTACTACACGCGATACAAGAGATGATCTTGGTAAATAATAGATAATAATAGATCATTGAAGAACATAATATATAATAACCTTCTTCTTTTTTTTTTTTAGTAACTGGTGATCAATATGAAAGTGTAATTCAAAATATGATGGAAATGGGATTTGAAAGAGATCAAATTAAACGTGCTTTAAGAGCAAGTTTTAATAATCCTGAGCGAGCTGTTGAATATTTGTTTAATGGTATTCCTGAAAATTTACTTGCTGAAGAACAACAACAACAACAACAACAACACCAAAATACCCAAAATACTACTACTCAAGAATCATTATCACCATCTCAACAAGAACCTACTTCTAATACTACAACTACACCTACTTCACCTTCTGCAGGTACACTATACAACGACTACTCTTTTTTTTTTTTTTTTAGAAAAAAAAAAAACAAATTGTTTTAATTTAATATAAAATTTAGGTGGAGGACAACCTCAAAATCTTTTTACAGCTGCTCAACAACAAGCTCAACAACAACAACCAAGAGGAGGAGGAGGAGGAGGAGGAGAAGGAGTTGATTTTTCACAATTACGTAATACACCTCATTTTCAACAATTAAGACAACTTGTACAAAGTAATCCAGCCATGTTACAACCTTTGTTGCAACAATTAGGTGCAGCTAACCCTGAGTTGCTCCGACAGATTAATGCCGATCCACAAAGTTTCTTTCAAATGTTGATGGAAGGTGTGGATGATACTGAAGGAGGTCAAGGAGATGTTCCACAAGGATCTCAAGTTATTCAAGTAAGTTTTATGTATATATAAATCACAAACCCATCCCCCCCACTCCTTCTTTTTTTTTAAGAGAGAGAGAGAGAGAGAGAGAAAGAGAGATAATTAATCTCTCTATTCTTTTTGAAAAATAAAAATAAAAAAAAAAATAGGTAACTCAAGAAGAAAAAGAAGCTATTGATCGAGTAAGTTTTTTTTTTTACATGGTTTGGATAATAAAATAAAATAAAATAAAAACTAAACTATCTATAATAATAATAGCTGGAAGGTCTAGGCTTTGGTCGAGCACAAGCTATTGAAGCCTACTTTGCTTGTGATAAGAATGAAGGTAAAATAGTGAGAGAGAGAGGAGTTTGGATTATTTTTTCTTTTACCTACTCGGAATTATACTAATAAGTTTTATTGTTATATTAGAATTGGCTGCGAATTATCTATTTGATAATGGAGCTGACGACTTTGAATAAAAAAAGAAAGAGAGAGCGAAGGAGCGTGTTTTAAAAAAATCACTTTATTTCTTGGGGATTTTAGTCAAACTCTGTTTCCCCCAATATTTGGCCCCGAAAAAAAAAAAAAAAAAATTCCATCTATGCAAAACTATAATAATAATAATAATAAATAACAAAAGATAAAAAAAAAAAAAAAGATAGAAAAGGGTTTTTTTTTTTGCTTGGTTTTATATAAATTAATTCAAATCATACATATATAAAAATATATATAGACAATAGATTTCTATTTGATAAAAAACTATTGTTTGGGATCTAGGTGAATTAGGAAAACAATAATTTTGGGGGGGTAAATAAGTCACAATTCAACCAGCAAAAAAAAAAAGAAAAGTTTTGATAACCCGCTATTTTTTTTTTCCAATATTTTTTTTTTTCTCAGCCCCAAGAACTTCCTGAAAGTGAAAGCCTGTTCATTTTTTTTTTTTTTTTTTTTTTTTTTTTTTTAGCTTTAATTTCCCTCTTTCTTTCCTTCTTATGGATCAGCAATCAGGTAAAAAAAAAAAAAAAGTTTTTGATTGTTTTTTTTTTTTTCTTTTCTTTTCTTTTTAAAAAAAAAGATTAAACTAAATTGAATTATTTATTATTATTCTTTAAAAAAAACAAAAAGCTTCCAACAACGTTGATATAAAGAACACTAAATTGGAGCAATCCTTAGCACCTACACCTCAGAATACACCTATTAATCCAGCACCCATTACTTCCACTTATCGTCCCAACGTTACTACTATTTCAGAAGATATGGAAACTATTACTACACCTGGTAATATATATATATATATATAACTTTGAATTCAAAAAAAAAAAAAAAAAAAAGTTATATATTTGGGGATAATATTTGTTTTTTGTTTTTTTCTGACAGAAAAAAAAAAAATATTTTTTTTCCTCTTTTTTTTTTTTAGGCGCCTCTGGCAAATCAAATGCTTTAGCTGGAGCATTTACTAGTAACCCTGCTTTAATTAGTATGTTACAAGGTAAATTAGGTACTCTTGTCGGTCAATCTTCTGGATATATTGAATCCCTTCCTGAACCTGTCAAGCGTCGTATCAATGGTTTAAAATATTTACAATCACAACATGCTGAATTGGAAGGAAAATTCCAAGAAGAAGTATTAGCATTAGAAAAGAAATATTTGGAACTTTATAAACCATTGTATGCTAAACGTGCTCAAGTTGTCGTGGGTCAATATGAACCTACTGAACAAGAAGTAGAAGCTGGTAAAAAAGTGGATGAAGAGGATGAAGAAGAACAAGAAACACAAGAAAAGACTGAACAAGAAAAGAAAGAACAATCAAAGAATAATGATGATGAAGATACAACGGATGTCAAGGGTATTCCTGAATTTTGGTTGACTGCTTTAAAGAATCATCCTCAAATGGGTGAATCCATTACAGAGGAAGATGAAGATGTTTTGAAACATTTGGTAGATGTTCGTATGTCTTATATGGATAAACCTGGTTTCAAACTTGAATTTGTATTTGATGAAAATGATTATTTCACTGATAAGTCTCTTATGAAGACTTATTATTATCAAGAACATGCTCAAGGAGGTGATTTTGTTTATGATCATGCTGAAGGTTCCAAGATTAATTGGAAAGAAGGCAAAGATTTAACTGTCACTGTTGAAACTAAGAAGCAACGTCATAAGGGTAAAAAAAAAAAAATTATTATTTTATTAAAAAAAAAAGGGGACGAATGGGAAGTATATATTAACCTATATAATTTTAGGTACCAACAAGACTCGTGTTGTCAAACGTACTGTTCCTGCTGATACTTTCTTTACTTTCTTCAGTCCACCTGTTTTCCCTGGTGAAAACGAAGAACTTGATGAAGAAGAAGCTGAAGGTTTAGATGCTAAATTAGAAGCTGATTATGAAATGGGTAATATTCTTTTTTCTCATTGAATGCATAAAAAAGTTTTTTTTTTTTTGGGGGTCAATCAAAAACACATTGTAAGGGGGGGTAAACTCAAATTATAATTATAATTTTATAGGTGAAGAATTCAAGGATAAGATTATTCCTCATGCCGTTGATTATTTCACTGGTAAAGCTTTAGAATATGAAGATTTTGAAGGTGATGATGATTTTGAAGATGATTTCTATGATGATGAAGATGATTCTGAAGATGATGATGATGAAGATGAAAGTGACGATGATGACGATGACGATGGCAAGGTATAAAATTATTTAGTATTTACTTTTTGTGTTGTGTGTTGTGTTGTGTGTGTGTTGGGGGGGGGGAGTAGGGCGGTTGTTGGGGTTTTTTTTTTTTTTTTTTTTTTCAGATATATAATAATTTTAACACTCAAATTCAATTTTAAAATAGCAACCTACTAAGGGTGAAAATGCACCTGAATGCAAGCAATCTTAAAAAAAAAAATTATATATAATTCCTTTTCTCTTTCCATAATCTTTTATTGCATATTGTGTGTATTCTTTCCCCCCCCCTCTTTTATATATATATATATATATATATAAAACCAAACCCTTTTTTCCCAAAATTGTATCATGTTATTTACAAGATAAAAAACAAAACAAAAAAAAAAAAGAGAGATATTGTTAAAAGAAACTGTAGAAAACAGTTTTTTTATTATTATTATTATATATTATATTTGATTTCACCTGTTTTGAGTTCTATAAAGAAAAAAAAAGAGGTAGTAGTCTATATCACTAATTATTAGTTTCCAATGGATGAAATCAATGCGGTCTATCAATTTGTTTTTTCCTCCCCATCAAAGTTTTTTTTTTTTTTCTTTAAATTTACACATATTAAAATTATTATTTCAAAATACTAGTATTTAAACAATATCAACAACGAGTACTTTACCAGACATCTATTGTCTGGTATTCTAACTCCTCTTTTTGGTATATTCATGTTATTAAAAAGTATAGTATACCAAAATATCAAATAAACCAAATATTACAAAAAAGATCCCATCATGCGGGTGCTAATGGTCATGGAAATCAACATCACCTTGACGATCTATTCTATAATTATGAAAAAAGACGACCTAGAATAATTAAACCTATACTTTTACAACAACAACAACAAAAGAGGGAATGGCATAATTCATTTTATTATTATCAACAATACTATTATCATCATTCATTTTTTACAAAAGGAAAATATAATTATACACGTGACCCATGGGGATATTATAACAAGTATAATTGCCGCAGCAATCACCGTCGGTCCTTTTCTTTGTCTTTTTCTCCTTTTTATAATAATAATAACAACAACAACAAACGATCTTTCATGACCGACAGTTCAACTATTGCTTCTTCATCGAATAGAACTCATGTTCATGATCGTAGTAGAGAAAGAGGCATGAGGGGTGGTCGTGGACGAGGAACACGTGGTCATCGTGGTGGATTGAACTCATTGTTTAATCAATACCAAAACAATCACCATTATACACCAAAAACAATCATTCAAACACCAAGACAAGTAAAAGAATGGACTTTATTTAATGAAAATAATGAAAAAAGTATAGGATCCTCTCTTCTTCCTAACCAAGCACCTAGTCAAAGTTATTTGACTACAAGTCAAGAACCTTCCAAATTATTGACGGACCCTATGGATAAGAAAAAAAAATTAATTATTCTTGATTTAAATGGCACATTGGTAAAAAAAAAAAAAAAAGAATATAATTTATCAAAAAAAAAAAAAAAAAAACTAATGAAGGAGGGGAGGGGTTATATATATATATAGGCAAGTCGTACACCGAATCGACAAAGTATGTATGTTCGACCTTATCAAGATCAATTCCTTGATTATATTTTCAAATATTTTAAAGTCATGGTATGGAGTTCTGCACAACCTCATTCAGTCACTCATATGTGTCAATTATTTGGAGCATATGAAGAAAAATTATTACGTATGTGGGATCGACGTTATTTTAACTTGTCAACAAGTAATTATAATCGAAAATCACAAACGATCAAAGATTTGGAAATTGTTTGGAAAGGATTAGGAGAGGAGAATGAATTTGATGCTACCAATACTATTTTAATTGATGATTCACCTGCCAAAGCAATTGTTCAACCTTATAATAGTATTCATTTATCTGAATTCAATCATATGTCTCCTTCATTTTTAAAATATGGTGAAGATGAATTATTACATGTTGTTCATTATTTAGAACGATTACGAACACAAAGTAATGTATGTCATTTTATGTTCAACGAACCATTTAAAAGTATGGATCCTACACAAAAAAATAAAGTCAATGAAGATGATTTCAAGGCCTATCATTATATATTTGGTCAAGAAGGTAGAAGATTACATGATTTTAATCCAACAAAACAACAAAAGAACAAGAAGAAAGAAGGAAAGGGAAAGGAAAAAAAAAAGGAAGAAGAAGAAGAAGAAGACAAGGAAATAAGAAAGATTGAACAACAACTTGAAATTACAAAGTTATAATAAAAATAAGTGTGGACATTGATTTCATGCTGTTTTGTTTGTTTGAGTATATTCTACGTAGGGTTATACAACATAACAACAATGAAAGATCTCAATGTTCTCTTTTTGTAGTGTTTAATCGGGAATTGTATATTATATATTTTATTTATGTTATCACATATCGATTATATATTTTAAGAGGGATGTATATGAACTCAGACTATATACGTTTGCCCATTCAGAAAATCTTATATAAAACAAGAGAAAGAAAGAAATATTTTTTTTTTTTTTTACAGAAAGATCAAAGTAGAAAATAGAAAAAAAACCTCAAATGGAATTGGAGTTGTGCTTATCAGTTATTAGATCAAATGTTTCATACATGAAAAGAGAGAGAGAGAGAGAGAGAAAAAACTTTAAAGTTCATAGATGATAAGATACACAGCCTCATAAAATTGGGAAACCAAACAAATGTATAATAATAATAATAATAATGCGGTCGATCTTTTTTATCTGCAAGGTTTATAAACATGAATGTATAATTTGTCATTTATGATTGAACATAATATATTTTTTATAAATCGTGTTAAGAAAAACCTCAATGAGAAAGGAAAGGAACTCATTTCTCATAGAAATTTTTGAACCAAAAAGTTGAAAACAATCAAATGGTTTTTTTTTTAAGATCAAGATGAGAGAGAGAGAGAGAGAGAGAGAAAGAAAGAGATAAAAATAAACTTTTTTGTGTTGCCCCAAAAAAGTAAAAATAAATAAAGAAAGAAAGAAAGAAAAAGCGGGGAGTACAAACTCTTATTGAGAATTTACTTTATTTGCGTAACACCAATCCCAAAAAAAGTAACGCTCGAATTTTTTTTATTTTTACCTTTTTCAAAGAAAATCTTTTTTTTTTTTTTTTTGTTTTCTTTTTTCTTTTCTTTCTTTCTTTTTGCAACCACTACTTCTTTTTCTTAATTTCTATTAAAGAAATAAATTCTACAAGCAAGCCATGTTGTATCTAACGAATGATACGGGATTGCTACCCTTCTTTCTTCCTCTTGGAATTATTGGTGTCTATCGTTACCTTTGGTTCTTTATTCGTGTGATTGCTTGGTTAATATATAAACCTCGACGACCTAAACCTAATCCAACTTATAATTCTGAAGAAGATGTTACTATTATTGTACCTACCATTGATGCAGGTGAAGAATTCAAGATTGCTGCACGTAGTTGGCTTGCTTGTAAACCTAAAGAAATTGTAATTATTACTGAAACAAAAATGCGTGGCCCATTACAAGAACTGGCAAATGAAGTAGATCCTGAACGTATTCGTGTTTTAACTGTACCTAAAGCCAATAAACGATTACAAATGGTAGCAGGTATTAATGCAACATCTACAGAAATTTTAGTATTTGCAGATGATGATGCTATTTGGAAACCTACCATGTTGGATTATATTTTAGCCTGTTTTGAAGATTTAAAAATGGGTGGTGTTGGAACAAGTCAAAAAGTACATGCTGTAGATCCAGGAGGTCATCAAACCATGTGGGAAATTTTAGCTGGTTATCGTTTAACAAGTCGTAATATTGAAATTGCTGCATCCACTCATATTGATGGTGGTATCTGTTGTTTATCAGGTCGTACAGCTGCTTATCGTACTTTGATTTTAAAAGATCCAGCTTTTCAATATTGTTTTACAAATGATCTGTGGCTCGGCAAATATCCATTAAATTCAGGTGATGACAAGTTTTTGACACGATGGATGTATTCGCATGGTTGGAATACTTATGCACAAATTTGTGATGAGGCTGAGTTGGATTCTACCTTTAAGAATAATTGGCGTTTCTTAAAGCAAGTACTTCGTTGGACTCGTAATACATGGCGTTCAGATTTTCGTTCTTTATTTACTGAACGTTATATTTGGCGTCGTCATCCTTATGTTGCTTTTACTATGCTTGACAAGATTTTTAATCCAATTACTTTATTAGCTGGTCCTGCATTAGTCACTGTGTATGCTGTGAAACAAACTATTTTTATTCCACCTACTGAAAATCCATTACCTGGTTGGAATATTGCTGTTTCTTATATTTGTTGGTTATTATTCACACGTGCATTGAAATTATTTCCTCACTTTTTACGTCGTCCATTGGATATTTGGGTTATTCCATTCTGGTTAATTTTTAATTATTATTTTGCTATTATGAAGATTTATGCTTTATTTACATTACACGAGGTAAAAACAACAGGAGGGAAGGAGATCAAGCGAGTGAAGTAAAAAAGGAGGGAAGATTTATTGATATGCATTATAAATATATATATATATATATATATATATATATAGGTTGGTTGGGGTACTCGTGCAGGTGTTGGAACAACATTAGCAGCTGATATTAAAGAAGAAGAAGATGATGAAGATGATCCAAATCATCCAGTAAAGATTGAAATGTCACAAATGAATACACCAGCCCAACAAGAACGTCAACATTATTTACAACAACAACAACAAAATCATCCTTATCCTACTTATCGTCAAGAATTAGCTAATGTGGATGGAAATGGTACACAACCTTATTATTATCATGATTCTAGTTCAAACGAAAATACATCAAGTAGATTGGTTGAATCACATCCATCAGAGCGGTAAAAAACGCGGAAAGTCAATCTCACCCAAAGCTTTTATTTTTTTTAAACGATCCATTTTTAACGATCGTTTTTTAAAGCATTCTCCGAATCAAATAATAATAATAATAATAATAATAATAGATAAGCATTATCCCAACTCAAACACATTACACTTTGCAACCTTTAGTTTTTTTTAAACATTTGTAATTCTCCTTCTTTTCCCTCCTCCTCCTCCTCCCTCCCTCCCTCCCTTTTCTCTTGTCACATATATATTCTTTATATCATATTATTTTATTTTTTTTCTTTCTTTTCTCCAAACAGTAGATAATTATGTGGATCTTCTTTTGTAATATTCCCCCCCCTTCTCACCCCATATTTTTTATTTATTTTTATACACCTATATTGGGATTTTTTTTTTTTATATAAAATTTTTCTTTTCTATTTGTTGATTTTTCTT
This sequence comes from Circinella minor, assembly GCA_016758965.1. Taxonomy (NCBI): domain Eukaryota; kingdom Fungi; phylum Mucoromycota; class Mucoromycetes; order Mucorales; family Lichtheimiaceae; genus Circinella; species Circinella minor. The sequence goes on from JAEPRB010000060.1 coordinate 13,019, forward strand.
ATTAAGGTAACAAATCTACTGTTATAGTCCCGCCCCCCCGCCCCCAGCCTCCCTCTCTTTACGCAAAATAGTAAATTGTTTTTTATATTTTACCATTTTACTGTAAAAAAAAAAAAAATTGTTCTGGAATCTTAGGAAAATTGAGTTTCTTGACATTTCTCTCTGTGCGTAGTACAATATAAATCTTAAACAAGTCATGTTTATATATATAATGGTTCTTTTTTTTTTACTTGTTTCATTTCAATCATTATATCACATTATAGAAAAAAAAAAAAACCTCGTTTTATTATTTTTATCAAAGTAACAATTTTTTTTAAAAAAAAAAAAAAATTGTGTTATGCCATGAAGAAGATCCCCGTTACACGAGCCACAAAAAAAAAAAAAGAGGGCTCAGCTTTGATAATTTTTGTTTGTTTTTGCCTTTTCATATAATATATTAACCGTACCTATATTGGCAATAAAAAAAAATCAAGTTTTTTTTTTTAATAAAAGTAAATATACTTTACGAATAAATCTCTTTTTTTTTTTTTACATCCTATTAAAGAAATTGAGATGGGCTGATGTAAAATAATAATAATAATAATAATAATAATAATAGTTACACATATTTAAAAGAAAAAAAAAAGCCCTTAGGGTTCTTTCTCAATAGATAAAGACACGGATTACCTCTTGAATATAAAGTGTATAAATATTTAACTCATAAATGGGATTTGTGTGTTATTAAATATATACTCATTCACTACTTGTGATCATACAAACCCAATCATATGGGGGTAGCAAAAAACATGTTATTCATGAAATGAAGCCTTTGTTTTCTTAATGGAAATAAAAAAAAAAAAAAAAAAAAAGTTACGTATCACTTAAAAGAGTGCCAAGAATCTTCTTTCCATATAACAACAAGAAATATAAACTTCCAAAATAAGAATTCAGGTACCATTGTTGATATTTTTGGTATTTTTTTTTTTTTCCAAGTTGAACAAATGAATCAAAATTAACAACGTGTAAAAAAAAAAAAAAAAGCCTACATAGTAAAAAACATATCACATCTTAACTTTTGTGTCAAGTAACCTTTAACCATGTTTTAATTCATTTTTAAAATTGTAATTTTTTATAATACATGTTACTTTTTTTGTATATATACATATATTTTTACTAAATTTTATTGGATAGTTGTTCATCTTCTAACATGCTATTTAATGTTTACGTACAATAAACTTTTCAAGTATAAAAAATATCTCAAAATAACTTATCACAATAGTATCCACTAACATTTTTTTTTCCCAAAGTTATTTACACTGAATGAAATGAATTCATTAATAATACATATGAGAATTTTCTTTTCAAGATATATATATATATATATATATATTCTAAATAAGAAAAGTTAATATTTATCCTTATTGGAAGAGCCATGAAATAAAGATAACACATTATTGATATAAAAAAAAAAGAAAACGAGTTTTGTTTTTGTTTTTGTATATCAATGTTGTTATATAGAATCCCCATGGCAACAATTGACATCATTTTCAAAACTATTAATAAAATTATTATATATTTTTTTATGCAAGAAACAAAAAAATATTTACACACAAATAAAAAAAAAAGTTGAAAGCGCCACCCTAAACCTAGATAAATTTTTCGAGTTTTTTTTTTTTTTTTTTATTATTTGCATAACTTTTTCAATAATAATAATAATGGCAACAAATGAAGGTAAAAATAATTCTTAAATCAAAATTATAGAAAGAGAAAAAAAAAAAAAAGAAAACAAACGTATAATAATAATAAAAAAAAAACATGGGGTTTAAAAAATAGGAATAGATCATATAGAAAAACGTATATATATTGGTGGACTTCATTCATCTGTCAACGATCAACTTTTACGAGATCGATTTAGTCGTTATGGCACGATCGGTGACATTAATATTGCTAAAGATATAGAAGGTACACACTCTCTCTCTTTTTTCTTCATTTGGGACTTGGAAAAAAAAAAAAAAAGACTTTTGTATCCTATAAAATAGGGTTTTTAACAACTTTTTGGATATATATATACAGGAAATTGTCGTGGTTTTGGTCATTTCAACATTAACACAACACCAAAACAATGGGCAAGTTGTAAGTAATTTTTTTTTTTTTTTTTTTTGTAATTGTTACAAAGTTCCTCGAAACAAAACAAAACAAAACAGGGAAAAAAAATAACCTATATCTATGTATTTTAGGTATGTCCATTTATAATGGAGCCAAATGGAAAGGTCAAGTGATGCGTTTAGAAGATGCCAAAATGGATTATATGGAACGTAAACGAAAAGAAGATAAAGAACAACAAATCAAAGAAGAAAAACAACAAAAGAAACGACAACGTATACAATTAGCCAATCAAACAGTCATGGAATCAAAAGATATGAAATTAGTGACTGATAAAATTGCTAGAGCAAAACGTGGATGGCGACAAGGTCGTTATGGTCGTGGTATTGCTTATATGCGACTTAAAAAACCAGATGGTTCAGAACTTGTATTTGATCCAAAACTTTATCCTAATAATTTAACGAAATTATATGATATTGATGTAAAAATGAAACCTGTCAGTCGATTACCCATGTATTATGAAGAAGCAGTAGCATACGATGATAATAATAATAATAATAATGATGATGATGATCATTTCACATCTATTTCCAGAAACGATAGTAAATATGAAGATGAATCATCTACAATGGTAATATGACATGAAAGGATTTCAACGAGTGAATAGATTTTGATATTAAATAGAAATGATATATATGAAAATAGAACAAAGATAATGAAAAACGACTCGCTGCAATGGAACGACGTATAAAAGAAGAAAAACAAAGACAAGAAATACTTCAACAATCATTAAAATCTATTGATAACGAAGTAAGTTTTTTTTTTTTTTTTTATATATATATTCATAAACTTTTTTTGAGTCAACACAAAATAATTGAACTTGTTATATTAAAAAAAATTAGGAACGATTCAATCATGTTACTTTTGAAACAAGTGATGATGAAGGAAAAGACAAATCACTTGAACCAGAAGTTTCAAATACAACAGAAAGAAGACCAGCTCCAAAAGATTCAAGTTGGATGTTTGATTCAGATTCAGAAGATGATTCAAATAACTTTGGTATGTTCCCTTTTTTTTTAAAAAAAAAAAAAATGGTTTCAATTGATACATCTAATTTTTGAAAGAAAGAAAGAAAGAAAAAATAGACTAATTCATATATATATGTGTGTGTGTGTGTGTATGTGTAATTGAATTAGAAATTAAAATTAATCCTGCCTTGGAAGGAGAGAAAGGTCGTGAATTATTAGAATTACAAAGTAAATTCAAGGGTGATGAACGTTTCAAATTAAGTGAAGAATTCAAGGAAGAGGATGATGAAGAGGATACCCAAATACAAAATACTCGAAAAAAAGTATTAGATGATGATAATGAACCAGAAGATGATATATCGAAAAGTATTATTGAAGAAAAAAATCAATCCATGGAATTACTTCGTACTATGTTTGGTGAAGAAAAAGTGGAAAAAACGTATGTTTATTTTTTCGTATACTGCTTGGGGGAGGAGTTTTGGTCAAGTTGAATATATATATATATATATTAATGATTATTATTGATATCTTATCTCTATAACACTCTATAGTAAACCAAAAGAAACACAATGGAATATTGGAGCACGATATGATCCTGATGCTGAAGATGCAGATGAATTTTTACGTAAACCAATAGAAGAAGAAAGTGATGAGAGTGATCATGTTCATAATGATAATGATGATGGTAAGATTAGCAGTCTGGTTTTTTTTTTTTTTTTTATTCGAAAAAAAAAAAAAGTATATAAATTAACATTGATTGTTACAAAATAAAAGTACCCTTACCTGGAAACACAGAACCAGTTACTGCAATGCCTGTTGTATCAACAGAAAAACATTTTGAAGTAAATGTAAACATGAAACCATTATTTGGTGCACAAGAAGGTACAAAATAATAATAGAATAGAATAGAATGATTGATTATATATGAAAGATGAACCTCCCCCCCCCGCCCTCCCCTGACTTTACTAATAACAAATTATTTTATATAGCTGAACCATTTAAATTATTTGGAGATGATGAAGATACAGGAGCAGATGATGATAATAATGGTCAACCATTGTTTGGAAATATGTTGGGCATAAATGATAATTTTGATGAAAGTGAAGCACCTAGTTTTACACCCAAACAAAACAAAGAGGTAAATTCGTTAATATATGAAAAAAAAACCCAAGTATTAATACATTGTTTTTATTTTATTATTATTTTAGTCACATGTTGGTTTAGGTGTTTTATTTTTCTTTCATGCCAATGATTCTTCATTAATGAAAAAGTAAGTTGATGAAAAAAAATGATGCATTTAAAACAATTTATTAGATATGATATATTTATCAATTGAAAAAAAAATTGTATAGGAGTTGTTTTGGTTATGATTCTAAAGGTTCATTCCAACGTACAGAAGGAGAAGATTATGAAACTATATGGAAAGAAAAACGACCCGAAATTGGAGAAATTTTAAAGAAACGTCAAAAACAAGCAGTAAGGAGGCATAAAAAGCTTCAAACTCAAGGTGTAAAATAAAATAATTAAAAAAAAATTTTTTTGTAATACTACTACTTGTGTCTCCCCCTTCTACCTTGTTTAATGTTATATTATGGTTTTTCTTTTGAAAAGAAAAATAATGGGGATAAGAGAGAGAGAGAGAAGTTTATTACTGTATCTAATTCATAGCAAACTTTATTTTGTTACTCAAAAAGTTATATTATTAATTGATATAACCATTACTTACAAATATACATATACTTTTTTTTTTCTGGTACGTCTATTCTTCTTCAGTGTTTTCTGAAATAATGAAACTGAATTTGTAAAGACATAAAGTGGCAAGTTATTTTTTTTTTTACTAGACCACTCTATCAAATCCTCTTTTATGATGAAAAAATAAATAAATTGTATGACAGTTTATTGAATTTATATGTATTTTATAAAAGAAAAGGTATGCAAATATTACCACTACTATCACTATTTTTTTCGAGTTACGTAGAGAAAAAATTAATAACAAGAAGGTGAACGTGGTGCAAATTTGTTAATGACAGCAGTAAGCTCGGCCAAACGAAGAGGTTTACTAATATATTCATCCTATTTTGTTTTTTTTCATGTTATAAAAAAAGTTAATCATTTCAATAAATGAATGGATTATTATTGTTATATATATATATATATATATATTATATTATTTTTACCATATTATGCGCTAAACATTTTTCACGATCACCAATCATTGCATGAGCAGTCAATGCAATAATGGGTACTCTTGAACGAATTTCAAGTTCTTTTTCTTTTGTTCTTATCAATTCTGTGGCCTCAAATCCACCCATCACTGGCATCTAACGAATAAAAAAAAAAATAACATATAAAAAAAAATATAAATTTAATATCAACTAAATCATTCTTTTGTTAATAAAAAATACAGGTATCCATTTACGATTACTGTAAGTTTTTTTTTTCTTTTTTTTTTTTTACTTGAATATCCATTAAAATAATGTCAAATGGAAGTTGTTCAAAAATCTCGACTGCTTCCTTGCCATTTTGTGCCACAGTTATTTTATGTCCAATCTTTTCAAGCATTTTAACTGCCAATCGTTGATTTACAAAGTTATCTTCAACAAGTAAAACGCGAAGTGCTTGTTTTGTTTCAATATTTGAACGATTCGACATGACATTATTATCAAGTGCAACATGAACTGCAGTAGCAAAACTAGCAAATTCTTCCACGTTGTTAATATAACTTGCCATGCCCAAGGCAATACTATCATTGACATCCAAATAATGTAAATCGGGTTGAACAATCATAATAGGTGTGTGACGAATGTGAGGGACATCACGTAAACGTCGTACTTGAGAAATACTGCTTGCAATCATTGCATCAAAGTTGAGATATTCTACTGAAGTATCTCCACTGTCAATAACCTTGATTTCATCTTTATTTTCAAGGAGTAATCCATAAACAAGATCGATATTAAGTCGTTTGCATTGGTTTGCAATTCGGTCACGAAATCGATCTCCTGTCGGTGTGTCTCCGTGATCGTCTCTTTCGTCATTAATGCATAGGAAACGTTGTGTAAGTGGTACAGAAGCCTTAGGAACCATCCAATTATGGTTTGGATCTGCAAGGTTAAGGCTAAGACCAAAAAAGAAATTGGATCCAGTGTTTGGAGCTGATTCTACCCATAATCGACCACCCATCAATTCTACAAGTCGTTTACTGATAGATAAACCGAGACCAGTACCTCCATATTTTCGACTATATATATATATATATTATGAGTGTGAGTGAGTGTGTGTATCGTTTAAATATTTAGCTGTAAACAGTTTCAATTTCAAATATTAAAAGTATAAAATAAAAATTATGAACTCACGTAGTACTACCATCAACTTGACAGAACGTTTCAAAAATCTCGTTCAACTTATCTTGTGAAATTCCAATACCAGTATCACTGACACAAAATTCAAGTTGTTGTTTTTCTTGAGGTTGAGCTATGAGTTTGACAGATAATTTCACCATACCTTCGGATGTAAATTTGATGGCATTCCCAATTAAATTAGTCATAATTTGCTTGAGTCGTAATGGATCACCCATTAACCAGTCAGGTATACTACTCTCCATATCATAAATGAGGTTCAATTTGTTTCCACCCTTATAAGCCATGGTCTTGAATACACTAAGTGCAGTCCCTCGAAGTGAAAAAGGAATCATTTCAACATTCAGACGACCCGCTTCAATCTTGGAAATATCAAGAATATCATCAATGATGGTCAACAAATTTAATGCAAGAGACTTGACAAGTAATAAGTTTTCACGTTGAGGTCGAGTTAAATCAGTTTCCAAAGTAAGTGTTGTCATACCCACAATACCATTCATAGGTGTTCTAATCTCGTGACTCATATTGGCTAAAAATTCACTTTTGCTCTTGTTTGCTAATTCTGCTGCCTCACGTGCTTGTGTATTTTTTTGAAGTGCATCTCGTAAAGAAAATACCATCTGATTGATTTTTGTCTTGAGTGAGTCCAGCTCACCTGATGCTTCGACAGTAATGACTTGACTAAAATCGTTACGTGTTGCAGCCGAAGTAATTTGTGCAAATGCACGTACTTGGGTTGTCAAATTGGATGCCATGACGTTGACATCTGAAATAATGTGCTGCCATACACCGGATACATCTTCTACTTGCGCTTTGGTACCTAATTTACCTTCCGTGCCTACTTCTTTAGCCACGCGAGTCACTTCAATTGCAAATGTACGTAGTTGATCAACCATTGTATTGATTGTACTTTTCAAGTCAAGTATTTCGCCGTGAACACAAACAGTGACTTTTTTAGATAATTCGCCACATACAACTGCTTTACATACGTCAGCAATATCTCGAACTTGATCGGTGAGATTACTAGCCATCAAATTAACATTATCAGTCAAATCTTTCCATGTACCATCAACACCTTTGACTACTGCTTGTCCACCAAGTTTTCCTTCAGTACCCACTTCTCGTGCAACACGCGTGACTTCAGAAGCAAATGTACGAAGTTGATCGACCATTGAATTCACCGTATCCTTTTTTTTAAAAAAAAATAATATTAATATATAAGTATAAGAACAAAAACAAAAACAAGATGATTTATATTTACCTTGAGCTCAAGTATTTCACCATTCACATCAACATCAATTTTTCGTGACAAGTCCCCACGTGCTACAGCAGTAGTTACAGCAGCAATAGATCGTACTTGGGTTGTAAGATTACCAGCCATCATATTCACATTATTTGTCAAGTCACTCCATGTACCATCGACACCTTGAACCACAGCTTGACCTCCTAGTTTCCCTTCCGTGCCAACTTCAAGAGCAACACGAGATACTTCATTAGCAAATATAGCTAATTGTCGAACCATTGTATTGATAGTAATTTTTAAATCAAGTATTTCACCCTTAACATCTACCGTAATTGTCTTGCTTAAATCACCTTTAGCCACTGCCTTGGATACATTAGCAATATCTCGAACTTGTGCAGTAATATTGGCGGCCATTGCATTCACACTATCTGTCAAATCTTTCCAAGTACCTGCAATACCTTGAACAACAGCTTGTCCACCTAAATTACCTTCTGTACCCACTTCTTTAGCCACACGGGTGACTTCAGTAGCAAACATACGTAATTTTTCAACCATTCGATTCACAGTCATTTTAAGGTCCAATATTTCACCATGCACTGGAACATCAATTTGTTTGCTTAAATCACCATTCGCAACAGCAGTTGTTACTTCAGCAATCGATCGTACTTGCGTTGTCAAATTGGCAGCCATGATGTTCACACATTCGACAAGATCTTTCCATGTACCCTTGGTATTTTCAACCGTGGCTTGTCCACCTAATTCACCATCCGTACCCACTTCACGCGCAACACGAGTAACTTCTGAAACAAAAGTGCGTAGTTGATCCACCATATCATTAATGGCTACTTTAAGGTCCAATATTTCACCACTCACATCAACAGTAATTTTTTTACTAAAATCACCATCAGCAATAGCTACTGTGACAGCAGCAATAGAACGCACTTGAGAGGTTAAATTAGCGGCCATGACATTGACTTTGTCTGTTAAATCTTTCCAGATACCATACGCATTTTTGACAACGGCTTGACCACCTAATTTTCCTTGTGTTCCCACTTCAAGAGCAACACGAGTTACTTCAGTAGCAAAAATACGTAATTGATCAATCATAAAATTGATCGTTTCCTATATATATATATATATATATATAAACACATATCAGTAAATAATAATAATAATGAAAGGAAAAAAAAAAAAGTCATATATATGCGACAGATGAATCTGAGGTGGGTTGGGGGAAGGGTTTATATATACCTTGAGTTCATGAATTTCACCATGTGAATCAACAGTAACTTTTTGTGTAAGATCACCTCGTGCTACTGCTTTAAATACTTTGGATATATCACGCATTTGAGCAGTTAAATTCATACTCATGGTATTAAGACTAACAGTAAGATCACGCCATATACCATCTAAATCATATGGTAAAATAGCTTGTGCATCAAGTTTTCCTTCTGTTCCTACTTGAACAGTGACTCGATTAAGTTCAGAAGAAAACATTCTTAATTGTTCTACCATGGTATTGATAGTACATTTTAAATCGAGGAGTTCACCTTGGACATCAGCAGTAATCTTTTATATAAAAGAAATTATATGAATAACAAATATATATATATATATATATATATATATATATTTAATCGTTGTAAGAAATATATAACTTACTGTATGAGAAAGATCACCACGTGCAACAGCTTTACATACGGTAGCAATATCACGCACTTGTAAAGTAAGGTTATTAACCATTAAATTTATATTATCAGTTAATTCTTTCCAAGTTCCATGAACATCTTTTACAACAACTTGAACACCTAATTTTCCATCCACACCCACTTGTAAAGTAACACGTTTTACTTCTGTAGCATAAGCATTGAGCTATTTTATTATAATGGATATTTAGAAAAATATTTAAATAATTATTTAAAAAAATTGTAATTCGTGTGGATAAAATAGTTAAATTTACCTGATCTACCATTGAATTAATTGCATCATTGATTTCAAAAAGTTCGCCACTGGCCTGTTTTTTTAGGGGGGGGGGGAAAGAGAGAGAAAATGTATGAGTTTGGTTTTAATTCTTTTAATTTAATTTTTTTTTTTTTGATGGTCACCTGAACAGTAATTTTTGTAGTAAGATCACCAAGTGCAACTGCTTTACAAACTTGAACAATACTTTTCACATTTGCTTTAATATTATTGGTCATGGTATTTAATTTTGTAGAAAGATCTTCCCATGCATTAAGTGTATTTAGTGTTGTTGTTGTTTCTTCTTCTGAAGAGATATAGGCCATATTATCAAGATGTCCAAGTCTTGAAATAATCATGGATGTATCAGAGACAAAATCATGCAAACGAGTTACTAATAAATAAATTATTTAATAAACAAACATTTTAGTTTTAATTAATTAATTTATCAATAGAAAATAAGACGTACCCATTTCATTAGAAGCACATTTTAATTGCTCAAGACGTGGAGGTAAAGAAATAGGATCATCATCATGACTAGTCATTTGAGTTATTTCTTTTGATATTGTTCGTTGACTTATATCACCTGCAGTCACTGCACGCATAACGCTACTCACTTTATCTAGTTGATGTTCATATAAACGAAAAATATTGCTCGTTTGATTTACAAGATATTCCCACGCGGCATTATTATTATTATCAGGGCATACAATGGGTCGATCTTGCTGCATGAATTTAAATATGTTTGTGGACAGGGACAGGTGAACTGTTCGCATATAATCAACCATAGAATTGAATTTTTGTACTGTTTCCGTAGTATGACATGATGAACACCAATTGATATTATGAGTTAAATCACCTTGACAAATGGCATCACTGATACGACCCATTTCATTTGTACATTGTTGACAAAGTAATGATGTATTATTTTCTTGATGAGATAAATCGGAATCTTTTGTACTATTAGTTGATAATGAAGTAGTATCCTGAGAAAAAAAAAAGATTAGTAAAAAGACATTTGGGTACATAATAAAATAAAATAAAATGAAATTTTTTTTTCTCTTGTTTAGTATATTACCTTACTAGTAGAAATAGTAGGAGTAGTAGGAGTAAAAGTCAAAGATGAATCTTCAGAAATTGGAGGTGATATGGCAGGAGTAGAAACAGCAATGGCTGATTCATGAAACATTCGTAAATGTTGATTTTCATTGTTTATAGGTAGAATAGTTGAATGATAACGTGTTTCTGGTTTTTGACTTGTCAACATAATATCAGTATGAACAGGTATTTCAGGAAATATAGGCCTAAAACTGGTATGGATAGGTATTTCAGGAAGTACAGGTCTAAAATTGGCTGTTTGAACGGCTTGAGTTTGATGAAGAATAATTTGAGCTCTTGTTAAATCGGAACGATATTTTAACTGATTCATAATAATATTTTGTAATGATTGTAAAATATTATTCCATGCTAAATTATCTTCTTCATTTGAAAAATCAGGGCAAGAAAAACTATCTAAACAAGTTTGTTGTTCGATTTGTTGAATAAAAGAATAAAGCAAATCAAGGTTTTCAATTGTTGAGCGCATTTCTTTTTTTTTTTTTTTTTTATGAAGAAGGGAAGGGGGAAGAGAAATGAAATAAAATGTTTCTTGTTATTATTTGTTATGTAAAAGAAAAAAAGAAAAAAAAAAAAAAAACGGATGGCGTTAAAAGTAAAAGTAAAGAAAATAAAAAATATTTTTTTTTTCATGTGGAAATGGTAAAGGAAGATAAAAGAGCCTAGATCCGATTATTGTTTACATTTAGTGAAACTTATTCTAACTATGAAAGGAATTATGTACCAGTTATTGGGTTTTCAATTCATTGTTTACCTTTCAACTATTTTGCATATGACAAAAGAAACAAAAAAAGGAAATAAAAAAAGAACGAGAGAGAACTTTATTTTTTGATATTATTGTTCAGGGTCAGGTGGACTCGATGCTGGTGATCTTCCAAACACTCTGCCTGCACCGATAACAAGCTTTTGATGGGGCGATCGGTTATTATTATTATTATTATTATTATTAACATTAACATTATTACTACTAGAACCCGGATTATAATTATTATTTCCTCCTCCTACTGAATCTAATGTCAATGCATCCGTTTCATAATCATCACTTCCAGTGGATGCTTGTCCAAAACTCATGTTTCGAATACCGGCCAACATACCACGATTCACACGATCCATCTTTCGTCTTTTTTCACGCCAATAATCAGCCAATGTTTGATTTCGTGCTTGAATATGTTGTTTTGTAAATAAGGGTTTTAACCATTTTTCATCAAATGAAATAAACCAATGAGGTTCTGCAGGATCGGAGATAGGATTACCAAGGGGTCCAGACAATAAACCATCGATCGAAACATCTTGTGCATTGTTATTTGTACGATTACTACGATTTGACCTCCTTCTCCGTTGATCATCTATATCTTCAAGGTCTACTAATATATCATCATTATAATGTGTTGTTGAAGAAGTTGACAATCGTCGTAACTTGCGATAACCAACTGGATCAATATCATGGTCATCATCCTCACTACCAGAATCATCAGCTTCAATGACACCCGTACGAATTTCAAGTATTTGAAGCATACGATTTGTTGTTCCACCAAATAAAAGAACAGTAAGTACTACTACGGCCAAAATGGTTGTTCGCATGGCTGGTGCACTTTCACCCACCAAACCAGATGCTAATGCAAATGCAACAGCACCCCGGAGTCCAGCCCAAAATAACATCAGTTGATGAGAGCGTGGAAGTAATTTTTCGGATTTACCTAAAGCACGGCATACTGCATTGATCAACATGGAAAGAGGTGCAACTGATACATAGCGTGCAATACAAATAATAACCTAATAATAATAATAATAATAATAATGCATTACTATCTATATACTTTTTTTTTTTTTGTTTATTTGTTTTTTCTCCGTTAAAAAAAAAGGAGAAAATAAGATTTACCGTTGTTACTAATATAAACAAAGGTTTATAATCAAGGTCAGTTTGAGTAAACAAATTAACACCAAGATAAATAAATATAAAATTTTCTGATAATTGTGAAAGAACTTGAAAAACGTATTTGGTTGCTCTTTTGGTTCTTAATGACATATTATCATATGCATAATGTTTAAGAGTAATACCCGTAAATAAAAGGGTAACAATACCTAAAATTATCAATTGAAAAAAAAAAAAAGAAAGTTAGAAGTTAGAGGGTAGAGAGAGAGAGAGAGAGAAAAAAAAAGCAGATATAATACTTTACCAGACATTTGTGTACTATTTGAAAAAAGATAACTACTATACGCCATTAAAGCAATTAAACATGTTTCTATGCTAGGATAACGAAATAATTCGGAATGTTTTAACATTAATGCAACAATAATTCCAAATAATATACCAATCAAGGTAGATGCAGTAAAAACACCAACAAATGTTCCAACTCCTTTAAATATATTAATGACATGAAGTTCTTGACCACGAAATTTATGTAATGTTCTAAGAAAAAAAAAACAGATTAATATTAAAATATATATATTTATACCTATTAATATAATAACTTACTCGGAAAGTACAATAGCAACAGCATCATTCATTAATGATTCACCACAAATAATAGAATATAATTGAGGATCTACATGTAATTGAGAAAAGATAGCAAGAATAGTGACAGGATCGGTAGCTGAAAGAATTGCTCCGAAAATCATGCTGTCAATAAAACTAATGCTGATACCTTCTGGATGAAAGTATGCATATAGGAATGTTAAGGCTCTAAAAATAATAATAATAATAATATATTTACATATTTAGTTTCATCTTTTTTTTTCTCCTCTTTCTCCCCCCTCCACTCATACTCATCCACGTTTTAATTTATCCATTTACCCAGTAGCCAAAGCAGCAATAAAAGTACCAACAAGTGCAAATGTCAAAATTGTACCAAAATTGATAAAAAAATTACGCTAAATAATAATAATCAGTAACTTCTCATCATTTTTTTTTTTTAATAAATTTATTAAAGAGAAAGAAACTTACTCTTTTCAATTCATAACCAGAATTTAAAATAATAGGTGGTAAGAGTAAATTAAAAAAATACCCTTGGTTAAATTGTACCATATGTTGAACAATAGTTCCTGGTGTTAACTTGATTGCCAAACCAACAATCATTCCTGGTTTTTTTTTTCAAAAAAAAAAAAAATAATTTAATTAAATCTTTCAATAAAATAGATTTTTTTTAATTGAGTAGAAAAAAAAAAGAGAGATAGTGCTATATATATATTACCAGCCATGATGGAGATGACAGTTTCGTGTATTGCTCTTATTTTACGTAATTGTAAATAATAACTTGTCCATAAGGCACCAATAAGTAATGATGTTAAAATTAAAAGAGCCCAGGAAGAATAAACTTCTTCTTCCATAGGTTGGTCCTTTAATGGATCGTCTTCTTCTGGTAAAGTTCCATTGTTAATGTTGTCCATAATAATGGGTTCATGGAAGTTGTAAAAAAAAAAAGAGAAAAAAAAAAAAAAAAAAGTTATTACTATCTAAAAAGGCATTTTTTTTTTATGCCCAGCAAAGAAAACTTGCTTCAGCCAAGAGTTTTTTAATGATAAGAAAAAGAATTTCCTTTCTGCATAAATCATTTTTAGCTTTATTTAATTTAGTCTCAAGTTTAATAACCATGGAAAATATATATTTTATTACTATGGTAACCCAAAGTGTTCATAATAAAAACTCTTTTCTATTTATTCAATAATCCCGTATCATATCTCCTCACATTGATGTCAAGCAAGTACTATAAATAAATACCGTTAGACAGTATTTTACTATTATGCATCTAACTCTTTTACTTTAATACTATAATAAATAAATGATTTTTTTTTTTTTTTTTTTTTTTTTTTTTTTTTTTTTTTTTTTTTTTTTTTTATTAAAAAAACAAATGTCCCTTTTTTTTTTTTTTTTTTTTTTTTTAAATTATTTTTTTTTTTTTTTTTTTTTTTTTTTTTTTTTTTTTTTGCATATTAGTATATGATAAAAAAACCAAGATGCCCTTTTCTTTTTCTCTCATCAGTTTTAAAATAATTTGTCTTTTTTTTTCGGTCTCCCCCAACTAACCCGGAGAATTAGTATTTCTTTTTTTGTCCTTTAAAGGAATAAGCATTTAATGGAGTTAATTTTCCCATTGGCTAAATAAGTACTTTATTTTTCTAGATTGTGTATTTACACACGAAAACATTTTTAAAATTCGGTTCTTTTCCTTTTATTTTATTTTTTTCATTTTTTAATTATTTAATAACAATAAATAATAAATGGTATCATATCCAGGAGGTGGTCCTCCACCAAGTACACAATCTTTTTCTTCTCATCCACAATCACAATCACAATCATTACAATATATGGATAATGTAATGTCACGTTTTGGTCATCATATGTCAGCAAATGAAAGAAGTTCATTTTCACAATCAATGGTACCAACACTCCAAAGTAGTGCACCTGCTGGAACTCTTCAAGCACAATATATGGGAACAATGACAGCTGGTTTGTCAATGCCCACAGTTCATAACAGTACTTCAAATAATACAAATACTGTAAATACATTTAATACTACTACTACAACAACAACAACAACAACAACTACTTGTACACCTATCATAAACGAAAATAACAACAAATCATTATCATCATCATCACAAATGGATCTTGACAATAAAACTCAATGATATATATATATATATATTAAAATCAGAAATTATTCCCCCCACATGCACACATACATCATACACCTTTTTCTTTTTAATTTTCAAAAAAGATTATAGTATAATATATTATCATTGTTTTTTTTTTCTTTTCGAAAAGTGACACAATAACCCTCCTCAATTCGGATTTTCGTATCTAGTCCGATCAACCCCTAAAAAAAAAGAAAGATGTGAATAAAAAGGGACAAGGGTGTTTACGGAAATATCAATCAAATCAGCCACAAAAAGAATAATAATAATAATAAAAAAAAAAAGAAACCATGAGATAACATAAAACATCCATTTTAACATAAAAGTGTGAAACGATGTACAATTATTTATTCTTTATCGATTGCACAATTTCCCTTTATAAATATTTTTGACAACTTTTTTTTTAACATGGTTTTTTTTTTTTTTTTTAAAAAAACAACAAACAATAACTTTAACTCCGAAAAAGAAACTGGTTGATAGCGTAATCAAAATAATGTGGGAGAAAAAAAAAGGGGGGGGGAGAGAGAGAAGGAAAGTTGTACATATTTTTTGAATTCTTATCGTTTATGTTATCCTATAATATAGGAATATATATATATATATATATATATATATACATGTATTCAGAAGTAAAAGTGATGTATGATGATGTCGCCCAATAAAAAAATTAGTCAATATAAACTTTTCACATCTGAATCATTATTATCCATTTATGAACATGACTTAACACTATGTCAATATAAACATATATAAACAAGTTTCCTTATAAAAGGAGTCATATTTTAAGCCGATAGTGTTATCATTACTATTTGAATATGTTACTAGGTTATATTATATATAAAAAGAGAAGCATGGAATACAATTAAATACAGTTAAACTAATATTTTAAATCAACAAATTATTATTAATAAAAGTGTTATCAACTATCTTTTTTTGATTTTGATAATAACATTATTATATGACGTAAAAGAAGTTTTATAGGGAAAAGATAATAACTATAATGGAATATCACTTGTAGTAACACCAAACTTGCCACCATTATTTCGCGTGCTAAATTAAGCACAACAGGTTGTCGATTGGTGTTATTATTACTATTATTACTGTCTCTATCATGTATTGTTGTAGTAATAGTTTTGCTGTTGCTGTTGTTGTTGTATTTTAAAATGTCATTGGGATAATAATACAAAACACATAAATATAAAGAATGAGATTCATGAACAGTTAAATGAATAGTTGTATCATAACTAGATGATGATGTACTACAAGAAGAATCAAGGGTACAATGAATATCTGATATAGAAATAGCCATGCCAGTTTTGGATGCTTCACAAAGTCCCGCGCAAAGTCGATGTACATGATCAGGATGTACAAATCGCATAATAGGATATCCATTCCATTTTAAAAATGGACACTCTTCACATTGACAATATACATGGTCAGTCATACCATAAGATGTAAGTCTTAATACAATTCTAGTTGCTAATTGTTGTTCTTGTTCTTGTTTTATTGGATTAATAGTAGTATATTGTTGTTGATGATGTGGATTTGATGATGATGAAACTGTGGTACTCGTTGGTATTGATGATGATGATGATACAAATGCTTTGATCATATTTTGATA
Source organism: Circinella minor (assembly GCA_016758965.1). NCBI lineage: Eukaryota > Fungi > Mucoromycota > Mucoromycetes > Mucorales > Lichtheimiaceae > Circinella > Circinella minor. The sequence goes on from JAEPRB010000060.1 coordinate 30,059, forward strand.
TGAGTTATATACAAAAAAAATAAAATTGGGGGAATAAAAGGCAATAAACAAGAATAACAAAAACGATATGTATATATATATGTATACATTTACTCCCTCATTTTCTTATATGTATACATGTAAAGTAAACCTCCTTGAATATATCTTAATTTACTTTATTTTGTGTTTTTTTCTCCTTGTTTTCCTGAGAGTGGCGTTAAAGGTTTAGTTTTGGAAAAAAAAAAAAAAAAGATTGGGGAAGAATGTCTGTTCTTTTGTAACACAATCTGGTTTTTTTTTTCCATGGAAAAGAAATTTAAATTTTTTATATATATAATTCGGAACCCAAAGAATTATAGTTTAATACTATATATTTATTGTATTATTATTATTATAAAAAAAAAAAAGAAAAAGGACAAAAAAAGAATATACAAATTATATATGTTGAAGAGAAAAGAGAGAGTATGTGTGTGTGTGTATATATATGTGCATGTGTGTATAACAAAAATAAAATAAAATACACAAAAAAGTTTAGATACAATAGATTTTACAAATGAACAAGGTCAGAAAAAAAAGAAAAAAAAAGAAAGCAAGTGTAGAAAAGGGAATATATACAGTGTTAAAGAAAAAAAAAAGAAAAAAAAAACGATGTGTGAAATGGGTTGAATATATACAATTGTTTTTTTTTCTTCTTCTTCTTTACATTGATTGTTGTTGTTGTTGTTGTTGTTCCATTACATGTTCAATAAGATCCATTTCAAGTAATCGACCATGTAACGCAAGATAATCTTTAATAGCTTCGACATTAACAAATAGATCGTATTTAATTAATCCAAGAAAGCTACGTTCCATAAGATTTATATCTTTGGGTGTATACACATGATCAGTCATTTCCGCTACAGCCTGACTCGTCAGGGCTGATCCGGCTTCAGCCATAAATTTTGAAGCTGTTAATATTGCTGCAAGAAATAATCGGTAAGGAGTATCGAGATCACCACGAGCATGACGAGGTAAACTCGTTTTAAGTCGTTGAAGATAAATTAATGAAACTAAACATATACAAGGTGGTAATTGTGATCGTTTAAATAAGTTGGCAATAAATTCGTCTAATGGTGGTAACATAGTAACTGTAGGTCGTTGTTTTGCTTTCTTGGAACAGGGTAATACTGATGTAGCTGTACTAGTTGTAAAGGCTAAAAAAAAACACAGGAATGGTTTTAGTTTATCTTCTCCACTCGAAAAAAAAAATTATTTAAATTTTTTTTTTTTGATCTTTACATAAAAGAGCCTCTGGACTTCGTGAACATACTGTTGCTGTAGTAGGGCTTTCCATGGTTATATATATGTATATAAAGATCAGAGAGAGAGAGAGGAGGGGGATAAAGAGAAAAAGTGGGGTTATAATATAATTGGAATAAAATTATATGTTTAGTGGAAGAGAAAGAGAAAAAAAAAATCTAGAGAAAAATCTAGAGAAAAAGAATATAATTAGTTGATTGGCAATGCAGGGGAGAGAGGGGGGGTGTTATATATAAGAAAAAAAAATATATAAAAAAAAAAAAGCGGGGAAAAAAAAAAAAAAAAGAAAAAAAGTCAAGGTGTTTTATATAGGGGTCCTGTCAATGATAATTCTGATATCCACCAATCAAATATACCCCGCTTATCGTTGTAGCCGGAGAGTTTAAGAGAGGGTAACGATCACCCGTCCATTTAGCTTCAATGATATACCATAATAAGATATTGATGACCATGGATTTACTTAAACGACAACAACCCCAAACTAGTTAGAAATTTCGGAAGATCCGGTTGGAATTGATAACAAATCTTTCTTTCTATGATTATTACATGTATTATAATAATAGTTGATATAACAACTTTTGCAACTAAAAAAAAAAAAAATCATAAAAATACTTTTTTTTCAACCAATTCCATCTCCTCTTTTTTTTTGCAAAAAAAAAAAAAAAAAAAAATTCCTTTTCTGGTAAATATCAAAAGTAAAATAAAATTCATAAACCCTTAACCGCATTCGTCTTTGTTGTTTTCTTTTTTGTTGTTGTTGTTGTGTCATGCGGCACATCTTTTTTACAAATAAAGAAATTAATAAATAATTCTTTTTTTTTTCATATAAAGAAATAGAATTGTGTTAATTTTCTTTATGAAATGGGATTTTATTTGTTTATATAATATGGTGGTTATTTAGTGAAACCCTTATTTTTTTTAAAAAAGAAATAGAAATCATTGATCAAGTGGAATTAAAAAAAAAAAAAGCTTATTATATAAAAATGAGTCTAAAGGGCTTTTTTCTTTGTTTGGGTTTTTTCGAAAAGATTCCCTTTGAGCCCTTTTTTTTTTTATACATTTTTAATCCTCCGCAGTACTATTTTTGGGAGTGAACCAACCAAACTTTTTTTTCTTGTTTGGTAGCGGACAAAAAAAATGATGTCTACATTTCCAATCAAAAACAAAAAGTTAAGAGATAAAATAAGAGAATACATGTGTGTGTGTGTGAGAGAGAAATATTTTTAATATGATTGTAAATATAACTATGACTCTATATATAATGTTTGGTGTGTGAAATGAAAATTTTTTTTATCTTGGCACTACTGTTGTTGACAGTCTTAATTATAAAAATTATTTTTGGGAAAATCTTATGATTTATTGATGCATTCAAATGTTAAAAAGTGATTATTATTTTAACTCATGATTATATATTCTATCTAAAATCGACTGGATAATATCCAACATTCAGTTAATTGTTTTTATCATAGAACCATGTGTCAGTCTAAAATAAAATATATTTATCCACTAAACATTTTGAATTATTATCGTATTGATTTGCTTTTCTTTTATTAATTAATATTGTGATTAATTGTTGTGTTTTTCTTTTTATTTATTTACTTGATAAACATATAATAATTATATGACAGTAAATTGATGTCGCCAGCCAAGTTGATTAATGAACTTAATACCATCTAAAGTAGGTACTATATTCCTTTTACGATATCTACTCTTTCCGCGCATAATAGAATTTTTTTTTTCATCATCCGGCATAGTTTCTGAAAAGGAAATATCCACCTGGTACTAATTTTTTAAGGAAATCTACACAACTTCAACTAAAAATGTAATTCGTTCTACTATATGTTGATAAATTTTTATTATAAAAAAATATAGACTGATTTTTATATAATCTAAAAGTTTATTTATTGCTTAGTAACAAAGATTAAATTATTTAATAGCTATTATTCTATATATTTTTTATATCATTAAAGAGTTTATTAAACTAGACTCAACTTGCTATATAATACATATAAAAAAAAATTTTAAGAACGAAAGAAGAATGCAAGTCGTGGGAAAAAAAATAGCAATACACTTTGGATAACAGTACCGCTTTCTAGATTATAACCACAACTAAAAAAGATTATTTGACTGAGATTGATCGAAATTAGTCCATAATATATATATATATATACTTGACAATTATAAAGCCATATTATTAAAAACAAATGATCGCATAACTTTAACTCGTGGGAAAAATGGAAAAAAAAAAGTTGTAAACATGAGCTCAGCGATCTTTTCTTCCAGAGTAATGGATGAATTGTGTTTGCATAAATTTATTATAATACGTAATAATGGAGAAAACTTTATAAAAATATATTATTCTTCTGATCATGCACAAATTGATTCCAATAAGTGAATTTTGTAATAGTACGTAATTAGTACATAATTTATTAAAAAGACATACATATTCAGCAAAAACAGATATGATAGACTTTCTCCCACTATCTTTTTTTCTTTATTGAACTACTTTTCTAGACAACAAAAAATAAATATTACGTAGAGTTAATCACTTTTTGTTAGAGGTTTTTACGTTTACCAAATGTAAATAAAACTCGTTATTGGCGATAAATAGTAAGTAGTCTAATAGTACGTAGTAGTTAGTCCTTTATTCCATAACAACGTCACTGAAACCTTATTTAGTATATTATTTAAATTATGATTTCTTCATCGTATGTTAGAAAATATTGTTTATGCAAAGGTACATTTGCCAGAATCCTTATATAGACACTGTTTTTAAAGTCAGTGATTGAATAAAATGGCATTTCTATTGTTCATCTTTATTTTTCACCCCACTCATATTATACACTTTTCTTCTTTATAAATCTATTATGTTAATAAAAGATGATTTTATGACAATTTATTTACAACTCTTTTTCGGCTATATACTTATCACTGACTTCATATTTAGAGCAAAGTGGAGTGGTCAAGTTAAAACAGGGACAATATATGAATTTTGTACATTTGATGCAGAGGACAAGAAGGTCGTAAGCCAGAATCAATGTCACGACAGCACTTTTAATTGCCGTCGATCAAAATCACCATAAAGATTGATTTTTCAGTCGAATTTAACAATAGATCGTTCGATATCGAGTCGTCCTAAGGTAATATAAGAATGCTTTAAAATGTATGGTAATTCAATGACATGATTCAAATACAAAGTACGTGATAAAAAAAAAAGCACACGGTCTAACATGCCTTTTGTTTCGAGACACATATGATATTGTGAGTGTGACTTGAATTACATTTATGAGAGGAGGGGAATTACACAACTTTTAGAGGAATCCATGCGAAAATATCATTGCTCGAATGTTATATCATAAAGCATGAATGCTGACGAGCGATGATCAAACCACCCTTATCAGATATAGTCATAGAAGATTAAACAATATTTTACGGGTTAAACATTGTATAGGGGACGATGACTGTATTACAAATTTTGTTAAATTGAATGTAAAATCAAGAAATATATATATTTTGCTATCTAACTTTATTTAGATCCGGCGTTGTAATATGTTATCTATTAATTAAAGTTGTATTTTTATTTTTCTTCTTTGAGTTAGATGTATATATTACTCATCACATACTTAAAATTAGGCAAAAAAAAAAAAAAAAACAAGCTGTACTGGTATATACCTTTATTTATAGATTGGTTTATATAAATTTACAGGTTGTTTGAAAAAGAACGTTATTAGGCGACTGACGGTAAACATTATTCGTTGAAGACTTTTGAATTATTATTATTACTATTATAACTAGTCACGATTGTAGCAGTTACACAAGGTAAATCCGGTGTTAATTCTTGAGTACCTATGCGTTGACTACTTCGTCGGCATTCTGCTTCCCAGTCAATTACAAAAAATAATAAAACACCTTCACCAACGCATTTTATAAAACCAGCCATGGCTACACCGGACCAAACACCGATTAATCCCCAATCATAACTATATGTCATCCATAACCCAAATGGTAAACCAACAGCATAATAAGAAGAAATATTGAATGCAGCAACAACAGGTTGTTTGCCTAGTGCGTTCAGTGTAGCCGAAAATACAGCACTTAGACCCTATATAATTTGTATATAAATTCTTGTTTTTATTAGTACATATCCGAATCATTTTGTATACCATAGTAACATGAATCAAGTGTAGTACATAAAAAAAAAAAGAGTATATAGTAATAAACAATACCGTAAAAATATGCGATAGAACAGCGACGGGCATTAAATGTTCTGCTGCTTGAACGACTTCATTATCAATAGAAAAGTAGGAAGCAATTTGATGTTTAAAAAAATACATTAATGATGCATTGAATAAAATGGCAATGCACCCGATAACTAGTGATATATTAAAACATGTCTGAATTTTTAAAGGTCTATTTGCACCAGCATGGTGACCAACACGAACAGCAACAGCATTGGATAATGCGCTAAAATAGCAAGAAATAAAATTAGTACGTACGTACGTAGATGTCATTATTCTAATTCAATTTATCTCATACTTTGTTTAGAAACTTACGAGGGAATCATTAAAAGTAAAGAATTAACTGAGAGAATAATTGATTGGCCTGCTAAGCTAGTTTTCCCCAGCGCACCTGTGATTTATATTATTACAAATAAGTAACATTACGCCGTTTATTACTGTAATGTATAATATCTCCGTTGTCTGTAAGACTTACCTGTTAGAAGTGCACATACCTCGAACGCCCATTCGCTTGAAACACTGACCATTCCTGGAATACCTATTATTGACATAGATGAATGTTGATGTTGATGTTAATTTTTTTTTTTACTTGTTTTGATTAAAAGAATAATTATACTTTGTCATTAACATTCTATACAAGAATAAAACTTACCGAGTTTCAAAAATGGTTCCCAATTACGAAATGCTTGTGTACGCCAACCAGGCCAATAATCACTCCAAAATTTAGTACCAAATGATAAAAATAAGATATAGATAGCCAAAATGGCAGCATGAAAAAATACAAAATGAAAAGCAGCACCAATGTATCCTAGATCAAGTACTCGAAGAAATAATAAATTGGACAAAAAATTAAATGGAAAAATGACTAAAATCATCATCATTGTAACCCTCATATGACCTGTTGTAAAAAAAAATAAAACATGATTTTTTTTTAGAAAATCAAATACTTTACATATGTTGTATAATGCCAATCATTTCGGAAGTGTACTCTTTTTTTTTTTTTCATTTGCTGTTGAGTTTTCTTTTCTTCTATATAATAAGTATATATTCATACCGAGGCTCTGTAAAAATTTGCGAATAGCTGTTGATATAAATACTGGATAAACAAGGGGCATGATTATAAAAATATAAGTCTGTGTAAGGTGTGCCAGGTGTTGCTCTTGTCCCATGATATTGATAAGAATAGGCTCAGTATATATCCTTGTATAAAAAAAATTGATTAATTCAAAAATGATACTTGCTATTGCTAACTGTCGTTTATTGTTATAAGATTTTTAAAGTATTGCTTATTGCATAATAACTCTATTTTTTAATATAAAAGATTTATTTTTACTTACCAGAGAAACCATATAGGTAATGCAAGAAATCCCATTATAACAATACCACGTTGTAAAATAATACCTAAAGTTTTTGGATCACTTGCACCTGTAAACGCCTGAGAAACCAGGGTATCGATGGCTACATGAATAGAAAGTTGGTCACATTACTATGGTAATGTATTCCGTCCCCTTTCGTAGGTATAATAAATACTTTTCTTATCATTTCCTTTGGCAAATTTTTTTTTTTTTTGTTTTTTGGTATTTTATTTTCATACACTCATTTTTTATTTTTGTTAAAAAATTGAGAGAAAGGAAACGAGACAGTAAAGTGTAAAATTACTTACCAGTTAAAAGACCATTTCCAAAAGCCAACCCAGCGACAGTTGACCAAAGATTTCCCAGGCTTACAACAGCCATTACTTTTTTTTAAAAAAAAATAATATATGTATGTATATATATCAGTTTCGTAGATAAACCAATGAGAAAAAATTCTTTTTTTTTTTTTTTTTTTTTTTTTTTTTTGGATGTGATGAATTTCATTATCTATCTCTACCTTCAGATCCTAGTCGTCCCAGAAACCAAATATCAACAAGACCCATTCCTTTGCCAACCACAAAAGTAATAAGTAGTGGCCAAGTATAATTTATAATTGCTACAGCTTCTTGTTTTATATCCTCAAAATAGGGATTTGGTTGTTTGGTAAGTTCATTTAAATCAACAGCACTGTCATCCCGAGCAGGGGTAGGAGGAGTTCCTCCCCCTCCAGAAGATAGTGTTTTATTGTTATATTTATTATTTTTGGATAATAGATGGGTAAACTCGTCATCGTCGTTTACACGTTGTTGCATAGTTAAAATGTAGCGTAGTCCCCAAGAATCAAGAAGTCGTGTCGGAATTTGCATACAGGAAAGTTATGCAGAAATAAAACTGAAGCGACAAAAAAAAAAAAAAAAAAAAAAAAGTAAGAGCAAAGAAAGATGAGTAAAAAAATATGATTCCATTGTTCCCCAATATATATAATGTAATTCTTTTTTGTTTAATAGAGTCGCATTATTTACACTAAAAAAAAAAACGATCTGTCAACTTGTTTGAAAACAAAATGAGCAAGGAAAAAAAAAAACTTGAAACATATAAACAACCACTCCGCTTTGTATTTTTTTTCCCTGTATAAATATTATTTAAATTCAATACTGTTGATGCTATTGTTGGCTTATTATCTTTTTACTTTCGGTATTTTTAGCCCCTATTTAGATACTAAGAAAAAAGGATTAGACAGGAAAAAAAAAATTAAAACGCACCGGTGTTTCTTAATGACCAATTGATATTCCCAATCTATATTATCTAATGTAATAATAGGCAATAACTCCCCATTCAATAATGATCAGCACACCTCTGGGATCCTTCCTGTCTCGACTGTGCGGACCCTTGCGTATGACTAGCATATTTCTTTTTGTACCACTATGTCACTGCATACCAGAATTAATATTAATTGAAGGGGGTAGGACAAAAGCTACACTTGATACGAATGCTGTCGACTTCGAAACAACAATTGATTGTTTCCTTTTTTAAAAAAAAATAAACAAACATCTATGTTTTTTCTTTTACTTTTCATGATCTTCTTCAATAGAAAGTCGTTCTTTGGTATGTATAAAATATAGCTTTGACAGCTGCTTATCAAATTTTATTATTATGACACGATACATTATATATTATGTACACTTGCACATACAGTTTACATGCTAAACCGCCTTGTTTTTTTTTCCATTCATGTGAATAGTATAAAAGTTGGAACTTTACTTAACCCATTGGGATTAAAGAAAGTGTTCATATTATTAGTTATCATCATTCATCATTGTCCCCCCTGTGATAAGAAACTTTTATTTTTCAATTTTTACAATGTGTCAATAAATCTGCTTTTATTTTCTCTGACTCTTTCCGTTTTATCTCATCTGAATAAATTATTATGTGAGAGAAAAGTACCTTTATTTTAATCTATAATCCTGGCGTTCAAGGTGGACGTACTACGATTAACATCAACAAATTGCTATTCGTAAACAAATCACTGTTTATAATGGATTATACGATACATATATACAGGATGTTTATAAAAACATAATTATCTAAATACAGTCCTATTTTGGAAAGAAAAAGGGTACAGTCATTTGTTGTTTTCATATTTTGCTGCCAAATAAATCAACTTTTGATTTTGTTATTTATTTACTAACTACACTAATTATTTGGAGCTGGTTTCGTTCTATAAATGAAACATTTGAGGTGAATATATATAAAAAAAAATAAGGTTGATAAATAAGAGTGTATGGTCTTTTACATGAAGACACTATATCTAGAGATGCATTTCTGTCCAAAATAATAAAATAATTTTCTTAATGCTCCGTAACAGCAGTAGCGATAATAGTGATTCTCACGCCATTACTGTTTCATGTGATAAGTCAATTTAAATTAATAAGAACGAGATGAGCTCAGATAAACATACTTTTTTGTTGTTAGGATGCAACAACATAGTTTATAATTGAGCTCTAGTGTATAATGCTTTTGTTTCTATAGTGATATGAATACTATTATCCGTGATTAATTATGTATGTCAAATAATAAGTAATATGACAACAATAATTATCTAAAACATTAATTATTATATGCAGGGTTCTTTACAAGTTATATAAACACGTGATATAAATCAACTCAATAATGCAAAAAAAAAAAAAAAAAAACCTGTTACGATTTAAATAATAATAATATTTGCGGATGAAGATATTCTCCATCTTTTTATTTTATTTTACAGTACATATACTTATTTTGGGCAAGTTTCATGATAATTTTACAACCTTGTTTATTAATTAACACCTATTTGATTACAAAAAAAGTAAAAAGAAACGTATCTAGATAATAACCTACTAGTACAGGGTTTCCGAAAACTAATGTCAGAATTCAATAAAAATCAATGTCGTTTAACAGCAAAATTAATGTCACATGCTTTAAAACTAAAGTTGTTTGCCTCGAAATCCACAGTTTGATCAATAAAAAGGTCATGGATTGTAAAAATAACTTTATAATACTGTAAATATAATCATTAAATTCTTGGTAGCTTTCTTGCTCAACTTCAGTACAGAATTACAATAATATAATCTGCTGGTATACTTTATCAAGTTTATTGGTATTTGCTTGGCTTTTATTTTCATCCGCCACAATTCCCTTTCATCAAAATTCGTGAATTGTTCTTGTTATGTTAAATTAGTTATAAGCCTCGATTTTAAGTATTAAGTTTTACAGACTCCAGCAAATTTTATTTAAGATTATTAACATAAATTTATTACAATACTAATATCGAATTGGTCAATTTCGACTACGATCCTTTGTCAGGTCTGTCAAACCGATTAAATCAGTTAGATTTTACTGATGGTCGTTGTTTCTGTTGCATAGCAGTTGGTACGTATATCTGATTTCTGCAAAAATTCCAAAAGACATAAAGCAAACGAGTAGCAAGGTATTCAAATTCTTAAGATTTGTAAAAATCGGAATCTGTGCCAAGGATAAAGGAAATTCATGATGGCCGATCTCATACATTGTAACGTCTCTACCGCTACCCTTATTTTATTTTCACTTCACATAGATTATCACTATTATTACCGTTATTGCTATTATTGGTTATTCATATTATTGATATTGTTCTCTTTTATTATCACATATTCCGACCATAGCTCTTAGTATAGTATAGTTACCACATATACACAATTTGATTGGACCTAGCTTATGCATTTTTGTGCAAAAGCAATCATACATTTATGCTTTTGCACTCTTCAGTAAAAGCTATTGAACATTTCTACAATTACTAATCAATATAAATAGCAACCATTTCTTCACCAAGATCTTTTCTTCAGTTATATAGTAATATCTTTACTTAATTTTATCAGTCTTCTTTCAGATAGATCATCTTTCATAAATAAATCTTTTATACTGATTTCCTTTTTATAATTTTTATCAAGGCTGGATTCCGACATACAATTCCTGGGATATTAGAACTCCCACATACCATTAATCATAATTATAACTTTTAAACTAATTTATTAGCATAATTTATCTCACTATCATATAACAGCACTGGATGCTTTAACATAACATAAAATTCGTCCTGGTCTAGACCTGTTAATAGCAAATCCTATATTTACAAAATTAGCCACTGTCAAACACAAGTCTATGTATAAAAATACAAGAAAATTGAATTACCGTGAATTTGAAATGAGATGGAAGACTTCAGGAGGTGCGAGTCAATATGTGATTAATGATTTTGTCTATAAACGAACCTCTGAAGCTCCCTTCCAAAATACCGGATGGTATTGCTGCGTTGGATTCCTTGATCGCTTTACCAATGGCTGAACACACACTGGAGCGCACTTTAATGGTTGTATTCAAATCGCCACATTGACCCGATATCATGTCCCAGAGACGTTTTATGACATTTGAGCCAACTAAATGAAGCTCATCAAGACCAAAGAACGAGTATCCATGAAAGGACTTCAACGTTGCAAATTAATTCTTTTTGACAATACCAAAATCCTAAAAGGTAAATCAAATAAAAAAAAATGAGTGGAATGTATATAGCGAATATAACGATATGGAATATAAAAGATGTTGATTTAATACCTTATCGCCATTTTTGAATTCATCATCCTTCCTTGCAGTAGACATGTTGTTTGTCCATGTGTAATAACGGCCATATCCTTTACCAGCTGGACCAATCTCCCTTACTGTTTTGATGTGACATTGACGGCAACCATAATCAGAATTGTGACCTTTATGATGTATAAGTTCCTGAACACCAATAATATCACCAGATGCAAGTAGTAGATGTACTTTGAAGTTGAACAACCCATCTTCACAAATGACTTTCAATCCTCCATCTTCAAGAATACGGAGTTTGTTTAATAATGGTGTCAAAAACGAAAATAGATCGCCGTTATGATCTCCTGGTATAATCGCAACCTGGAGCATATTTTTTGTGCGGTAACTGTGAATAAAGATAAGTAAATGAATTGTTGAAGTAGTATAGTAATAAAGATAGTACTAATAATAATATCTTACCGTTCCATTGGTGGCAGGCTTAGAAGTACGACATGTACGATTGTCATCTTTGCATCTCCTCCTTTGAACGGTGCAAATCCATCGACAAACAATGATATTGCTATGGTATCCTGTTCATTTTGGAATATGGTCGATTTCAATTTTTTATATACTGACCCATCAAAAATGTCGTTCATTTGTCCAGGTTCCGGTTCATGAACATCTTGTATCATTTCGCGGGTCTCCTTATCTGCAATAAGGTTCGACAACTGTCGACCGAGAGGGAAATAAGACATCGTTTCGACCGGCTTTCCGTTACTCTTGAATTGTTGTTCACCACAGCTACATTCATCATTCAAGACTTGAGGAAACAAACGGCAGCGTTTTGGGCATATCCAGTATACAGTTTCATCAAGTTGAAATAGTTTACCCAATCTGTTTTCGGATGTTTTAGGCGAGAGCAATGGTTTTTTGCCTAAAATATGATTTTGTACATTATCAGTTATTAGTAAGTTATTGATCATACAGTTGAATAATTACTCTTTTATGTTGAATGCTTACCAAGCTCATCTTGAATAATCCACTTGTTAAATAACGAGATGAGTTCATCACAGGAATCACTGTTAACATTGTTACCTTGTGCCCACCACCTTAACATTACCGATCTTTCTGAATTAACAATAATGCAAGTCAACAAAGAATCGAAATATGTATTCCATAGCTCAGTTTCACTGATGGTGGTCACATCATTTATAGGATTTTTAGGTAATTTTTGAATCCTAAGGTGAAGGTAAGAAGATGAGAAGGTGAGAAGGTGAAAAAGAAGAATGGTATTTAATGAGAAGAAACACTTACATCATAGTGAGACCCGTTACCATTCTCTGTTTTTCATATGGCATTTCTGCTGCTATTCGTAATAATCCGGTCGTGCTTGACAGTACTGACGTGTTGCTGGAGTCTAGGTTCATAACGTTTTCGACGATACTCATAAATTCTAATGTAGTAAACTTTATAACTGGAGATTCAATTTCTTCTTGAATTCATCATGTATATTAGCTAACAAAGAATCAGTGAGAACTGAACGCATCAATCGACTGTACTGGATTGGTTGTAGCAAGAGGATATTATTCAATGACAATAACTCCTGTACATGTGTTTCTATCTGAAGAGTCTGGTTGGTTTGTAACATAGGTTTCACTTCGGTTTTAAAGGTTTGGAAACAATCTTGAATATTATCAATGAGTCTTCTTCTATTTTTTCGTGACGTGTATGTTCCGGTGTACTTTTGGCGTCAGGTATAACTTCTCCTGTTCTTGGTTGATTTTGCTCTGACTGTGTTTCATCACCATTTCTTAATTCATTAGCTTCTGCTTTTTATTTGCTTTGTCTTTACCTTCTGCTCTTGAAAAGGATTCTTGAAAATCATTGAGGGAATGAACATTGGAATAATAACCATAAATAGCGGCAGGCCCATCACCATAATCGCTTGTTATTTCGTCAACTTCATAACGAGACTTGACGAGACTTGAATAGAAGTCCTACTTCCTAAATGATGTAAGCTACAATGACATAGAATCATGTATTTTAATTCATATAATATTTCGTCGTTTCTCCTTCCAGTAATCTTTGTAGTCAACCGATGATTTGAATGTTGCTAATTCTCGTGTCAATTTTGGGGATTTCACATTATCAAACATATATTTCTGTAAGATAGTGTTATATCTGCGTGAAGCTTATCATCAAAAAAGGCTTTTGCTGTTGTTCTTTTTGTACCATTTTACATCATCGAGGGGCTGCATTTTTATGTTTAGGTGTTTTCAAATTCCGCGAGTCGTTCAACGACAATTTTATTTCTGTAGTTTGTGGTTGTGTACGTATAGAATTATACGGTGAAAATTTGTTATTTTATTTAAAGTCTCTTGTTAAACACAGCGCCAAGTTTGGCATATTTGTTTGAGACAGCTCATACACGTATGTAAGAAAAATAAAAACCCTGTTGGTATGGCAGGGAAAAAGACAGAGGAAGAAAGAAAAAGGTACTGGAGAGGGATTGGATAGGTTCAGAAGAAAAAGATGTTACAGGTTTGCTACTGGCAGGTGCGTTCGTATAGAATTATACAGGATTTTGCATTCATTTCCGGACACAACCCTCAATTTTTTCGCTTATGATATGTGATTTTGTTCGCTTATAATACGTATATAATTTTCTTACTTATGAAGTCTAAGAGATTCGCTTGTGAAGATTAGAGATTTACACAAATGATAGGGTGAGTTTTTCGCAATTAATATCATTTTTTTTTCGTATTTGCTACGCCTGCTTTTATGAGATTAACCAAGCAAGTATCATCTATCATAAGCGAAAAATATGACATATCATGAGCGAAAAAAATTGACATCATAAGCGAACAAAGTTACTCTTATAAGCGAAAAAACTCAGGATACTACCCCCCCCGACATTTACTATATTGCGAATGTCTCCAGAGATGGGTTTCAAGAGAGCACTTACTCACTACTTTCAAATGTCAAGTTTTAAAATTGACTTCAATAATTTGAAGTCAAGAACGTTGAAAAACAAAGCCGAGTATTAAGCATCCTGATAACATTAACACACTGTTATTCTAAGGGTAAATTGCGCCTGATAACGCTTTTTTTTTGAACTTTGTAAACATAGGATTTGCTATGACATTTTTTTCCTAACAAGACCGGATCATGACGTGCTTTATGTTATGTCTACATATTTCTAAAATTTCTCATGTACTCTTTATGTACACTATATGTTATCACCAAACAGCTATCAACTATTGGTCCCATCTCTCTCTCTCACACGCCTCACTATCATTGAATCTCCTTTGCTATTATCAAATTTTCACATGTTAACAACCTTAGACATCAACCCAGAAATAAAAAGAACTATTATAACTTTATATGCATTAGTTTTAAAAAAGAAAAGAAAGAGAAAAAAAAACAAAAAAAGGAAGATGTTATTATTTTGTATATTTATGATGAATGAATATCGAAAGATGAAAACATAAAAGTGACAGAGAATATATTTTTTTCTTCTTTTTGAAATGATATATATATATATGTATGTATAAATAAACAAAATAATTATATATATGTACCGATAAAAATGTGGGTCGATGGATATGGTAAGGGTATAATAGTAATAATAACTGGATATTTCTTCTAGGTCATATCATTGTCGTTGTCGCTAGTCGTCATCTTTCACGCAAAAAGTATTATTGCTGTTACTATTGTTGTTGTTTTTGTTGCTGCTGAGAACGATTGGTATGAATATAATCATTTAAATATTCTGTTACAGCCGTGACTAAATCATGAAATCTGTCACTATCAATCTGATTAAAAGGCCATGATTCGCGCTTTTCTTGCTCAAACTCGGCCAAATGTATCAACTGGACCTTAACTTGGTCCAAGATCGAAACCCAGTCTACCATCCGTAATCCTCGATTTTTTGTTTTCTGCCATAGTTGGCTCGGTGCTGTTTTTCGTACTAAATCGTCAAATACAGTAACAGCAATGAAAAAACAAAATAATGTTGTAACTGTGCAAAAGGCAAGAATACTAATTGTCATGTAAGAGGTAAGCGTTACAACTGTATGTCGTAGTTCACCAGGACCTGTTCGAGTAGTTAACAGTGTTTGAAGCCACAACCGAATAGAAGGAATGTTGGTTCCTTGATTACTATTTGAAACAGCTGTCGATGAAGGTGTTGATGGTAATGTCATTTTTTTCTTCTTCTAATGAGTTAAAAAAAAAGGTGGTCGAGAGGGAAGAGAGAAAGAGAGAATGTGGGAGACGATCCGTAAAACGTGTAAAAAATAATAATAAGGTAATATTAAAATAGTAATTGAATAATAAGACAGGTGAAAAAAAAAAGGAAAGGTCACGAGCAACCCCAAATATATTTTTTAGCTTTTCACAGTTGACTGTTTTAAAGAAAAATGTAAGCTGTACATATATTATTATTTATTTATTGTATTCGATTGTTGTTTATGCGTAGCAATAACCCAATCTAAGAAGGGCAAAAAGAAGAAACAATTATGACATAAGTATATATATTGAAAAGAAGTAATAAGAAAGAAGGCGAGGGAAGAGTACATAGTGTATGATAATATTGTGATATCGATTTATTGTATTATTGTTTTTCGATTAAACCAGCCTTGATCATTTCCTGAGTAAAATAATAATAACATTAGCATATGAAAAGCATCGATAAATCTTTCGTATTACAAAGAGAAAACCCGAATGACAAAAAAAAAACCCGACTTACTTGTTGTAAAGTAACTCCCACATGTGGTAAAGCCTGTGCCATCACTACACCTGCATCTCTTAAAGCATTTATTTTATCCGTTGCATTTCCTTTGCCACTACTCGATACAATTGCACCAGCATGACCTATTATAATGTATCATCAGTATGTTGTTATTTTTCCATTATATCATACTATATATGCTATCTTTTTTTTTTTTTTTTTTTTTTTTTTTTTTTTTTTTTTTTCAAAATAGCTTACCCATACGACGATCGGGAGGAGCAGTCAAACCAGCAATGAATGAAACGACAGGCTTAGGATTTTCTCTTGAAAAATTATATTGCTTCAAGAATTCCGCAGCTTCTTCTTCTGCAGTGCCACCAATTTCACCAATCATAACAATACCTAATAGTAATGATACGACAATTAGTTTAAAACTTAATCATATACACACATATATATAGACTAACTCTGGCACTTTCTTAAAGGTTTTTGATTTGTGTGACTTTCCACTCTCTATTCACATAAAAAATATACCCAAACAGCCATCAATAGTTATTCATATTGTACCTTCAGTTTTGTCATCATCCAAAAAAATTTTCAGGGCATCAATAAAATTGGTCCCGTTGATAGGATCACCTCCCACACCAACACATAAAGTTTGCCCCATCCCTAATAATGTAAGTTGTTGTACTGCTTCATACGACAAAGTACCAGATCGTGAAACGACACCAATATTACCAGGACTATAAATACGATTGGGCATAATGCCGATCTTACAGCCAGCCAAAGGTGATACAATGCCGGGGGAATTAGGTCCTACTAAACGCGACTTGCTTTGACTCAATAATGCCGCCTTGACGCGCGCCATATCAGTGAATGGAATACCTTCAGTGACGGATACAATTAAAGGGATTTCAGCTTCGATAGCCTCCATAAATGCATCAGCTGCGCCGTTAAGAGGTACATAGACAACTGTGGCATCTGGTTTCAAGACTTCGGCAGCCTATAAGAGTTTTATATTCTGTAATCAATATCAGAAATTTCTTCTTTATCTCATTCACTTTCTTATGCAACAATAAACGCCTATTTCTATTCTTTTAACTAATTCCTCTACCTCGCGCACACTACCAACAACAGGTTGGTCTAAATGAGTAGTTCCGGCCTTTCGGGCAGAGACACTACCGACGAATTTTGTACCAAACTTGATTGCTTCTTGCATTTGTGCAGTGCCCTTTTTTTGTTTTTGTTTAATTGGATTAGTTTTCGAGAACAAGCAAAATAATTATATAATTTTTGACATATGGATCTAAACTACTCCTTTCTTTTTGTAATTGTATATGTATATACCTGTTTACCAGTGCCTTGACACATAACACGAGTATTTGCATGAAGTTTGAGGTTTTGGATGGTAGATTCATATCCGCTATTGATAGTAAAGGCGTTTCGACAAGCAGCTATAACAAAGAAAAAAAAATAAGAAATGAAGTGAATAAAAAGGGGTTTTGCTGAATACAACTACATGAAAAAAAAATAAGCAAAACATCAAAACATACTTGCTGCTTGGCTGGTAGCACGCATAACTGCTGCTGCTGCTGATTTACTACTGGAACCGATCATTTTTTAATGTTTTAGATGTTTTTGATTTTTTAATTTTTATTATAGGACTCAAAAGAAAGAAAGAAAAAATAGGAAAGTAAAGGTGGAAAAACAAAAAGATCATGCTTATTTATTTAAGCTTTTTTTCTTTATTCGTAAGCAAGCTTTTTTGATGATGTGTCGTGTGAACTCCAAACGACCTTTTTTTTTTATCTTGACCTCCGCTCGATTTGGTTGTTTATGCAACAAATGTAAAGAAGTTAACGATTCTTGCCCTGGGAACGAAGTTATTTGAAGCAGCACAATAACAATAATAATATATAACTTTCTCCTTTGGGACATCGTTTTCTAAAACGTCAATGCCCCTAAATTCGGAACTTAACGGAAAAATAATGGAAAAACATTTTCCGTTGCTTTACATTTTTGCTAATCAGTGAAAAATATTAAATGAACAGAAAAATTGTAACCTCTCTTCTATATTATTATATCATTAATATCATCTTATACTATAGCCATTACTTTTTTTTGTAACATAAATAATTCTATCGCTTTTTATTTTTTGATTTTAACGGAACAGCCAATGCGTGGCCCGTTTTTTTGATATGAGTAAATAATTGATTCCTTGTTGAAAAATCCTCGCCACACACATTACATAATAGTTCCTAAAAATTATAGATTTGTGGGGTTAAACAATCACACATCATAAAACTCAGTTTTTTTTTGTTGTCATGACAACCTTTTAAGAAAATTCATTAGACTTACCGAAGCTGCTGCCTTTTCTTCCTTTTGTTTTTTCTTTTCTTTACGTTTCTCCCTTTTTGTCTTCCCAGATTCTTTAACAGGTTCTACTATTTCTTTTTCTTTTTCTTCTTCTTCTTTTCCATTTACATCTATTGTTTCTTTGTCTTCTAATTCTACTGGTGGCGTGATTGTTGTTGATGTTGCCCCAGATATTCCTTCTTCTTTTTTTCCATTTCTTCGTTTCCGCCGTGATGATTTTTCCATTTCTAACGAAGCTGTTAAAGCACTTAATTCATCCACATCTCCCATTAATGTTGGTGGTTCTTGTTGTTCTTCGATACCAAATCGTGGCGCCTTTTTCCCTTTTTTTTTCTTTTTCGATGATTTTGTAGCTGTGCGATTAAGCTCTTCTTGTTCCAATAGATCGTCTATCTTATCAATATAATCAATATCATCAATATTCTGATCCATTTCTGATAGCAATGTTGAATCCTTTTCTTCTGCAATTACATCATCCGTCGTAGCAAAATCAAAATCCTCCTCATCTGCCATCATTTCACGTTTCATCTTTTCTGCAAGTTTTAAATGCTTTCGACTACTTTCATGACTGGTATATTGTTGTTCACTCTTGTAAAATTTATCACATACAACACAATAGAAATCAGTTTCTTCAGCTCCACTGCCATCATCCTCTTCATCATCATTATTGTCAGATCTGTCCGATAAATAACCAGCAGCTGCTAAACTGGTTTGATCAATTTTAGCCCATTCCGGTTCTTCATAAGATGCTAATTGAGCTTGTAATTCTTCTTTTTCTCGCTGTACTCGTGCCTTTTGTTCTGCTGCAGCAACTTCTCTACGTTTTTGCTCATCTTGTTGAAATTTTTTAAATCGTGGATCACGTTTTCGTACAAATGTTGCTAAACTCTTAATCAAATAAATATAAATCATTGCAAAAACAGTAAGTTTATTGATTTAAGTTATAGATATATGCACGTACATATGTTGTATATATTAGATTATTGACTTACTCGCACAGTATCATTATATTCTTTACGAGCTACTTCTCTAGCTTTTTTGTTTTCTTTTTCCATAGCTCTACGAACAAATCGATTAGGAGCATCTCTTAAACGCCATTTGTCCATCCACTGAAATGATTTGACACTGGTAAAATTCATCCAAGCAGCATAAAAATCGCGTGCATAAGCCCCATATCCACGGTATCCATCATTATCAGCAAAAGGAGTCTTTGAATTACCAAACATGGGATACCGAGTAAACATTTCTCCATCTTCTGGTGGATCACAATTATAAGCACTTTCTTCTTCATCAGAAAGTTTTTCAAAAAGTTTACGGTAAATTGCAAAAAAACCCTAAATTTGATATCCATAAATAATTAGTATATAGTACCAGTCAGTATAGTAATGATAAATGTTTACTCAGTGAACTGTTCTCTTCGTTTTCCGTCCAAACACCTTTTCTTTTTTTTTTCTTCCTTTTACCTTGTCATCATCCCCAAAACCTCGAACTCCGGACATAGTAAAGTATCGCATCAAATCGTCGGAAGTAGTGCCTGCACTACTATCTTTATGTGCTGCTGCGTCGTCACCACGTAAAATAGAATCTCTATGACCGTCATACCTAGTTTCATTGGTTGATCAACAATAAGATCAAATTCATTTGGTTTTCTCTTTCTTATAAGCATGCAATGTCTGATTTTATTTGTTCAACTCACCAAGTTCGTTCGTGTGGATCAGAAAGTACTTCATAGGCCTCCTGAATCATTGCAAATCGTTCAGTTGCTTCTTGTACTCGATCGCCATTTTTATCTGTCACGGTATTGTGTTTTTTAATTGGGATGTTTGCGTTGCTTGATAAGTCGCTATCACGAAGAGATAAAAAGGAAAAAGTAATTACCTGGATGCCATATTAAAGCTTGCTTTCTATAAGCTTTTTTAAGTTCTAATTCAGTCGCTGTACGCTCAACATTAAGTAAATCATAATAACAAACACGCATGCTATATTATGCTTTTTTTATTAGAAGTCGAGAATACAAAAAAAAAAAAAAATAGAAGCGATTCGAATTTACCCTTTTATTTCAACCTTATCTCCGCTGTACAAATATAGCATTTATGCGCTTTTTTTTTTTTGAGATAAGTATTGGTAACCATAGAAACCAAGAGAAGATACGTCGTTTTCTTTCAAAAGAAACCAATGTTTGAGAGAAAGGTTCAATTTGAAAAAGTTGTTTGAAGGTAGTCAATAAAAGCTTCCTGTCAACAAGATAGCATACATAAGAACGAAAGCTCGAACAGGTTGAATTTTGGTACTACTTCCGAGACAATACTGGTGACAAGAAAGTATTTGAAACTTTCATGGATAAATCGACTACATATTAGTGGTAAACACAATACTAATATGCTCTTTCTAAATTGTTTACGCTTAGAAATCTATTATTATTAAAGTCATTAATAGATGAATGAATTGCAGCTTCTACCTACTTGGATCTATTAAAATAAGAATAATGTTTCTGCTCTTTTATTAGGCTAAATTATGTGCAGTTTATATATACCATACAAAAACGACCGATATCTTTCCATAGACAGTATAATTAATATATATTGGCTCCTGTGTATTGCTACTATAACTTTATATATTATAACATAAATATCTAAAAGCTAAATGTCATATAATGCATCCTCTTTGAGAAAAGCACTAGGATAAAGTTAAGATTGCCAACTGCTACTACGGTACAATGGTTAAACCTCGTCCTGGATGACAAGTATACATTTTCCGTTGCACAGTTCTTGAAGTTAATCTACAAGCATACACCCATATATTTTTTTTCGTTTTGTATAAATAGTTACCTGGAGATCTTTATAAATCACGCGTATACATAAATTATTATTATTATTATATTTGGGAATTGCTACGGACACCCCAAAAACATACTATATTAAGTAATTTCAGCTATTACGGACACCCCACTTTTATATTTTTTCAAGGGCACACAACAAATTGATATATATTAATCACATCGTATCCAGCCATTTATACACTATCTTTACAGCTATTATCGTTATACGACTTATAAATGTTTATGAAACTTATATTATCAGCTCGACTTTTTATAAAAGCAGTCAATATTTCTTATGGTTTCTTACTATATTTATTGTGTACACAAGTGGGAATTATGAAAGCGAGACAAACAAGGAATCATATATACTTTTAATGTTACATATGAGCGGCCAAACAAGCGCTATTGGTGTTGACAACGCTGTTACTATAGTTTATATGGTCTAAGAGCTTATTTGATAACTGTTTATTTGTGGGGTGTCCGTAAGCAAAATATGGGGTGTCCGTAGCAATTCCCATTATATTTTTGCCATACGTACGTCAATAATAGATTACTTGCAGTTCCTTTCATTTTGGGCGTTAAATATACTGTTTCACTCTAGCCATCATCAATGGTGGAATATAATGTAAATAAAATAAAGGTTCAAAAAAGTAATATGAGCAATCTTGTATTCAGACAAACACTTATTACTAGCTTTTCTAGACAATTAATTGAATGATTGTTTCATATCATTAAAAATGGTACCGCCATTTTTTTTTATAAAAAATTGAGCTTCTTGAACGAGCCACCGATTTTAAGTTGAGCCATGCCAAGCAAATTACAACGTTGAAAGTTGATGCTGGTATACTTATATAAAGATATGATGGACTGTAACGGATAAGTGAGCTGGGGATGATAAAAGAAAATAAAATGAATGGATCTGGACGATAGGAAGAGCTAAGTACACCATGTAGACAACTAGCTCCACACACCAATTAAAAAAAATATGGTTAGCTGTATACCAAAGATGTATTACGATCGGATGGATGAGCATTTACTTTTCGTAAGAATTATGTCAGAAGAAAATAAATATAAAAACATGTCTTTCTTTAAAAGGTCTTCAGGTACAAGCATCGGTAATTCCTTTTGTGCTTTGCTTTATAGTTCATAAGAAGCGTACCGAATTTTCCAGATCTATCCATTATTATTATAATTAGGGAGAAGTCAGTTGATAGCTGGAAAACGGTTACCTTGTTTTGATCTTTATCCTGAAATGTTTTGAAAAACAACTTATTGTATTTAAACTTCCATAGGCAAAATTGTTCTGTTTTATGCAAGAAAGAATACAACAAAGTCCGAAGTTGGATTAAAAATGCTAAGGAATTCCCTTACTTTCATAATACGTAAAAAATGATAAAGCTTTAAAACCTAAATTATATATCTCATATCAATACTCAAAAGATAGTTTAAGAGTCTCAAGAGATGTAAAGCTTTTTCTACTTTCCTCCAAAAGAAAAATATTACAGGAATATCCTTTATGCATGTACATAGTAGCAAGTACCAACAAAATATCCTTTATATTGAATAATAGCCTTTTTTTGTAAACAATTTTTAATCTCCAAAAACATACTGTGATCTTTCCATATAAACTACCTCTTTATAAAAACTTCCATTGTTTTTAAAATATATAAATAATTACTTACTTTTTTTACCTCTTTAAACAAACTCTCATTTATATCTTCACATGCTGAATGTTGAAAGAGATATGATATATAAATGATGTAATGATTTAAACTTATATGATATTTTTGATGATATTACATTTTGTAAATGCTCTCTTTGGTTTCTAAACATTAACCTCGATTAATCAATGAATAAAAAGCTCGCCTATCGTGGTATGAAACGATTTTTTTTTCTTTTCTTTAGTCATATTTCTTATCAAAAGTAGATGGTAACCATCTCGCTGTAATATACCTTTGCTATATAATTAACCCTACTTTTTTTTGGGTGCGTGGAGCTAGTTGTTTACATGATGTACTTAGTTCTTTTCTTTGTCACTCTCCTCCAAATTCATCTATTATATTTTCTACGTATCCATCATTGCTTTTTTACTTGTTCCAATTTTTTCTTTTATAGCCCCTAACTTTTTTTATCAGTTACAGTGTATCATATCTTACTTCAGTCACGCTACTCTTATCTGTGACATGTAACTAAATCAAAAAAAAAATCGCTAGTCCTCTTAAAAAAATACCTGTGTCAATTTTCATAGCACATCTTGGCACTGTTGGATAAATATTGATGGGAAGTCTAGGATATCAAGTACAGTGTTATGTTACTTATCTTAATAGATAATATTTTTAATTATATATATTAGCTACAAATCTGTTTATTTTTTCAATAGTAACGTTGGTTGAACAAAACAATTATAGTAAAGGCTTGTTCGATGGTGTATATATATCTGTTTTTTTAGCTTAAATACTTTGTTTGGAAAACCTTTTTTTTTTTGGGACGAATAGCTTTTAATTACGTGGAATTAATCAATCTCCAAGCCCTTTGGGTCAGTTTCGCTCAAATAGATCCATTTTGTTTGTGTGCCCTATTTCCAAAATCACGGCTGGTTTTTATTTAGGTGTGCCAGATTTAACCGTCAACGCTGTACATCGCTACAAATGTATCAGCTCGAAAATATGAAGCAAATAATACCATTTATACAAACAAACCATTCATTTTCAAAATTACAATTGGAATCATGAATCCAAAAGATATGTATACTACATTTAAGAGACAGTATACATTAGTATATCAGCCTTTTTCATTATTATTTGTTTAGTTTTTTAATGTATAATAGTAGTAAATAGTAATTTAACGTAATAATTAATTATTGTCTTAAGATCCAGCGTCCAGCACTTGCTTTTTTTAAGAATTTTTTTGATGTGAGTACACCTATATATAACTTGACACGTTCAGATGTAAATGATCGATCGTCCAGTAACTCAATTGCTTGATCCACAGATATTGACTGACCAGGACGATGTTCAAACAGGGTATAAATGCGTGTCAATTCTGTCGATGCGGGCGGTTCACGATACACATTTGAAAAATAATGAAGGCTGAATTCTTTGGGAAGTTGACTTGCTGAAGATGATACTGAAATCCCACCTACACTACCTGATGGTGTACTCATTCCGCTTTGTCGGTCGTCTGTATGTGGCGCTACTAGATCACTGGGTTGAATTTGTGAAAATTCGAATGCACCACCCATATCTTCATCCTCCTCTTCATCCAATTCATCCACTTGTTCTTCTTCAACATTGTTATACCGCTCATTATGTAGAATCGTAGTAGTAGTAGTAGAAGAAGAAGGTAGTAATGAATTTGGTTCATCATCCATGAAATCTGAAAGTGTACGCTTTGAAGGTGGTCGAAGATCTTGATCAAAGTTAACAGAAGGAGATGCTGCCTTTGATGAATTATTATTTTTAGGTATTGGAAATGCAGTAGTAAAATCTTGCACTTGTTGTTGATGACCAGGGGATTTTGGTAATGATCGGTTTCGTACAATAGGTAATTCAGCATCCATAGCCATATCTTTATAATGTGCTCGTCGTTGTTGCATGAATCCTTCAAATCGTTCTCGACCCTCTTCATTATCTTTATTAGCTACCCAACTTTTCGGCGTTTCATCCCCATAATGATATTCCTGTTGTTTTAATTGTTGTTGTTGCTTGGATGTTTCAGAAATGTCATCATCGTCTGAACTTGGTGAACTCATAGCGCCAATTCGTCGAAGAGTGTTGTCAACTAACATATTTGCTGCTTCTCGTGCTGGCGTTTGAAGTAATTCACTGGCAGATAAACGAAATGGAATAGTTTCTGGTGGTGATGTTCTATGGCGTAAAGATGCTGTAGTAGACGATTCACCTGTGCTACTACCAGTAGTTGTATAAGTATTTGTATAATTGACCGTTACGTGTGGTTGAGCTAGTGTTGCAGAAGTCGCAGTGGTTCGTGAACCTGGTAAATGCGAATGAGGTGGTCGATGCAAAAGCCGACTTAGATCTTGTGATGAGGGTGAAAATTTATCTTTTAATCGATCCCAAGGTGTAAGATCTGAACTTGGTTCGGGTGGTATTCCAGAAAACGCTGGTCGATTGGTTTGGTGATGGAGAACATTCTTGTCTACACATTGAAAAAAGTATACCCATACCTATTCAAAAGAAGGTATTGAGAAGTTTTAATATATCTGTAACTCTCAAGTTATTTTTAATCGTCTTCCTCTTTCTCTCTCTCTCTCTCTCTCTTACTTTTAAACCTTCCCAGACGCGTTTACTAGCGGTTGCATATCGCTCTACTTCAGGGATAATTCCTTGAGAAACGATTTGTTGACATCGAGTAAAGTTTTCGTCAATGGCTTGCAGTAAAAGTGTAACTTCTTGCTGTAGTTTTTCTAATTCAACGTTTTCTTCTTCATCCGTGCGTCTAGACATTCGAATACAACTGTAAGCGTGAAGACGAAAAAATAAAAAATAAAGATAATGGTGGAAAAAGCTTTTTTTTTTTTTTTTGGTTCCTCACTATAACACATACCGTCCCGCTCGCTCGTTCATTTTTTTAATACCGCGTATGAGTTTGAGGCTGATTTCAGGGTTACATTTTCATGCAAACAAGTATTGTTTTAGTACCAAGACAACCTATATATAATATCCCAACCTTTTCCCAGCATTCAATTAAAAGAAATTAGCCGATATAACCAAAAGAAGAATATCCACAAAAAGTTTTGTCATCTTACTATCTACAGCTACTTTAAAAATATTTATTTTTGACCGAAGGAATGAGACGATATAATTTAGTAACACTTGCCTTCGACCTCTTTTTTCTTTAATCGTATAATAACATGTTCACATACCAAAAGAAATCGCTAATATGTTTTGCTTTTTTTTTTTTTTTTTTTTGGTAAATGAACATTCAAGAACAAAGAGTCATTTTCCCTATACTTTTTCTTTTGACCTTGGTATAATCGTCTCGTTTTTGATACATACTATACAATTTTTATCTGTTGCGTTGACAACAGGTTACAAACTAACTATTTATATATCAAAGCCCATTATAATATTCTTTCCATTACATTTTAATAAAGACGATAATTAAGATGTTTTATCGAGTGTCCCACAAGAGGCTTACTATCAAAAAAGATGCTACGTACGCAGTAATAAAGTATGCATACGTGCTTTATGGAAGTAGATTTGTACTAGCGTCAATCCTTGTATCATTCTTATAGTACAAACCAATAGCATCATAAGTACTTCGAGTTCATTACTTAATCCCTATTATTATTAAATTGATAATTCATATACATATTTCAATCATATTTGTGATACGTAAGTCTTTATAAAAAATAAATTCAAAGCACCAAGTAATAATAATATAGTGGAGAGACAAACAAAATGTAGGACTTGTTTACTCACCTTCCATCAACTATCTTGGATTTCAACCAATTATTGACACAGATACATTTGCTTTGTAAGTTTTCAACACCCCGATTTGATTCGCTATAAAAAGAATGACAACCTGAATTTTATTTTTATTTTTATTTTGATTTGCATATATAGCTTTCAATATATACTTTCCCACATATACGCAAGCTATTTATTATGTTACGAAGTTCTATTCGGGCCTATTCATCTGCAACTTCTAGACCATTTCGTCTTGCAGTTATTGGTAGTGGTCCAGCTGGATTTTATACCTCACATCGGTTACTCAAAGAAGTGACTAATGTTAAAATTGATGTTTATGACAGCCTCCCAGTTCCTCATGGTCTTGTCCGATTCGGTGTTGCTCCCGATCACCCGGAAGTAAAGGTACTAACGAATTTTTCTTTTTTTTTTCTTTTATATGAAATATTAGCATACGAAAAGAAAAAAAATATATATATTTACCATATGAAAAAAAAAGAATGTCATGACAACATTTGATAAGGTTGCCGAAGACGATCGTTTTCGATTCCTCGGCAACGTTACCATTGGTTCGTCGTTGAAGTCGTCAAAGAATATTTCTGTGCAAGAGCTTAAAAAACATTATGATGCGATTTTGTTCTCATATGGTGCAAGTGAAGACAGACACCTTGGTATTCCTAATGAAAATGTATATGGTGTGGAATCGGCACGCGCTTTTGTTGCGTGGTATAATGGTTTGCCCCAATTTGAAAATTTAAAGCTACCATTGGACCAAACAGATACTGCTGTTGTTATTGGTCAGGGCAATGTTGCATTGGATGTTGCGCGTGTTTTGTTAAGTCCAATTGATACTTTACGCAAGACAGATATTACCGAATATGCATTAGAAGCTCTCTCCAAGAGTAAAATCCGGCATGTACATGTTGTTGGACGAAGAGGTCCATTACAGGTAAATTGAATTTTAAAATATATATTAGAAATCATTTATTTATCTGATATGGATGGTAATATTTTACTTCTTTATCTGTTGCTTCTAGGCAGCATTTACATCCAAGGAACTCCGCGAACAGATGAACCTGCCAAATGTTGCTTATAAAGCTGATAAGGATTGGATCAAATCTGAAATTGATGCAGCACAACCATTTTTGAGCAAGAGAAGACCATTGAAACGTATGATGGGAATTTTGGAAAAGGGGTCAGCTATTACATCTGCAGATCGTTCATGGAGTCTTGAATTTTTAAGAAGTCCAACAGAAATTTTGACAGACACAAACCAAACTAAAGTTAGAGGTATCCGCTATGAATTGAACCGATTGGAAGGTCCATCGCCATTGGAAACAAAGGCAGTTGGAACCGGAGAACTTGAGGATCGTGAATGTGGATTAGTATTAAGAAGTATTGGTTACAAGAGTTTACCAATGGACGGTGTACCGTTTGATGCTCGTCAGGGTCGTGTACCTAATAGTTACGGAAAGATTTTGGATTCTGAAGGACAAGAGGTAAAGAAAGGAAATAAAAAAACACACTATGGTATATGTAGGGGATATGATAAGATATTAAAAAATATATGATGAATTTGTTTTATTCAGGTACCAGGCATGTACACCGCTGGTTGGTTGAAGCGTGGCCCAACTGGTGTCATTGTATCAACCATGACGGATGCATATGAAACTGCTGATACCATTGCACAAGACATCAAGGAATCGCGAGCTATGCTCAATGATAATGATGATTCCGATAAGAAAGGCGCTGATGGATTAGAAGATATTTTCAAATCACGAGATATTCGACCTGTAAGCTATGCTGATTGGAAACGCATAGAAGCAGCTGAATTTGCTGCTGGTGAGAAACTTGGTAAACCAAGAGAAAAGTTTGTCAAGGTTGAGGATATGCTAGCTGTCTTGCAGTAAATACGCTTTACTGGAAAAAAAATATAGATTTCCAAAAGAACTTTCTTTATCTCTCTTCCCAATGTACATTTTTATTAAATAATGAGTTTCTAGACTTTAGATATATGTAATATAAAATAAAATGAAAACAATATAAAATATGCAATACTTATTGATCTGAATACACTATTTGTATATACTAAAATATCTATATTACAGTATTTAAATCTCTTAAGCAACTATAACAGCCAGTCTTGTGTTATACTATATGTCATTTTTGAGAAAGGGATAAAAAGGCGATGTTTCGCATCACTTTCTTTATATACGGTACGTATTCAGTATGTATTAAGTTTTAGAAAATCAAAAGTTCGATTTTTGAACTCCATGGTCTAATACGTATTATAAACTGTCTTATCTGCATATTCATGGATTAAGCAATTGTTTTTCCTATCATGATATAATAAAATAAAGCTTCATACAGTTTATGTGTCACTCTAAGGACATCAACATAGCAACAAGTAAAATTTCAAGACGACTGTTCCATAGCAGCTGTTAAGATCTATCATCCAATTTGAGAGAGAGAGAAGTAACAAAGCATCATATATCATCCTCGTAATAATTCGATTAATAAACTTAACTCTAATAGCTACATACACAGAATATGAATAAAACATAATAATATACAGATATATTTTTTATTTGTGATATCAAAGAATAAATGGCACAGTTCCAAATGCTTGGCCTTGTCGACGAACTTGACCTAATACTTCTTGGACCTTTTCATAATACCAATCACGTTCACTAATTGTCATTCGCCATTTACTTTGGAGTGAATTATGACCAAACTTCTTACGGCATAACCAAAGAACAGGCCAAGACAATATCCAAAGACATGAAAGAATAAAGAACCAACGAACAAACCAATTATCTACCATTCGAGACATTTTTGTATTTGCTTTCACAATGATCTTGTTTTCCTTTGTCTCAAAAGATATTTCAACTGAATGGTAATATCCATGATTTCGAATAGCCGCTGTAAAAGCTAACATAAACAATTCAAAATATAATTAGAACTTGATGCAGTTTTGTTTTAATGGTTCCTATTAACAATATATGTTATGATTTGTATAAGTTTTCTTTTACCTCGTGTTAAAGTAGCATAGTCCCAATCAATAACTTTTGTAAGTCGTAATTCTTTAAGTTGATTTTTTTCATGAACATAATCGTCACATAATTCTCGAACTGATTTTGTGAATCCAGTTTTTTTATCAGGTAAGACATACATGCCTTCACAATTGGGGGATACATAACTGCTGCAGTCTATGTCAAAACTAAAATCATCCACGCGAACAGTAACAGGTTCACGTTCTTCTACAAGATTTCCATCTTTATCACGTGAACTACGTGTTCGCCAATGTGTTTCTTCATGATATCCTAAATGATAAAAAAAAATATAATCATGAATAATGATACATATATAAACTTTTTTTTTCTTTCCTTGAATTTGATATATAGCCTATAATTACCATAGAAACGAACCGCCATTAAAGGGGGCGTATTTCTTTGCTTCAAAAATTGAAGTAAAGCTTCACCGTCCGTGTTCAAGTGTGTATCACGGGATTGGATGATACCATCTTTGAGAGTTTCATAAGGTGCTCGATAAATTGAATATCCCGGTGGGGGTGGGCGGCCTCGGAATGGATCGTCTTGCTGTTCTTCTGATTGTTCTCCTTGATTGAGTAAAGGTTCGCGATCTTCATCGGCATCGGGTATGTTGGCAGGATTGTAAGCAGGGATAGAGTTGGAGTAAGAGTCGTCACGAACATAGGAATCATTTGACAAGGAAGGATTGGTAGTTTTCTTTAAAGCATTGTTATCATTGCTGTTTTCGAATTGTTGAATAACATCGTCATAAGAAGGTGGTGCATTATTGTTTGAAGATGAGCCTGTAGCGGAAGAACCTATTTCATCAACGGAAGGTGCACTTGGTGTTGTATTATTGTTATTGTTGTTGTTAAAAGGAGGAGCGACTGAAGGACTAGTATAGGTATAATAATAATTGGCGTGATTGTCTTTGCCCATGAGGAGGTGGGATTTTAGTTGTGAAGAAAAAGCTGACGAGAAGAAAGGATAAAATATCTTGGCGTTAATATTCAGCCAAGGAAAAGAAAGTTAAATAATGCACGGATACTCCTAAAATGCAAACACACAGATGATATATTTCGTTTACTTCCTTTCATTTCTGCCAAACCTCCTTCTTTTGCTCCGTGAAACATAGTTGTTTAATATCATTGGAGCTCGTTTTTCTATAATTCAGTAAATATGTTGTCTCATTTCAATTCGTTCGAAAAATTCTTCAACTTGGTTGCCGAGTTAAGCAATATAAGCACTTCCTTGGTTTTACATGTTGTGTGATACAAAGCGATTGCATCGAAACACCTCTTTTGGTTTCTTTCATATATACTTATCGTAATTGTGTAAAACACTGCAGCAACAGTAGTAATCGTATATATTGTTTGTATACTCAGTAATTAAACTCTACACCATATATATGCATGAATATCATATATAAATATTGAATTAAACGTGGCTATTAAATATCTCACAAAATGGTGCTACTTAATAGGCCTTTTTTTAAAAAATAATAATAATCCAACTATTAGTGTTTGCATAGAATTATATTTTATAAAGTAGCGTATGAAATAAAAGCAATAATCAATTGATTAGGGGGTACAAGAAGTTGTTGCCAAGACAGTAAAGTAGTGATTGAACAAAAAGCCAGAGTCATATAAAAAATATGTATTTTTAGGATCTTAATCTTTTGTTTCTTGTTCTTCCCAGTGTTTCTCCCCCCCCCATTCCTTCACAAGATAAAATGTCTTTTTGGACACCAAGCAATGAGTTTCCCTCTGTTAAATCACAATTAGATGAAACCCCAGTTGTTAATCGAAATTACATTGCTGATGTCGAAGAATCGTCAGATCACCAGGCTTTGCTTCTTGGCATTGATGCTGAAGATAACGAGGATAATAACGATACACTATTTCTATCTACACGAGCACCACAACACCAACAGCAACCAGAACCTACCCAACAGCATGGTATTTTATCCTCTAGTGCTCCACCACGATACCATATACCTTTCGAAACATATTCACAAGATGATAAGGTTCTTACTCGCAATATAAAAGTCAATGCATTTAGTGAAGAATTATATTCATTTTTACAACAACGTAACACAGTACCACCTAAAATTTTTGTTCATATCAAAGGTTGGTTAGCTACACTTTATATATTTAAAATAGTTACGTGAGCTGGATATCTAATTCCTAATAATGTGTTGCTCTTATTATTAGGAACGAGTAATCTAAATGAGCAGTATCGACGTACATATGATTCAAATGGTCAACAAGTAACAGTAGAACCTGTACTTGTTGGTAAACCTGGGGAATATATTTCGCACATCGATTTTGATTATACCATTAATTGTAGCGATCTTGTATCTCAAATATCTAATGGTTTTCATGTTTTAACAGAAAGGAAGACAGGTTATGTGAAAACAGTTCCAGAATTATGTGAAGATTATGTACGAGATACGCACCGATTAAAAGAATTACAGCTTACCAAGGTCATTGATTGGGATGAAGCTGTTTTAAGCAGATGTATGTGATATCTATTTGTTTTATTTATTTATTTTTGGTTGACCTGCTGTCAATCTCACCGAATAAACTAATATATTATACCTATATTAGTGGTGACAGCTGGTATACGTGCGCATGGATATTCACAACAGTTATCTATCACTATTGAAAAAAGAGAAGACAAAGTAACGGTCAAGCCAGCATCAGTAATTTCTCGAATGGCAGATAACAAATTTATTCAATACTTTTTCTATATCACATTTCTATTCATTTTTGCTTGGCCCATGTTAATTTTATGGCGCAAAAAGATTGGTCATGTAACACTACAAAGTAAATGGCAAATGAAACTGTCAGAAAAAAGATGGTGTGATCAATATATGACAGAAATCTTAGGCCAAATTCCTCCTGTAAGGTGTGGACCCATTGTTACTGTACATCAATAAAAAATACATATAAATATATAAAGAGAAAGTGCGAAAAATATAAAAATAACTTCCAAATGCAGTAACCAGCCATTATCCTAAATGTTGTTTGTGTTCTGTGTAATTTGTGTTTTTAATTATATATAACCCAGAAAAACGAGATTTAAATGCAACAAAAAATTATAAAAGTGCATAATAATAGTAGATCACGAACAAATAAGTGAGGGGAAAATAGGGAAGCGTGGGATGCTTGTAGGAAAGAGGAATAAAGGTGGAGGAGAACTTCAATATAATAAAAAGAATAGTAATAATAATATAGGATACGAAAAAAAAAAGAAGAGAGATAAAATTCCTTCTGTTCTTCAAGATCAAATGTACAAAAAGAAAAAGAAAGATACTATATATAAATAATAACTAGAGAAAGATAGAAGGCAAAAAAAAAAGAGGACTTATATCTACTTTTTCTTTTTAGGATCGCAAATGAGGTTTGCCATCGGCGGTATCAGGCTTATAATAATCTCCGTGTTGTTGTTGCATTGGAGCTTGACCACCAGCAACAACAGCAGCATTTGGATCATACATGGGCTGACTAGAAGCAGCGGTACTACCATCATAATAATAACCTTGTTCATCATAATATCCTCCACCTTGACCTTGATCTTGATAATAATAACCTTGTTGTTGTTGGTGATGTGGTGGGGGCGACATGGCGCCAGCGCCGTATTCTTGAGGTTGATTCAATTGAGGTTCATAATAATGACGACCAGAATCATTATAGAAATTACCTTGATCATTCAAACGAGGCAAAGTAGGCGATTGGGCGGTTTTTCCGGCGGCGGCGGCAGCACCACCAGCAGCAGCACCAGCAGCAACATTGGCTGCAGCCATAGGTGGTGAACGGTGATGAGGGAAATCAGTTTCAGCCAATCCAAAGTCTTCAAAGTCGGTGGGACGCTTTTGCTTATTGCGAGCAGTACAACCACCACGACGATTTAACCAAGCCAACAAACCACCAATCAAAGCAAGACCAACTATAAATATTTTTCATTTGTTAGTTATTTAAAAAAAAACTTGTTTCGAGAAATTTTCTGGAATTACTGTTCTCCTCTCATTTTACAGGTACAGTTTCAGAAAGCTATAAAAAAAATCACACACAAAAGAGCTCTTAAATACATACCAACTCCGCCGACTACACCACCTGCAATGGCGCCAGTATGGTCATTTCCACCATCGTTTGGGTCAGATGTATTTGTAGAAGTTTCGGCATGAGATTTAGTAGAGGTTTCTGAATCAGTGTTGGTTTCGTCGCTAGTGGTAGGTGTTTCTTTTTGACTCGAAGTGTCCTGTGTAGGTTGAGGATTATCTGACGAAGGTTGAGGATTATTTGACGAAGGTTGAGGATTATTTGATGAAGGTTGAGGATTGTTTGACGAAGGCTGAGGGTTGTTAGACGAAGGCTGAGGATCGTTTGACGAAGGTTGAGGATTAGGTTCAGAAGTAGGTTGAGGATTGTTACTTGTAGGGTCTGGTGAAGGTTGTGGATCGCTTGGTTGAGGAGCAGCAGAAGTAGGATCTGGTGCAGTACCTCCTCCACTAGTAGGCGCATCGGATTGTGATTCGACAACAAATACAGCTTGTAATAATACAAGTAGTGCTAACAATAAAAATGTTCCTGAAATCCTCATTTTTTTATATTATTAATGAAATAAGATAACGGACTGGGAGAAGAAGAGGAAAACAAAAAAAGAAAAAAAAAGGGAAAAAGAAGACCAGAAGAGTCTATTTTGTATTTTGCGGACAAAAAAAAAAGGTTGACTCGGACCTTCAAGCGTGTGGTTAAAAATTGGGGGGATGAGAGACTAAAAAAAATAAAATAAAAAGAGTGCTACACTGTTTTATTGTGTTATACTAGCTAGTTATATATTATACAGTTCTTTTTTCTATTTTTGATCTTTTACGTTCTCTGCGTTCAAGTTCTTTGTCACGATCATTTTTACGAGGAACAAAAGTAGATCCAGCTGTTTCTATAGAGTGGAGTGTATCCATGTCAATCAATGATTCTCTTTTTCTTCCAACTATGGCAATATTCTTGGTACTAGGAATACGTAAATGATCTTGTTCAACTTGAAATCCACACCTAGTGGCAATGTCTTTTACATAACGTGTGTATGCTTTATATTTCCCACCAACTCCACTTTCTTCATCTATATCATTCGTTGTATTTAACACGAGACGTTTTGTACCGTCTAACCCATAAAAACAACACGGGATCACCATAAACCTAAGTATAGCACCATAATAATAATAGTAAAACATCATTGTTATTATATGCAAAATTATTTAAAGTAATCATATATGAAAAAAAAACAAAGAGTATGGAAATTATGTAATTTGTTTTTTGCGCCTCTTTTTTTTTCTGTTCTATGCCGAAGTGCTATTATTAATACTCTCCCCCCTTCTCCAACAAATTTTTTCGTTTCTCCTTACTTGCATTGTGCCCCTGATTTGGCTGCTATTAAAGGAATCCTATTTAAATAAATTACATTTATACATCAGTAATTTTTTTTCTTGGTTTATGTTTCATTTCAGGCAAAACCCGATGGGTACCGGTTCTATGACAAAAAAAAATACGCGCCCAAAAAAAAAATAGCTTCCTCTTTTTTTTTTCTCCGGCAATAATCAGTTTTGCGCAACACAAAAAAAAACTTTTTTTTACCATGGTACAAGTTCATCAGCGTGGTTCCCAATTAGCCAATCTGTACTCGGATAAATAGCTTGTGCTGGATAAAGTGCCTCCACTATATAATTAAAAGGAAGCAGAAACATAAAGAATGAAAGAGGTAAAACAAAATGGAGGCGAGGGATGACGAAAAAAAATGTTGAAACAAATTATAATTAGATGATACTTTAAAAATCTTATATCAATTATAATAATGATTATTATTAAATTAGAACTGGGAGTGATAAGTATTTTTTCTTTACCTCGTAATTGATCATCCTTCCCATTGCGTAATTTTGACCATATCTTTCTTTCTGCTACATCGATTCCATATCCTTGATATCCTTCACTTGTCAACAAATAGGTCAAAAGACCGTTTCCGCATCCCAAATCAATAAAAGTCGGTTTTCTAATAAAATCAGTAAAAAAAAAAAAGAAATTTGTTTTTAATATGTAACAAAGGACAAACACCAGCCTCCCTGGTGTTGTCATACGATAAATATGAGAATGAAAAAAAAAGTTGTGTGCGTATGTATTGTGTTTTTTAAAACTTCAGTACTACTGCTAGCTACTATATTATCCTCATATATGACACAGACACTAATCGTTCACAACTCATCATCATTCTCTTTTTCTTGTGTTACGACTTTCGATGAAACTTTTAAAAAAAATAACACACAAAACATACCGGTCTTCTTGTTGCCATAAACATATGAGATAACTTGCTATCCCAATATCTTCGAAAACAAACTTTTGTGGATCTGTTTTTTCGGTCCAGTTACTAACATATAAAAAGTGAAGATGGTTATTTATATATATATATATATAAACATTTAATAAACAGCTGATGACTACTATGATGGTAAGAAGAAGAAAGGGTACTTTTTTTTTACCTGACCAGATCGTTTGCATATTTTGCTTTGAGATGTTGGTACATATTCACATAAGTCTCTTTTGGTACTAGTGTATCATGTCGAGCTCTTTTTTTGTACCCAAGGCGGGTTTGAATACACCATTTAAACAATTTGTGTAAAATCGTTTTGAGAGCATATTGCTTTTTTTATACACAAAAGAAAAAATAATAATAATTCAGAAAACAATGACAAAAAAAAAACTTCACCTTTTCTCCTCGTGATATTAAGTTATATTTATATATATCATATATTCAATTGTATTAATAATACTTTTATAAATAGGCTAACTCTTACCATTTTTGAGTCTTTTATAGCTGGTTGGTCATCATTGATAGGAATAATTTGCAGTCGAAGTATACCTTGATCTTCATCATCTTCATGAATATGATCCTCATGGTTTCCATGAGCAAGATTATCCTTGTTTCCTTCGTTGTTATGACTACAAATATAAAGGCATTATAACAGCAGATAATTTGATTTGTGTGAGTACTGCCAAGTTTTCTTTTCTTTATTCGCTAAAGCAATACAAGGCTCACGCGGTTGTGTAACTATTAAATCTTTACCTTCTTGGCAGAGCAGTGGCGTCGTACACAAAACTGTAAGCTTTTACCTAATTTAGATTAAAAAGAGTTTATATGGATGTCATTGTGTCACTATCTTCAGTAATATTCGAAAAAAAACAAGGCTGATGTAGGAGGGGAAAAGATTGATACACAATAATAATCTTTAGCGCGTGTTTCTTTCTTTATTGTTACCTTTGGATAATAGAATGGTAAGGTTGTTTCTAGTGTCTTTCCCGGTTCCACAACCGGTCGATAAATGACACGACCGCGATCTTTTCATAATTATCATTAACATGCATATATATCTCAAATCAGCTTCTTTCTCTGCCCAATTTTTTTTAATCTTAATGCATTTTCTCTCCCATAGCCACCTTTTTTTATTTTTATTTTTATTTTGACAGATTTACCATTATTATCATCATAATGATATTCGATTGTTTCAACTAGAGGAGCATCTTTTGATTTACGTTTAGGTATCAGTTTACGTTGTATTACTCGATCATTTGAATTGGATAGAATTTCTGCTTTCTCGATAGGGGGGATTAACAGATGTGGCTCGTTTGTCCACGTTTTCTTGTTTTAGTTTGACATAAAATATATATCAACACATGAGCATGTTTTTCTTTCTTTTTTATAATAATAATAATACCAAAAAAACAAAAAAAAAACACATAAGCCCCAATTATAACTATAAAGTGCTTATTGACATACAATGGTTTTCCAAAATGGGTGAATAGTTGTAGGAACTGATTGTTCAGCTACTGTATACCATACTTCTTGATTGCTCGCTCCGACTGGTCGATCATTAGATTTTTTAGGTTCATCAAAAAATAGATTGGGAGCAAATTGAGTAAACAGGGTTTGTGGATCCACTAAAATTTTTTTATTTCAACCAATTTTGATTGTGGTCATTATAATTGAATGTTAAAGTTTCTATTTTTTGATTTTACTATTTATGCATACCAGTTTCTGCTTCAGTCATTGCGTGGGCCCAGGCACAAAGGAAAAGCTATAAAGTGTGTTTTTTTTTTTTTTTTTTTTTTTTTTTTTTGCTTCCGACCTCTTTTTTGGGCTGTCAAAAAAAAAGCTTTGGGAATTAAGTCTTGTTTTTTTCATTATCATCAGATTAACTTTATTTTATCTCGGTCATAATGAAGTTTTGGAAATAGCCTTTTTTTTAATTATGAATACACGCGGATATATATTAACTGCTAATATATATTAGAACCAACATAATATAAGAGAAAAAAACAGGTTAATGGTTTTATGTGCATGTTGAAATCATGGTTGAACAAAAAACTTTTTTTATGCCACAGTTCTATGGTAGGCTGCACGATTACTGTTTTTGACATTATATACATGAACTGTATATAAAATTCAAGTTTATAGAATATCAATTTAATTAGTATATAATAGATATGTATACCGCTCTATGTGAAAAAAAAAGGGAATATTCAAACTTTCTTTTTTATAGATGTGTATAACTTTCCAATCACTTGGATTTTGAGAACTTAACTTGTATATGATTGGATAATAACTTCTGCTGGAGACCCGGTATGTGATGGTATATAAGCACACAAATAACAACTATACTTACGCCATTTGACATCATAATGTTAATATCAAACAATGGAATAGTCTTTCTTGTTCCTTCAATTATTTCTAGGCAACACAAAATTAAGTAATAAAAAATCTTTCTCATGGTTAAATTGAACCCCAAAAAAAATAGTTTCATGATTAGATATTACTATTATCACTATATTCGGTGTTCAGCCCGAAATTATTTTAGGTACTACTATGTAGATATTATTACAATGTGTTCGATATAAGTACTATAGATGGAGCAAATAAAAAAAAGACCCGGGAAAAAAGAGATGGGATAGTTAGAAAGTATATTAGGAGAAAAAAAGTATGAGGGGCTAAAAGAAATAAACTGACTAAAATAGCAATTCAAAGGACTGGAAACTGGACAAATCTGTTCGAATTTTTTTAAACCAAGTATAAAATATGGATAACATATATTTGTGTCTAATACGCGCGTACACGCTATTAAAAAAGGTATAGAAAAAGGAGTAAATATTTATTTAACAAACAACGATGCATCCTTTTAGCAAGTAATGGCTTTCTATTGTGTAGTACAACGTCATAATTATTTGGTGGGTTACTTCCGTGATTGATTCATGATGTCTGTAACATAACTGTTTTTTTCGCAATATATATTATCAATTTATCAATCAATCTATCTATCTGTTCGTTATTTTTTTTATTAGTTTTTCAAAGTTTAAATGTAATAACTAACGCAAAAAAGGGTTTATATAATAAAGTATTGTATATTATGCAAGATAACTAACTATAAAAAACGAAAATGCAAGGTTGATCATTTAACACCCCCGACCATTGCTATTTCTCGTTTTGCGTAACCTTTTATTAGTTTGAGTTTATGGATAATGAATATTATTTACTTTTGACCCTACTTTCAGAAATCAATAAAATCAGAAACCTACATATAAACAATTACACAAGTTTTTTTTAGTGATGTAAATATAAAAAATAAAAAGAGTCTGCCATAAACCGCAACGGCAACGGCAATGGATCCTATTTTTAAGAGACTAATAGATTGTAGGTAACACATGGAATAACTTGGATACGCACGGTTTATCGGTAAGATGAAACACTCAAAGGAAACGTAATAATGATATTTTACACAAATATTTCTATGATTTAGTAGATTTATTTGTTTTTGTTTTTTTGGTCCCTGACAAACAAAGGAGATATCTAAGTTTGTGTTTGAGGAGAATGCATATAACTGGAGGTAATATAGATAGGAGAGAAAAAAAGATTTTTTCCTTGTTATAGCGCCAAATTATATTCAGATAATAAAATATATAAAGCTTTTTTTTTTCATCAAATAGTATAAATATACTGTATAATGACAATATGATGAAATTAAGCACAATTATTAAAAAAAAATATTATTCATTTACAACGGAAAAAAGTAAATAAAATAGGGA
This sequence comes from Circinella minor, assembly GCA_016758965.1. NCBI lineage: Eukaryota > Fungi > Mucoromycota > Mucoromycetes > Mucorales > Lichtheimiaceae > Circinella > Circinella minor. The sequence goes on from JAEPRB010000060.1 coordinate 70,028, forward strand.
TGTTTTTTAATAAAGTAATAATGTATAACGTGGAGGAAAAAACTACCGTGTTTTTTTACTCTTTTCTTTTTCTCACTTAACTTTTTTTTTCATCCTTCCTTTTTAATCACTTATTCCCCTTCCTTTACTCTTCTTCCTTCTTTTTTTTTTTATTCAGTCTATAATCCTACAACTATTCTTTTTTTATTTTGTTCGTTCTCAAACACCTCATTCTTATGGCTTCAAAGAATCAGAATCAAACTCAAGTTTGTGACATTGTCATGACCGAAGCGACTAATAATAGCACTAACAACATTAGTAATAATAACAACACCAATCGAACATGTCATTCGGGTACAACGTTGTTGGCCAGTCGATCTATTATTTTGAAAGCCTCGGCTACTGTAGGAAAATGTAGAAAACGCCAACTCGGACCAAAAAGACGATTAACATTACCACTTTCCCTACATCAGCAACAACAACAAGAACAACAGGGTCCCTTCACCATGACAACGACAACATATCAAACACTTAACAACAATGAAAACAGTAATAATGATATGCTTATGCATATTGATCACAACGAGAAGAAAATAGGTACACAAACTAATTATAATCCCAGGAGATTTAGAGTTATACGTTGTAGAGGTTTAGCGTGAGAGTGAGAGAAAATGAATGGGCGGGACAAAATATCTTTTTTTTTTCTTAATTAATATATATTTGTTAACTTGATCTGATCTATTCTCTAACTTATACATATACTTCCTATTTGCTGGAAAACAACAATCAGATTTTTTGACCTGCTTACCATGCGAATTGGTTCTTCAGATCATTACATTAATCGATGTCTCCTCTTTGGTTACCATGTCGAGTGTATGTCAAACGTGGTACACTTTGTCCCGAAATAATGACATTTGGCGTTGGCGACTGTCGGAGATGCATTGGTTACCAGCACGAGGGGAAGAAAAAACAAGATTATTACTTCAATACCAAGAACAAAGACAAGAAATTGACTGGCATTATTGGTTTAAACAACGTTATCAATTAGAGCGTCGATGGATGCTTGGTGAAGTATCAACTCATTATCTTCTTGGTCATTATGATAGTGTTTATTGTTTACAATTTGATGAACAACGTATTATTACTGGTGGAAGAGATTGTACAATCAAATTCTGGAATATAAATACATATGAATGTACTCGAACCCTCAGAGCCCATGAAGGAAGCGTTTTATCATTACAATATAATGATTCATTAATGGTTTCTGGTTCCTCGGATAAAACAGTGGTTGTATGGAGTATGGAAACATTTGTACCACTTCGTCGACTTACGGTAAGATAACTAATTTCTTTTCTTTTATTAAAAAGTTGATTTGATTATAATTAAATGGTTATTTATTTTGATTTATACTAATTGTATTGTTTATTGTGGCTATTAGGGCCATGAAGGAGGAGTATTAGATGTCTCATTTGACGATCGGTACATCATTTCATGTTCAAAAGATAAATCTATCCGGATATGGGATACAACGACGGGTGAACTGATACGAACAGTGTATGCTCATCGTGGTCCGGTCAATGCAGTTCAGCTTAAAGGAAATAATGTTGTATCAGCTTCTGGAGACGCCTTAATCAAGATGTGGAATGTCCATACAGGAGAATGTATCCGTGAATTTGTTGGTCATGGTCGTGGGTTGGCTTGTGTACAATTCGATGGCAAACGGATAGTGAGTGGATCCAATGATAAAACGGTCAAAGTTTGGGATGCCGAGGTAACCCCCCCCCTCTTTTCTATTATATGTTGTCCAGACCCCATTGACAACAGCGCCTGTTAGCACTTACTAACATACATATGCTTCTTTTATTATTAGTCGGGCGAATGCATTATGAGTTGTGAAGGTACATAGATATACAAGTAACAGATAGATTATAACTTTTATTTATCAATGATCATTCTATTTACAAATATATAGGTCATCAAGATCTAGTACGTACTGTTCATTTCGATAATGATCGTATTGTGAGCGCAAGTTATGATCAAAGTATTCGTGTTTGGGATATGAAGTATGATTGTTACTATTATTTCTCCATAGTAATTGAAAATAATAAAGATAAATTGTTTTACTAACGATCGTAAAAAACATTCTAACTTTTAATATAGAACAGGAACATGTTTATTAGACTTTCAAAATGCACACACAAGTTGGGTATTTGACGTACGATTTGATAAAAACAAAATTGTCAGGCAAGTATTTATATAAATATTTATAGTAACATCTATTTACATACTCATGTAAAATTACATATATGGAAGAGGCCGCCCATCATGCCGATGAATTATAATATTGCTTTCTCTATTTCTATCTCTCTCTCACACTCAAATATAACTCCCTTTCTTTTTCTTTAAAAAAAACACAGTGCAAGTCAAGATCATCGAGTGATGGTTATGGATTTTTCGACCGGATTAGATACAAGATTGTTTTCATAAATGAAGAAAAAAGAGAGAGAAAATAATATTATGATTATTAGCATTTTTATCCTTATCATTAATATCAACAACATCATCAACATCAATATTATATCACCCATTTCATGTCTATTTAGTATATTTCACACGCATACTCACATATTATAAGGCATATAATATATACATATATCCATATAGTTACAAAACCAACAACATATCATATATCTCATCTTATTACACTTTTTATATCACTGTTTCTTTGTTTTCTTTGCAAAATAGCTTATTACATAACCGTAAATTCTTTTATTTTTAATTTTACTTATCTCAAATTAATAATACCTTTAATAAAAAATAACAATAATAATTATGATACCCAGTTAATATTAAGCATTTTTGCTGTATTAAATATACATTTTTTTTGTATGGGAGTTGGTTTAAATACATAATAATATGTTACTTACCTATAAAGTAAAAAAATCTCTATCTTTGGAAATTGAAACCCATATTTTGAAAAGTTACATGAAAAACATATGTTGTTAAAAACAACAACAAAAAAAGACTCCAACAATTGTAAATCTAAAACCGTAAACACCCGGGTTACTGTATATTATCATACTTTAACTAATAATTATATCTATCAAGAACATCACTAACAACAAGAAGATCTAACTAAACTTTAATTTTGTTCATTTTGTTCATTTTATTCGGGTTTTTATCTTGTTTTATAATAACATCGGCAATGAGAGAAGAAACGGTGGGAGATCAGGTATCGGGTTCCCGTTTATTTCCATTCCCCGCCCAGTCCTCCCCCCTTTTTTTCCCCAAAAACATAAAATGATAAACAAAGATGATGGATGAGGTATAAGATGGGGGGTTAGTTTAGTAAAAAAGAAAACATTATCATTATTTTTGTTTGCCCAGAGAGAAAAAATAGCCAAGATCGATCATCCCTGAAAAAAAAGTCTTTGAATTAATATTATAATATTACTTCTATTTACAACTAAATATTTTTAAAAAAAGGATAAATGACGGGAGCATTTCTTACAATATTTTTTTTCCCAGTTGTTACATTTTCTTTTCTCCTGGGTAATGGTTTTATGTTTTGATGAGTTAAATAAATAAATAATAATAATCAAGTTGTGATAATGAAAAACATGACTTTTCACACTTGACTTGTGAAAATGTATGATGTGGGTCCGTGCGTTGTTGTACACTGACGGATGGGGGGGAAGGAGGGTGTTTGAAAGGTGTGGTTTTCTCTTTTTGCTCTATTAAAAAGTATCAGATCAATAAATCAAAAATCCAAAAAAGAAAAAGTTAAAAAGAGTCACCCGATCTTTTTTAGTTACCGTGTATTATTGTACCTATGTGATATTCGTCGTCTTAATATGATATTTTATATACTATTAATGTTCTACCACTTTGTTCTTACTATTTATTGTAGCACTAAATATCAAGAATTAGTGACTCTTTGTACCATTATTCACCCAGTTCATCAATTATGAGAAGGTTCCACACAAAACAGTCGGGCGTTTCATTTGTTTTTTTAATAGTTAATGTAACGTAAATATACATCCATAATCTCAAGTAGCTAATATGTTTATCATACACTAGCCACACCAATGAAAATAAAATACCTTTTTAGTTTAAAGGAGTAGCAGTATAAGTAAAAAAAGAAAAATAGTTGTGGATGAAATAATCCGCCTGACCGCCGAGCAATATACCAAAAAGAAAGCCATGGGGTTTCTCTTTAATTCTTCTTTGACTCTTTATACTTTTTTTTTCTTTGGGTTCTCTTTTGCTGAGGTTCGGTATTTGACAGCGGTAAAACTGCCGCTCGTTTCAACGTATATAACACCTAGCAGATAGACATTTATAATTTATTATATCTATAATAAAAAGAAGAAATGATTTTCTACTATACACATCTTTTCACATACGTACATAGACATACATATTTCACACATATTTAAGATTAATATGCAAGGTGTCGGTACACGAGTATAATTGAACGCGGCAAAATAGAATAGAGTGAAGTAGAGTGAGAAATAAAGATGGAAAGGGAGTAACATATGAATGATTACACACGAATGGAAAAAGTCACACACATACATAATACACACACACACACACACACTTTCTTCTCTTTCAAATCATCAACAAAAACCATCAGTGTTATATATAAGAACATGTATACATCACATACAAATCCGTTTTATCTAACTTTTAATGTGGTATCTTGATGGTCGTTCGTAAGCAAGAAAGGGTTTTTTACACACTTCATCCCCCCCCCCCAAAAAAAAAAAAAAAAAAAACCACAAAAACCTCCATTCTCCTTTCTTTCTTGGGTTCCCGCTCTTTGAGCCGAAGTAAAAAAAAAACTTTGATACTCGGTTTTATAGTTCCTGTCCCACGCCTTTCTTTTTCCATTTACATTACCCATAACCTTCATTCTTTTTTTTCCCTCTTTCTTTTTTTTCTCCATTTTTTTTATATTCTTTTTGATTATAACATATTTTTCTTTTCTTTTTTTTTATCTGGAACAAATCAACAAATACAACAGCATGTATTCTTTTACATCATTAACTCAACAAAATGATTTATTTGCATTATTATCTTCAACCGCTACTCGGACTTCTACTAGTAGCGTAAATGATGGGAGAATTGTAAACGAAGTAACAAATGGTTTAACTTCGTGTGGTGACCATGATAATATATATGTGGATGATAATGGGAGCGGTTGTAGCAATAGTAGTAGTGACATGTTTAATTTCCAACAACAACAACAACAACAACAGCAACAAATCTATAGTAATAACAATAACAATAATAGCGATGACAATGGCACACTTGTTTTTTCAACCACACCTGTAACTCAGCAGTCATCACCGAATATTACAGATATCCCAACAACAATATCTCATACATACAATAATCAACAACGAGAAGGTCAAGATGAGCTGGTTTCCATGTCACCTAGCACTACTACATTGATAAATTCTGCTACCGAATCTAATAGTAACGAGCAACAGCATTCGATAGCGTCATCCGTTTTTGCGCAGCAGGAACAAGCATTCTATTCAAAACCCAGTGATGACCCATATTATTATTGGCCACCATCACAAGAAGAACAACAACAAACTCTCCCTACTAATTATTCACACAGCAATGCAACAGCAGAAGGTATAGAAGATACCAGAATAACATGTCTGGATTCTGATTATAATAATGCCACCAACAATAACAATGAAGGTAAAAAAAAAGTGTTACACTCTTTAAAACCTTGAATTTTGGTTTCTACCAAAAATTCCTTTCTTTATATATATATATATATATATATATATATATATATAATTCATCATATCAAATATTCACAAACGCTATCACTTTGTTTCACTCTCACGATAAAGATAATATTGGTACTAAGGCTCATGTATAATAATATAATAAATAGATTTACTGACACTTCAATTGCTTCATCAGCAGCAACAAGCTGCACAACAATCTACACAACAATCTATACAACAAGCTCCATTACCAAACATGTATCAAACAGATGATGGATCACATAGCAGTAATAGTAGTGTGCAAACTCATAGCGCACTTGAATATGAAGATTTATTCCGACGTCGTTCATTTGATACAACTACTGAACAATCATTAATGGTTGCACAACCTCCCCCTCCTCTTTCTCAACAACCGCAAACGCCATTCCCAGATAACACTTTTCAACATTACCATCAACAGCATCGGGGATCTCTTCCCAATGTCTACATTCCTGGGATGACACAATCGTTCTCATGGAATGATCACTATAATAATAATAATAACAATAATAACAATAATAGTAATAATAATAATAATAATAATAAGAAACGACCCCCTTCGTCACCAAAGCAACAACGTTCCAAACGACGACTTGTAAATGAGATACCAGTATCTACACCAAAGCCCTTTGATGGGCGAAGTAGATCAGTCGACTTCTCTACTTTTAATAAAGAATGGTTTGATATGGTTGATCATAATTATTCTTTCGATAATAATAATCATAACAACAGCGATAATGAGATACATGAAGCAATACAACAACAAGGGTCAACAGGATTGATGGCACATCGTCAAGAAAGAAAACGATCAAGACGTCAACAATATCATGATCCGAAATCAGATATTGTTGTAGAGCCAACAAGAACAGATCAACAAATCGTTCACGACAACGATAGCAACAACAACAATAATCATTGTATCATAGAAGACACAGAAGAAGAATTATTTCCTGAAATCAATGATGTAGATTGGGATACAGCACGACATAATCCAACTGCAGTACCAAGACGACAGAAGTTACGGTATGGTGGTGATGAATATACACCTAAATGGGTTCGATATACAGGTCAAGCAAAAGAAGGTTATTGCGATAGCTGTAAACCAGGTAAATGGTTACAATTAAAGAATAGTGCTTATTGGTATCACAAACAATTCTTTCATGGCATTTCATCCGTTTCTGGTAAACGATTTATGGAACCTCTTAAACAACGAGCTGGAGATCATGATGCAGTAGAAGGGCTATGTCATCAATGCCATCAATTTGTACCTATTTGTAATGCAAAAAGAAAAACAAGTGTTTTATGGTATCGCCATGCTCATAAGGTAAATTTGTTACTGCTATTTATATAACTTATTATCACTCTTTTTTTTGTACTCATACGTTAAAATAATAATACCTTTTTAATACATATTTTTAGTGCCATATTTATGATAAACCAAAATCAACTACTGTTAGTAAACGTAATAATAGTTTATCAAATTCAAAAAAATTCTTTACTTAAAACACAGATAATAATAACACAGAATAAGATATCATTGTATATAAAAATAAACTTTGTTTTTCCGTCTGCGGACAATAACAAAGGGTGATACGGGCAAAAATAAATGAAAAAAGTGGAGTATAAACCTATGTGTTACCATGGAGAAGTGAGTTTATTTAAAGTTGTTCATTTTGTTGTTGTTATTTTGGTGTTTAAAAGAACAGGAGCACGTTGATTTGGTTACACAAGAAGAGGGGTCCCAACTCAATGATTTTTTTTTTTTTTTTGTAATTGTGAATTCTGTGTGGGTGAGTGGGTATCTTTAAAGTCTTTCTTTCTTTCTTTCTTCTCTCTTCTCTTCTTTTTTTTTAACTTTATATTTTTGTTTATTGATTTTCTTCACTTTTTTTTTTCTTTCTCTCCGGGAAAGTAAAATAATACGTAAAAAATGAATGTTTATGTACCTTTTCAAGATCAAAAAAAGACGGATGCAGAATTGACCCTCAAGGCAATGGGTGTTCAACTTGGTATTAATATTGGTGTTTCATTACTTGTAATGGCTGGATTTAGTTTTTTACGACCACGCCATACGCTTGTCTATGCTCCAAAATACAAGTTTTCTAAACCAGAGTAAATATCAAACAATATTCTCTCTCTTTCTATATATTTATATATTAGTTTAATATGTATATAATTTGCTATTAATAATAACAATAACATTTTGATATCACTTTGTTATAATAGACAAAGACCACCAGCAATTACCGAAAGAGGTTGGTTTAGTTGGATTAAACCGGTATTAAAAGCAGATGATGATTTTTTAATGGACACAATTGGATTCGATGCCGTATTATTTCTCAGATTTATACGATTAATCAGGCGATTACTTATTGTAATGAGTATCATTGGTATATGTGCTTTGATCCCTGTTAATATTGTTGCTACTTACTACACTGGGTAAAGTCTATAAATTTCTATATTTTTTTTTCTTTGTTTCTTTTTGAGGATTTCAAATTCCGAATCTTTATATAATTTTTTTTATACAGTTGACCGAACATGTGTAACCATATAGAAATAATATTTATTTACAATTTGACAATATCTGACATTCATTATTAATAAAACAAAATAATAATTAATAATGATAGAGATTGGCCACCACCTGCTGGATTGGATTTGTTATCTATTTCAGGTATAAATTTTAATTCTTCAGATGATACTTTTGTTCCGGATACCCGATGGTATTGGTCGCCCACGGTTGCCACATGGGTATTCTCCATATTGATTGCTTGGTTCATGTACCGCGCTTCGTGTGACTATATTGAAATGCGTCAACGATTTTTCCGTCATCCGCCTAGTGCTTTGTCCGCTCGATCACTTTTAATAAGTAATGTCCCTAAAAACCATCGTACTGATGAAAATTTAAAAGCTTGGATGGATTCAATGCGGTTACCTTACCAAGTACAACAAGCTATAATCGGTTTACATAGTAATAAATTAACCAATCTGACCGAGGAACATGAAACCGCCGTAAGACATTTGGAAGACGCTTTATCTAGCTATCTCAATGGTAATAAAAGGAAATTGTACACGCATACATATATATAAATCACTTTCAAGAACACTTATATCTAAATATATACATATGTATAAATAGATGGAAAATCAATGGATAAAAAGAAACGACCAACAATGCGTGTCGGTGGGTTTCTATTTTGTGGTGGAAAAAAAGTTGATGCTATTGATTATTATACGGATCAAGTCAAGGAACTTGAAGAAGAAATTAAAAAGCGACGTAAGCATAGCACTAACAAGATCTCCAATTATGGCTGGGTATCCTTTGATCGAATTGAACATGCACATACAGTCAATCAAACCTTTAACAAACAAGTCGATAAAAAGCAAAAACGTGAATTTGGCGTCCGTTTATCTCCACCTCCCAAGGATTTAGTTTGGCCTAATTTACCCATGGATGTTAAAGTTCGCCGTACAAGACAATGGGTGGGTCGTTTAATTTATGTAATCTTGATTTTTGTCTGGATGATACCTGTTGGTGCACTTTCGGCAACTTCCAATATAGTCAACTTAATTCGCTTGTTCCCCAATTCTAAGGAATTTATTGACAATAATACCATATTGATGGGTATTATTCAAGCTTGGTTTACACCTATTGTGATGGCATTGTTCTTTATTTTATTACCTCATTTGTTCCGATTCTTATCCAAGCAACAAGGTTATCAAACACATACGACATTGGATCGAAAAGTACTAGTCAAACTTTATGTATTTTTCATTATCAACAATTTGCTTGTATTCACATTAGCATCTATTTTTATTGGTATTTTTGGTCAAATTCGATCCCTAATCTTATCCGGTACATTGAATGATGATCAAAACTCGGTTGAAGATTATATCACCCAAATGGCCAAGAACATTTCGGATGTATCCACTTTTTGGATTAATTATGTTTGTATCAAGGCACTTGGATTAACCATGGAAATGGCACAGCTTGTCCCGCTTCTCATTATTACACTCCGAAAATGGATAACTCGCCCTAGTCCACGAGAATTACGGGAAGTGGCTCAACCACCTGAATTTGATTACCCCTTAGCATACAATATGCTTTTGTTTTTCTTTACCATCGCTTTGCTGTATTCAGCCATTGCTCCCTTGATTTTACCATTTGCATTGTTATTCTTTACAATGTCAACGGTAGTATACAAATACATGTTGATGTATATTTTTGTCACAAAAACAGAAAGTGGTGGACGTATTTGGCCCGTTTTGTTCCAAGCTATCATGATATCCACATTGCTTTTCCAAGTTCTCATGATTATTATTTTATCACTCAAAAATGGATATGTGCAATGCTATGTACTAATTCCATTACCTATCTTAACTATTATTTTCCAATATTTTTATTATCGTCGAATGCAAACATTGGGTGAATTCCTTGTGGGTACCGATTCGTCTTCTGGTGTTCTCTTGCCTATTCCTATTGAAAATGAAGCCATGATAAAAGACGAAAATGATGATGAAAGGATTCAGTCATTGGATTATAACAATAAGAAGAAAAAGAAAAAGGAGACAACAACAACTAACAGCGGTGACAAGGAGAATGATTTATCTAAACAATTCCAAGATCCAGGTTTACACAAGAAATTAATGACACCAATGATTCATGATGATGTCATGCACTTGTTACCACAAGTATATCATAAAACTGAAAATACCATGAGTGAAGGAATTGAAATGATGCGCCATCGTATGGACCTGAATCAACAACATGGATTTGAACATCAACAATCAAATAGCCAACGAGAGAGCCGTCGCTTAACCGTACTCGAAATGAATGACGGTTCACCCATCAAGTTCTGTGCCGTTGCCGAAGATGAAGAAATGGATGTTGAATCAGACGGTACAGAAGAAAGCGATAATGAATCTACACCATTAAATCGATCTGCAACTGCCATTGATAATAGCCGATTTTTTGATGATAGTGATGAAGACGAAACACGCAGTCAACAAGGACTAATGAATAATAATCATATGGAAAAGGCATGGCAATATAGTAATTCTGATCAAGACCATCATCAAAATAAAAATCGTAGTAGCAGTAGTAAGAGTAGTTATCATTCAAGACTTTCTTCGGATGCAAGCAGTATGAGTGTTCGACAATCTGCTGCGGTTTTGGTGACAAATATTATGGCGAGTAGTAATAGTAACAATGGGAATGACGATGATGACAATGATGATATGAATTCAATGATTGTACAAGCAGTTATTTCAAGACGAAACTCGGCACCTGAATATACAACTTTGTTTTGGTCTAATAATGTTGATGATATTACTACTACGGATCAATCATCTTTAAGACGACATGTTTCAATGCCTGAGCTATTACCTCGACCTGAATCTCACAAAAAAGAACAAAAAATAGCAACAGTTATTGATGGTCCTGTGATTGAACTACGACGTAACTCTGCCCCGTGGTATAACAGTACCAGAAATCAACAACAACACGAAGAAAGAGAAAGACAAGACGAAAATGTCAATAATAGTACTATCCCAGCAGTTGTTCCTCAATTACGACGAAATCAAACCATGCCGTTAAGAAGACGTCCGATGAACTTGATGGAGGATCCACCCATAAACGACGACGAACAAGAAGCAGAGATGATAAATAATTTTGACTCAACAAAGATAATAAATAGAAGAGTTATTAGTGGTTCGAGTAACCAATTCGACATTTTACCATCCATACAGCAGCAACAACAACAACGGCAACTAAGTAGATCTATGTCCGTTCACGAATCCATAGAAAATGGAAGACGTTCATGGTATTGGACCATGGAGGCACCGCCTTCATCAACAGGAGAAGAAGATAATGGTTATGATACGTCATCGTCGACCCGACCCCCTTCATCCTTATTGGTTCGGTCGCGTACAATGCCAGGACGTCATAGTATAACTTCATCCATTGTTAATTCACGTTATCGAATTACCTATTATGATGACTTGTTGAATAGTGATATTCCTTCATTACCGGAATTTGGAAATCAACAACAACGAGAATCATATGCGTCAAGTGGTTTTGAACAATACTATTATCGTCCTGACGACGATGACAATGATGTTAGAAGAAATAATAGAAATTCTGGTAATAACGAGTATTACCATCATCAAGGAACACGCCCACAACAATAGCATCAGCATCAATAGAATCAACGCCAAAATAATCATTTTAATAGTTATTATTAACTAGACATTACCCCTTTCTACTATTACATACCATATTTAATTCACTTGTATAAACTTTAATCTTTTTTTTTTTTTGACTAGTAATAAATATTATATATAAAACTTTGGATCTATTATTAATTCTTTTTAAGTTACGTGAATACGTAACAAATACGTATGTAATGCAAAACAATATTAGAATTGATAATTTCAGTGAAGATATCCTTCATGAGTTCAAAGAGCTTCTCACCCTGTTTATTGTAATTGTTAGCTTCCCTTTATATTTGTAAGAAAAGGAACAAGCTAGCAGTAAATTCATTTTTTTTTTAACTATAAACCATGAAATTGTTTATATAAAAAAAACCAACAAACAAAATGGTTTTTGACAAAAACAACAAAAAGGAAGTTCCCTTTGTGTAAAAACATTTACCTCTCATAACATGAATTTATCTACATAATGATATTTCGGTAAACGAAAAGAGCTTACATCTAAAACATATACTTCCCTTCACAAAAGTATACATCGATCAATTATTATCTCTTGACAGTTTGTTCTTTGAAATGTTAGGTATTCTTAATATTTCTTACACAGATTTTATAATATACAATTACCGATATGATCGTAGTATTGGTCCACCTAACAACGCAGTAGCAAATTTACTACTTTCCAACTCCAATTATATACTTGTTTGTCCAGTACGTATGACATTGGTCAGCATTGTTATTATTAGGTTTAACATAATTATAATGTAATAGGTATTTGAAGAGATGAATTAAGCGAGAAAGATCAATTCACCTCAGAAATAAAATTTAGATGAACTTTTTATTATTATTTTTTATAAGATACACAGAAATATAATAGTTGTACAGTATAGAGAAGAGATATTATCATTACACAGGAAAAAGCTTAAAAATTAATGAGATAAAAAAGAAGTATGAAATCTCAATAACTAATTATAACCATCTACATCACGTCCACTACCATGATCATTGTTGTTTGCATTTGTCCGTCTAGTTTTCTTCTTGACATATGTAAATAGCGTGTCTAGACTGTAAGATCGCTCTGGACTCGAGTATACTCGATAACTGTGTAATTTTTTCTTAGCTACCTCTCGGTAAAATGCTGGCTCAACAACTTTAGTCCATATTTATAAGATGGTGTTTATATTGATATAATAGATCTACCGTACTCTTGAAATTTTTTAAGTTATCTAGTTAGATGGAATCATCATATCACCCATATGATAAGCACAATATGCGCCATCAACATGTCTCCCTTCTGTTATATAACCATTTCGGCTTACCAGCGGTATATACATATCATATAATTAATTGTGTATAATGTATAGAATGTACAAGACTTAAACGATAGAATGAGCTTACCGACCCAATCCATCCCCTGCAGTACAAGTAATTTATCATATTTATTATCATCGATGCTCATTTTTTCCAAGCCCTTTAAAATCGCTTTATTACAGTAAAAACCCTGTTTTTTGCACATATTTTAGCCTAAATCCCACTCTAACTTTACTATGTTTTCTACCCTACTTTTTGAACACCCATAGTTTTTGGCACTACTTATCCCACATGTGCAAAAAAAAAAAATGGGGTTCAACTGTAGTTCGAATATTTTTTTTACTTGGTGTTTCTTACCAAGCTCAGGAGACGTACTATCATTTTTTCATTCTAAGGAACCCAAATTGATACGTATTCATTGTACTTAGCAATAGATCAATACGACGACCAACAATGACCTTCTTGTCATTTTATCGTTATAAGCACACGCTTTATGTTCTCGAACCTATTCCGTTGGTTATGTTTCACCACTATTGCAATGATGTAATATGTTCTTAGGATATATTATGATAATAGACATTATCAATTAAAAAACCATTACACTTGCTTACTCTTTCACTTCTAATTTTGTTTTTTTCCAAAAAAAATAATAGAGGGTTTTCAAAAATGAAAAAATCGATTTTGAAAATCTACGAAGATTTCGTCGATTTCGAAAGCTGCGAAAAAAAAAAATTATTTTTGGAAACCCCCTAATATCAAGCCAAAGTTACAACACGCTGATGATGCGTGCGCTCTATTTTGTTCAGCGCCAGGGCTTGATGAAAACTCGCTCTGATCCAGGAGACTTGCGATCAGAATGTCGAATAAGTCCAGCATCTGGATCATCTCGTTGTCGTCCATACATTGATCCAATAATAGGGGGTTTTTTCAAAAATGAAATCGGCGAAATTGAAAACTGCGGTTCTCGAGATCCACACACAAGTCTGCGTACGGCATTTTTTCCGGGACTTGGCTTCCTATATATAGTTTTATTATGAATTATAGGTTAAATAAGCAAATATATTAAACAAATCGAAATTATTCTCTACCTTTTCAATTTCATTATATACGATACTCATATCCGTTGTCACCCCTTCGGGGGAGAAAAAACTCTTTTTTTTTCAGTAATACTTCTTCATACATCTCCTTGCTGTTTATTTGACATTTGAAAAATGCGTCATAAAGTTCTACAGCGAATACGGAATAATGACAATCTTTTGAAAGTTAGTAAGATAGAACGCTCCATAATATCTAATGCACAATTTCGATTGCCCAACTACTTACTTTAATGTTTCACTAACGGTAGTAGTTTGTTTAAGGCCAATAAGATGATGCAAAAAAAAAAAAAAAAAAAACGATCAAGGCGAAAGTCGGTGGTTGGCCATTTTCTTTTGCCGGATTAATTTCTATGATGTCAAATAAATCCAATTGTCCTTTGAACTAAAGAAAACTAAACTAAGAATAAATAAACAAATACAATAAATGCAGTACTCATGTTTTAGACTATCGATCTATTTACCAATTTATATCCCTTTTCAATAGCAATCTACGGAATAGTCTCACTTGTCACAACGTATTATCATATTATAGCCAACCCTTGGTTTTTACACACCTGAAATTTCCTGATTTTTTTTATTGCATCTCATCAATTATCCTTTGTTGACATTTTGGTATTTCACTATTCAGATAGTTTACTCCCGATAAGCGCAACTCCCCTCTCCCCCAAAAAAAAAATGTGGATGCAAAGTTCCAAGTTGCGATTCCATCAAGTGTTTTTTACATTTCCAAAAACAAAGGGTGCATAATTAAGAGATTTGCAAAAGTGGGAGGTGGAAAAAAGGAGGGGTTGACTGTATCTTCTTCTTGTAGTATTGTATCGTCATTTGCATCATCTAATAATCTGCTTTCATTATGCTTTTCTTCAACTGGGTTACATTTCTGTTCTGATTCAATATCGGTTTCACTAACTTATTGGGTAAAACAATTGTTTGTTCAGGTAAAGTGGTACTATTCTAAATATTGATAGCAAAGCAAAGTGCGTCTGGTTATATTGGGAGTACATTGATAAATGGTATAATATAGGAGCAGATTATATACTTACAGTATTACTATGACTATGGTGATTTATTGTCATTTTGTAAAAAAAAAAAAAAAAAAAAAAAACTGGCGTACAGCCAACACACACCCGGTTTAGTTGAAAACATAAAAATATTTTATAATGGTAAACATGTTAACCACAATTTTCTTGCCATGGAACTAGAAGGTGAACACACCGATTACAGTTGGACTTGACTTAATGACAAAACTTGGAATTGAAATAAATGGGTTTAACAGCTTTTTGGGAAGAAAAAGTTATGAGAACGTCTTCGTCATTTCAACCATCTATTGAAGCAAATAAAAAAAATCCTTAAAAAACTCTTTCTGCACTGTTATCCCAATCGGTCATTAATCTTAACATGCCAGAAGACACAGTTGCACATAGATGACACTATCCACTGCCAATAGCATACAAAGAGTTAATTGATAAACAAATTAAATAATGACTTTACGATGGCGTCATAGAACCTGCTCCACTTAACACTGCATTTACAGTTACAAGGAGAAAGAATCGGTAGATGGAAGCTATACGTACCAAAAAAAAAAAAAAAAAAAAAAAAGAGCCTGCACTGGTCCACGTCATATAAACCAGTTGCTTATAGAAACAGAAATCGATAAATTTACTCTTCCACTCATAAGAGACAATTTTTCATTTGTTACGTACAAGGATCTATCGTCTTTACAACTCTTGATTATAAAACAAGCGTTTCACCGCTTCGAAATATATAAACCATATAGAAATCGGATCGCTTTTTAACCAGATGGTCATCATACACAATATCAATTTAGAAGTGCTCTATTCGGTTTGCGTTTAATTTGTTCTGTTTATCAACGAACAATGAGAATCATTTTTCAAAAATATGCTTCTCGTCACAAATTTCATTGATGACATTATTATCTTTAGCCCAGACTTAGAAGCACATGCTACCTATGTAAAAGCTGCTAGTGATAAATTAACAGAGGTACAATAAATCTTAAGCCCGGATAACATGTTTTGCACAACATTGTATATATCTTTTAGAGTTTTGCGTTTTTTCCGCAAAAGGCATAATACACTGAATAAAATAAAGGTAAGGAATTTACAATCGTTTCCAACACGAACTACAGGTCATTGTATTCAAAGATTTGCTGATACTGTAAACATCTCAATAAAAATAATAAAAATAAAAATAATGGCAAGAAAAATAATAAAGAATAATGATAATAACACTATTAAAACATATGTGTGATTATTTAAAGTGTTGTTATTACTATCAGTTAAGTATAAAAGCGAAAGTTTCTATTAGGATTTAGAGTCAATAGAGAGAATAGAAAAAATGAGCAAAAGGATATTTTAAGTATTACATAAACCTTTGCCTAGATACAGCTTATTTGTTTAACAAAAAAGACTCTTTGGCAACATTAAATATCATGCTTAAAAAGAACTGTTTTTTAATCTCCCGACCAAGAACAAAAAACTTAAATTTTGTATTCCAGGTACATTTCGTGTTCTTTTATTCCCTTCTTTTAGCTTCTGCGAAAAATTAAAAAATAAAAATGGTAAGACGAATAATAAACCAATGAAGCTTAATATTTATGCAAACAAATATTAACGTGGCAATTAATAGGCTCATTCACATAATTACGCCATAAAATTAACACAACAAGGTATGTGTTTATTTGGATTCGAAAAGAAAAAAAAAAAAAGAAAAGAAGAATAATTCTTCTTTTTTATATATTGGTTTGTTAGATCGATCCAACGAAAATTAATTAGAAAACATTAACATTATGTAGATGCCATTCTTCAACCTGACATTTATACCTCAGCTTTCGAACCTTTTATTGCTAATGGAGGTGCACCTATGGATGCTGTATCAGCACTTTCAGAATCCTATGTTGGATATCCTTCCATGATTAAAGTAACTGCAGATATAACTTCCTCAATAGGTATTGATTGTCAAGCAATCTTGCGTCAAACTGTAAAGCAAAAGCTTATGAGTAAGTTTGATCCCAAAGCGATCGATCAAGCTCTTATGAACTCACCGGTATAGTTCTTTTCTTTGAATATATATACATATATATATATATATATATATGGAAGACGTTGAAAACAAATATTTATAGACAGGTATATATATTTATATAGACTCCTACATCGATGGATTGGTTAAATGGACTTATACACGATACTGAATGGCGTCAAATGATTTACAAGTTATTTGACAAGTATCCACATTGTGAATTTTTAAATTTTGCAATTATGGTAATTACTATTTGTGTTTCGATGAATGGATATAAGAGAAAAGATAGTTAAATCTTATTACTTTTTTTTTTGTTTGTTATTATAAAAAGAGGATGGCAGAAGGAGGATATCGACATGAAGTAGCACAGTTAAGAACGGCATCAAGTTATGTAAAGGTTTATAATTATATCTTAAATGATGCATTTACAAATCTTGGAGGAAATGATGATATTGAATTTGAAGAGAATTTACCTTCACTTTTGGTAAGAGATATACATTGGATAAGATAGAAGGGGAGGAGGGGATGAAATAAAAACTCACATTATTTACAATTGTATTTATATTTATATATATACAATAGCGTGTTTGTTCAGATCAACAACATACTTATTTGTATGCTCAAGTACTTATACAACGACTTTATAAAGAATTTAATGATTTATCATTTCTTCGTTTGGCAAAAGAGTTAGAAAAAGCTGCAATTGCTCGTGGACAGTAAGTTTTGTTGAACAGTTTTTTTTTTCTTTTAGTTATAATAAACTAAATATATATCAATTTTTAAATTCTTAGACATGAATTGGTATATATTATTAAATCTTGTGCACTTGGTATGCCATCCAATTTAGCAACAGCACTTAAAGCAATTCGAGCATCAGGACAACCAACACCAGGTGATCTTATGACAGTAAGATTATTATATTTTTTATGTTTCTTTTTTCATTAAAACATGTCACATACTAAAATTTCTTAATAATATGTAAATAGATTTATAATATTTATACTTCAGCGAATGCACCAAGTGTACATTTTATTCAAGATTATGATTTTATTGGTAAGTTATTATTATTGAAAAAAAAAAAAAAAGATAAACATACAAGCTACTAAAATCAAGTAATATTTTTATTGAATAGAACTCATGTTACGAGCTCTTTATGTACCTGATGCAGTACCTAATATGAAACCAGAAATTGTTGATAAATTAATAAGTCTTTTAGCATATGCTACTGCATATAATGAATCAAAACCTAGAGAGGTAATATATATATATATATATATTTGCTAAGATTATAATGATTTCTCAATTCTAATAGCTGCGTTTTTTTCTTTCTTTCTTTCAATATAGACACAAGAAGATAATCTTAAAAAAGTCGGTCGAGCATTAAGAAATTTATATAAAGCTTTACAAAAACAAACTGGTGCAAACTTTTCTGGTGCAATGACAGATATTATCGAAGGAATAAAGTACGTAATTCACACATTAACAAAAAGGAGAGAAAGTAAATGGGGGGGGATAAAAATAAATGAGAAAGAGTAATCTCATGTGTGTATATATATTATTAGGATACCAGCTGCCTCTATGGGAATCTTGTTATGGATCGAATATATTTCAACAAAAACACAATATTATGATACTTATTATCGTACAACAGAAGTTCCATTACCTCATCTTTTATTAGATGAAATTGCTACAATTCATCCACTTCAACAACATATTGTTCTGCAAGTTATCAAAAGATGCTTTTTACATCCATATGAAAATTTTGCACCTGAAACTTTGGTATGTTATTATTTTAATATAAGAAAGACGGGTTGATTGTTTTTGATATATATATATTCTAACTCTATAATTATAGGCTGCATTACAAAAACAGTGGATTGAACGATTAGTAAATCTTGTCGAATTAAATTATGCTATTCCAGTATTAAACTTTATTCAAAGTGTGGTATTAGAAATTGATTATAGTTTAACTGTTCATTTCATAACAAAAGTATTGGAACTGGCGCAGGCGCCCTTCAGTGTTGATTTTGTTGAACATATTGTTGATATATTGGTTCCTATTGCTGATACAGTTGTTCTTGTTAAAAGTTTTGAACCTATTCTTCAACAATTTATTTGTAAGTAATTGACCTTTTTTTTTTTTTTTTTGGTTCTCAATGTATTATATATATGTTATTAATTAAAAATAATAATGTCACCCTTATTATTATTAGCACAAGTACAAGAACCAGGTGCTATGGATGATACTTTACCTGATGAACTTGGGAAGAAAATGGAAGTATTATTAGCAAAGCGAAAACCTCATCGAAAATCATTACATTAGTTTAATTTTTTTTATTTTTATTTTGCAATAATAATAATAAACAATAAAGCATTCATGGAATTGTTAGTGTAAAATATTCAAAATTAGGTTGATTTACATGCTGTACCTAAAAAGTTAAAAACATCTTTTTTATTTTTAATAAGAGTACTATCATCCATGGTTAAAAAAAAAATTAGATGACAACCGCGACATATAAGTGATATACATAGCTAGTTTCAAGTGTTTGTAGTTTACATTCAACGCGTTGATATGATTGCTTTAAATACCACATCTGAACACCATTCTGTTAGACCTTGATTACCGTTTATTGCTATCAGTTATGATCATAGTCTTTGACATTACTTTCTTCTACAAAATCAATCAATGAGAAACAGGAAAGAAGGGGTAATTCCGAGAGACAAACTTGTAAACTTTCCTTTTTTTTTTTTTTTTTTTTTTTTGAAAAAAAAAAGACCCTCGTTTCCAATTAGTTTCTTAATTAAAAGAAAAGAGTTAATAAGCAATCATTGTCTTACTCTGATATTTGTGCCTTACATGTTAGTAAGAAATGCCCCAAAATGTTCATCAGTTTACTTCCACTTCAAAGACGTCGCACATGAGTACAAAGGCCTTCGAAATTTTTCCGTTATGGGGGAGGTGTTTACTGTAAAACTGATCAAGCATCAGATAAACAGCAGCGCGTTCAAGGATGTTGTGGGGCTAAAAAGAATGAATATAGTTTTTTTTCCCCTGCCTGTTGGGTTAAAAAAAGAACAATTAAAACCCAAAAAAAATTAAGAGCTTTCTTTCTGTGAAAAAAAAATCGCGGAGGTCAATAAAAAATCATGCATCATACTTTTATGGAAACCAGCAACTATACTTTTCTACCTTTCCATTAACACGACCATTCATTTATTTATAATTACTTCTGCAGATGTAAGAACAATAACATAACGACATTTTTTTATGACATTTTTTTTTTTACTTTATAAACGTAACGACACTATTTTTATTCCTTCCATTTTATCACGGCTGTTATTTATTTATGGAAGCAGCAATAACTTCCATTGAATACGACAACTTTGAATTAAAATATTTTTTTAACTGTAACAACCTAAAATATTCAATAGTTACGTACTGTCACTATTTTCGCTTCAAAAGAATAACATACTTTTTCTGCTACGTACACAATCAACATAGCAACTTAAAAGTCCAAGTCTCTTTGGATGTCAGATTGTTTATTCTCTTTGCCATGCTACCATCAATAAATTGATGGTTATCTTGGAGGTGTATTTCTCAACCCAAGAAATATCTGATTTAGTGGCGCACACAGTGGTAATGGGTATAATTTATCGTGCTGTTAAGAATATATTCAATTGAAAATGTGAATAAAAATCAACAAGTTGGGCACTACTTTTTATTATATAAATAATATGTCAAATATACGTATTAATATTGAATGAGTAAATGTAGCAATTTATATATAACTTCTTTTTAACTGTTATTGAGAATGATTGTTAGCATGAAAATTCTTGATCAACTTCAAGAGTTACTGACCACTACTGAAAAAATAAGACTTGAATAATGCCTGACTAGTGTTTAAATAACCCCCCCTGGACCATACTTTAAATTTAATCATTGAATAAAGTATATGCTTCATATACATCAAGGATGTAATTCAGACTTTATTTTAGAGCATCACGTATTCAAGCACTATCCAAACATTCAGGCATTACTGTTTTTTTATGATGATATCATCATACACTAGACTACGCCATTTGATAAATTGAACTTTGAATAATAATATTATTATTTTTTGACCAATCCATTATCAGGATATGTATGGAAATCTCATTTTCATTTAATCATTGAACCAGAAAATGTTCTATACGGGTTTAAACATATAAATTTTTACATAATTTATCAAGAAAGTGTTAAACTTTAATTGAGTAAGTTCTGTAAAACTATTCTAAAATTAAAAAAGAACAGTGAGGAGAGAATTTAATCATTCGTACCAATATTCTACAATAAGAATGATGTAAAAAAAAAAAATCAGTAACTTTAAACGATTCAGTGATACATTCCTCATATCATTGCATGCATGAATGTAGCACCAGCAGCAATGAAGGTCAATCAAGGGTTTTAGTTATTGTAGTTGTTCTTTGTGTGTATTCATGGTTTTTTTTTATTTAATTAATAGAAGCAGGGGCTGTATATTAAACAAAAGAAACTTTTGTAAAACCATACATCATCCCACTCTTACCCACTCACTGTTTATCTTCCCTTTGTAAAAATATTATAGTACGACAAAACGTTATAAAAATAATCCCCAAGATGTTTTTAGAAAACCTAAAAATTGAAAAAAAAAAAAAAAGTGTTTTTAATTTACATTTCTGACAATCTTTTTTTTTTCTAGTGAAAGTCGGGTATGGGCGTTTCTTTTTTTTTCAACTACTAGTTACGTACGTATGTATATGTTTTCTTTTATTTATGTATATGTATATGCAACAAACCTTATAGGATCATGCATTATAATGCGAGAGAATTTCATACGACAGCTACTTTTAAAATATTTTTAATCTGTAAAACCAAAAAAAAAAAAAATACTGTCCTTTTTTTAACTCTTTTGTGTGCTTTTACGTGGTATTGTTTTATACCCACTATTCGTATGTATATTAATCATGTCATTCAACAATTAAATATATAATATTGCTACATAATATATTTACCAATCTATTAATATTCAAAAAGAAAAGACGAAAAAAAAATGTCTATAAATGGAGATATATTTAAAAAAAGTGATTCTGTTAATCCAACAGGTACTAATATAAGTGATGTTAGTCGAATAAGAGCCATTCATACTATTCAGCATGATTATCAAGAAAAAAAACATTCTTCAACAGGTATTCTTAGTTGTTAATATTATTATTGGAAATTTAACAACGCTACTAAATACCATTTATATTATTAAAACACTTAGAAAATAGCAATAACAACGACTATTACGTTGAAAATAACAATCACGATACTATGATAAGTGATAGTACAGGAAGCGATTCTGTCAGACGTAATTTCGATAATCAAGACGAAGCATTTTATCATAAAGAGGATATACAGCAACAACAACACGAACAAAATACTATTAAAGAAACTAAAAAGAAAAAAGAGGATAATGCTATTGCTGACGGAGGCTGTGCTGGATGGTTGGTTGTTCTTGGAGGAGTACTTGTTCAGTTTATAACTATTGGTATTGGTATTTCATGGTATATATGCACCATAATTATATAAAATCAAATTAAATTATTCTTGCTCAGCAAAATACAGTAAAAATCAAGTACGTAATACTAATTTCTTTTCTTTATGTTGTATAAACTAAAATACCGAATATACATTATACTTTAGGGGTAAGATAGTAATGTTGTAGAATAGTCTTTCATATTATGACGGTTTTCTATGTTTAATTGTTTGATGTCAAGCTGCCACCAACCACTACTTCTTCTTTGACTCTTACTTTATCAATATATAATAGGTGTTATGCAAGCTTATTACGAGCAGCATGTTTTTAGCAACGATGGATCCAATATACGATTTCAATTGGGTTTTGTTAGCTCATGTCTTTTTGCTTCTTTGAATGGTCTGGGTGCCGTGTTTCAAATTCTCAGATCCATACTAGGAACAAGAATAGTTTTAGTCATTGGAACGCTATTTCTCAGTACAGGATTAATCACAGCAGGATTTTCAACACAGGTAAATATGTGTTTTTATATTTAAAAGAAAAAAAATCATGAATAGATATTTACAGTTATATATGTTCTACATCTAAAAAGAATAATTATTCTAGATTTGGCATTTATATATTACACAAGGAATTTGTTTTGGTACCGGTGCATGTTTTATGTATATGGTAAAAATAAAATAGATTATACGATACTTGAAAGATTACCTGTCTTTATATCAGCAAGTTAATATTTTATTTGTATAAATAAATGAATAAAATATAATAGACGCTTACAATTATTGTTCCTCAATATTTTTGTCGTAAAAGAAATCTTGCTTTTGGTATTATTGCTGCTGGAACAGGAATAGGAGGAGCAGTTATACCATTTATCATGACAACGATCAATAAAACACTGGGTAGTGGATGGTAATTAGACTATACTATTTTAATTGTTAGACACAACCTATATTTTTGAAAATCAAATTAACAATGCCTCTCTAAATATATAATTATATATATATATATATATATATATATGTGTGTGTGTTTATTTAGGACTTATCGTATTTTAGGATTTGTTTCTATAATATTCAACGTTATTATATGTCTCGTTGTCAAGGGACCTCGTTATCAGCAACAAACAAAAATAGAACGCTGTACTAAAAAACTGAATGATATATTCGATTTCCAAGTATTAAAAAATCCAAATTTTGTTCTTTGGTGTTTGGCAGCTACAGTTCAATTGGCAGTCTACGCGTCTCCTTTTTTTATTATTCCAAGTAAGTATTAATATTAATTTTAATAAATAAAAGATAATAATTTAGAAATTCATAAAAAATTAAAGCTCATATGATTCATATTTTTTTTCTTTGTTGTACGTAATAATAGCCTATGCCACGTTCTACGGGTTATCCGATTCGCATGGATCATCATTAGTAACTGTAGGTAACATAATGAACTTTTTTGGTCGTATTATTTGTGGGTAAATATACAAATCTTTTCTTTACATCTATATTGAAATGAAAGGGGAAGGGGAGGGGGGCATGGTACCATCACAATTTATATTAGACTTTAAAAAGAATAAGACTCATCTTAATTTTATATATATATATATATATATAAGACTTCTTGCCGACAAATTCGGTCCCATTAATATGAATATTTTCTTTTCATCCATTTCTGCATTAAGCTGTTTCCTTATTTGGACATTTGCCGATAATTATGGCATGATGATGACTTTTATGGTTATCTTTGGTTTTGTAGGTGGTATTTACTTTACACTAAGTATGTATTAATTATATTGATATATTTTAAAATTATTGAACGCATTAGGAATTTCCTCTGAATTTTCAAAAGACTTAACATATGATTTTATCTTTCTTTCTTTATGTTATCTATTTATATATAGTGCCAACAATCACTGTGACAATTTTAGGTGTTGAAAAACTTCCAACAGGTATATCCATTGTACTTTTATGTAATGTCATATCTATACTCTTTACCAATATGGTTAGTGCTATTGATAGTAATAGTACATCACCCCAACCCTTCATGACATATAAAATGTTTACAGGAGTTGGATTTTCCTTTGTTGTTATCATTATGATTTGGATTAAGTTTAGAATTAACAAAAAGATTGATGTTAAAGTGTAAAATCATATAAATAATTATAATACATACTGTTGAATAACCGAATTTATTGAAATAAATATAATTCTTATTGTTATTATTATTACTTGTACATATTTATTGTACCCGTGGCAATCATTTGTTGTGATAAATAGAATACAAACAAACAAAATGAAAATAAATATAAATAGAAAAAAAGAAAAAAAAGAACAAATACAATGCGCAAATAAGAAATGAAATATAATGCTGGAGAGGACAGGGGGGGGGAAGGATCAATGTGATTTTATCATGTGGGAATAATAATAAAGTATGATTTATTGCTCCATCCTATGTTGATATTGATTAATTTGTTTTTCAATTCTATCCCAAGATCCTCTACGAATAGTAGGACGTTCATATGGTACAATGGCTGATGAAGATACAATCAATGGATCTTTTTCTTTCCAATACTTTGTAATAAAATGGGATATACATTCACCTCGTCCACCCATATGTTGTAAATTGGTACTAATACCACTTTTAGTTCCAAAATCTAAAAGAGGATTTCGTGGCGTTACTGCAATAGCAGGTGCCCCTGTCATTCCTGATACCATCATATTAAAAGCAATATCTTCACAATTCATCCAAGAATCAATAGCATGATGTATTTCTAAATCCATCAAACTAAATAAAATATCAATACATTATTTATTTTTAAAAGAACGAATATTAGTTACATTTAAAAAAAAAAAAAAAACTTACCAAGTAAAAGTGAATAAATAGTCTGTACGAACAAACATACTTTTTGTTAATACCATGGAATAAATATCTTTATTTGATATTTTATATATTGCTTCATGCGTTTCTGAATTATATTGATGAATACGTGGAAAATGACCCACAATACTATCTTTATGATTCGGTTGTTGCCAGACAGAAAAAGTAAATTCCAAATCTTGAATATCCATAAACACGTCATCATCTAAAATATACACAGCCTCAGTTTGTATTTGTTTCACTGGATTAAATCGATTATTGAGCGAGTCATAGGATTGGGGTAACACATGGATTCTCTCTCCGCCTTGACTATTCGTGTCATTTCTGATAAATTCCATCAAAGGAGTAGGAACATCTAAATTTGGATTATGCCAAGTTATAAATATTTCATGAACAAGACTTGATTGTAAAAGATGACGGATGAGTAATGTCAGATGATTAATACGTTCTGGTTTATATGTGCTGAGCAAAACGGAAAATCGGTCTCGGATAATTATAGTTTTATCGTCATTTAGTACTGTTGTCGGTAGACTATTTTTTTCCAAAGATGATAAAGTCCATGCATTACAAACTGACTTACGACGATCTTGGTTAGACCAATCGTTCACTATAATGTGTGTGTGTGTATATATACAAGTTGGCTTAGCATCATAAGAAAGACAAAAAGGCTTATAGATTTTCTGTCTTTGCCCCACTCCCACCATCATGATTGATTTTACATCACGTTAAAATACTTTTACTACAGTTATATATATATATTCTTACCTGATGAAGAAGAAGATTCCAACTGTATTATATCATCATACAAACTACGCCATTGATAAAATGAACTTGAATGATATTTTTTTAACCAATCTGTATCATGATATTGATGGAAATCCCATGGTTTCATTTGATCCTTGAACCAGAAAATTTCCTTAATCACAAGTTTAAAAATTTAAAGTTTAGCTTTTTTTTTCTGCAAAATTTTTTTTTTCTTACAACCTTTCCAAAAGAGGAAACTCTTTGTTTTTTGTTTTTTTGCCTCTTCTTAAAGAAGAAACGAATATAATACAAACCTCATTTGACAATGGGAAATGAGTGGATGGAGTAAATAAAGGTGATGTGGATGATATATTATTTTTTTCAGATCGTTCATAAATTTTTAATCCAATATTATTATGATCTTTTAAAATTGTATGTGTTGGATAACCAAAATAATGATCTACGTTCTACAACATCAAATAATTATAATTTATTTTAGTTTATAAATATTGATGATTTATTTTATTTAATAAATTTATTTTACAAATAAATAAATAAATAATAATTTGCCAAGAAAACATTTTATAAGAGATAATGTGTGACACCCAACATGTTTATATACATTACCTTTTTAAATAATATTTCGTTTGAAAAATATACAAGTTTCCTATAATAGGTCAATGCTTTGGATATAGGGTCTTCAATATCAGGAGATATCTATAAATATAATCATGTCAAAATTTATTATTATTTTCTTTTTTAAAGTAAACAAATGATAAATTATTTTACATTTAATAATTGAATATTTTTCATGATAGTATCATCATATGAAACAGGAATATTTGAAAATGTTTTATTAATTGCCATGATGACCATAATATTTGCTCGTGTTTTTGATACTTTTTGAAGTGATTGGATGGATACTCTTGTTGCATCCATCTAATATATATATATAAATTTATTATTATTATTATTACTTAGTTTAAATTAACCAAGTTATTTTACTTTACATTATTTCATTGTTGTTATATGCCTATTATTTACCCAATTTGGATCGGTTACTATGGTAACAAATGCTTTATCTTTATAATATTCTTTGTTATGAAATGGATCATTTATATCAAATTCTTGTTGTTGTTGTTCATAATAATTTTCAGCTGGAACAGGTTTTCGTCGTGAATGAAATGTTGTCGATGTTGTTAAATTGGCTGATAAATAGACAAGACCTACAATTAATGAACAAAATAAAAGTCCAAATAGTCCATGATTCATTCGTTTACTATGAGTACTAATCATTTTTTGATGTGGAAAAAAAAACAAAGTTCTTTATAAAAATTCGATCAAAAAGATAATTGTAAAGAAAAACTGTGTTTGATAATAGAATTTAAAAAAAAAAATTGGTTAAAATAAATAGATAGTATATGGTAATAATTTGTAAAAAATAAAATAAAAAAGAAGTGTAAAGGAAGAAAAAAGAAATTTAAGCAAAAAGTGAAAGAAAGAAAGAAAGAAAAAAAAGATTATTATAATAAATATGTTCATATATATGTGTGTGTTGTAAGAGGTGATATAAATAAGGTGTTTGGGCGTGATGTACAAAAAAAAAAAAAAAAATCCAAACTAAGCTGAAATTGGCATCTTTAATGGTACTCGACCGATCATAGATTTTAATACACGCACCCACTCCTCACTATCTTTAGCTTCATCACCAACACAATCCAAATATGTATCAGGAAATGTAATACGGAAAAATCCTCGAGCTGTTTGTTCTACAATACTATTGGATTGAAAAACTCGATTATCGGGTATATCAATCAATGTCACAATAACTTGATCTGAAGCAGCAGCTAATTTTAAAGCATCTGCAATATCATGTTGCCCTAAAGGTTCAAAGGATGAAGCAGCCGCTTTGGATGCATAAGCAATTAATTGACTACCAATAAGTCGACAATAATGTCGTTCCCAAACCTATATAAAAAAATATAATAATTTGTTTTTTAGTTAATAAGATCAACAACTTAAGTTTGCCTCTTTTTTGCCCTCCCCCTTCCCAAATAAATTTTTTTTTTTTTTTACCTGTGAATTCTCCTTGCGTAAAGATATATATCCACTATGCCAACAAGTTTGATGCCATTGACGGATTCTTAGTGCTAAATCACATTCTCTTAAGCTTTTTGGTATAGGCTAATAAAATTTGTAGGGGAAAGAGAAGAAAGGGCGTTAAAAATAAAAATAGAAATAAAAAAGGGGATAAAATCAAAGGGATAATATATAAATATATAATTATAGATGAAGATAAAGTTTTTCATTAGTATTCAATAATATTATATCAAAGGGGGTGGATGAAGAAAAGACTCAATTAAAAAAAAAAAAAAAAAAGAAACAGGTTTATTCGATTACTTACAAGGGATGGATCTGATACTGGTAAATATAACATTTCCACATTTAAACTACCCACTACTTTCAATACATCTTCTTCACCACGTAATTGTCGTTGTCGTTCTTTAGAAGAACGAGCATACCATGAATTAAAACAATCAAAATTAGCTGAATATGTCTTTTGATTACATGCTTGAATCATATGTCCTAAAGCAAATCTTGATTGTCCAATGGAACCATCTTCAACATGAACATAACCACTTAATGTTTCTCGTTGTTTACGTGCTGGTGTTAACCATTTTGTTAATCCTGTCTTGGGTCGAACATGAACATCAGGTCGTACATGTAATGACACATTGACAATCATATCGGGTCTTGCATCAATAATACATTCATAATCAAATGCTACTTTTTGTCCAAGCACTTCATAACGTGACATGTATTCAAATTGTCCATCCGTTATAACACATCGAGCATAAGTGGTTACTTTTGGAAGAGGTAATAAAAGATCATCAGCACCACTGACACGGATATAGAGTTTACCAAAGGCAGACGTAGATTGTTCTGGACGGGTATCAACAGTTGGTAATTCTAATTTGACACTCGTAGGTCGAGTGGATAAAAATTGATCATAGTCGCTGGTATCAAGGAACCCATTTTGTTCCTGTTGTTCCTGTTCCTGTTCCTGTTGTTGTTGTTGCTGCTGCTCCGGTTGTCTTTGTTGTTCTTGCTCTAGTGATTGTTTATGTTCATGTCCATTTTGTTCAAATTGTTGAAATGGATCTTGATCGGGTAATCGATGCGATATATATCGTGACGTTGTTCCAACTGAAATACTACCATAATCTTGATCTTTACTCGTATATGATTGTCGTTCTTGACGTTGCTGATCTTCTTGTGAATTATCAAAAGTTAGATGTTGCTCCGGTGGAATGACTGTAGTAGCTGGACTTTCAGCAACACTATCATCGTCATGCTGTTGAATAATCGTAGTAGTACTAGTATTAGTATTAGGAAGTTTAACTTCGGCCACTTGTTGTTGTTGATCATCACTTGTTGAAAGTCGTTGTTGTTGTTGTTGTTGTCGTTGTTCAACACTATTTTTCTGATTAAGATCATAATGATCAATTTCTTTGATATCATCGGCATTACTGGAAAGTCGATTAAGTCGTGGAGGTGATGTAGGAGGTGGAGGCCACGTATCCACACTTTCTGCACCAAGTGAGACTCGTTGACTAAAAGAAGCAGATGGAACACGGGAGACAACAGATGCATCATCTGCAGAAGGAGAATCTACTTCTGTTTGTTCTTGTTCCTGTTGCTGTCGTTGTTGTGATTTTACATCATCAAGTGTCATGGTTTCATTTGAACCACTCGTGTTGTCATCTTCACCATTGTCATCTCCTTGTTGTAATTCAGTTGTTGATAACTTTTTATCCACTGTTCTTGTTGTTGCTGTTGTTCTATCTTGCAATCTTTCATCCTCATCCGTTCCATCATTTCGTTGGATTTCTTCTTCATCCGTAACATCCAATGCTAAAATTGATCTTCTCAAAGGCGAACGTTCTGGGATAGGAGGCCCTTGATTATTTGTTGTTGTTGTTGTTGTTGTTGACAAATTCTTGTTACCAGCATCTATCGTTGAACGAGGACGAAGTTTTAACGAATAACGTACACCATTCTCTTCATACCATTCTTCATTGGTATCGAACCATTGTTCACTATCTCCTTCACTTTGTAAACTTTTTCGATTTGAATCATCCTTGTGATTTTGTTGTTCACGATTTAATACATTATCCCAAGAATTAACACCTACAGACCAATGAGAACGTTGACTACCACTCCATCGGCGGGATTCACCTCCTTCTGCTTGAATCAAATGTTCAGATAATCGACGTTGTTGTTTATTAAGTATTTCAATTGTTTCCAATTGTTCTTGATTAGGCGACAGGGTATCATTCGTTGAATCATTGCGGTCTTTTTCATTCATATCATTGTCATTGTCATTGACATTATTGTCATCGTCATCCATACTGGGTATTGTTTCTTCTTCCTCTGTTGATGTTGATTTGAGTTCAGGTGATGATTTAATGTCATCTTTTTTCTCTTTCTTGACAACAGATGGTTCATCAGATGTTGATGATGATAATGATATTGGTGAATCTTTTGTTGTTGTAGAAGTAATCGTCGTAGTTATTGATGGAGATGATGGATCTACTCTTGTTGTAGTAGTTGTTGTTTCGGTATTAGAAGTAGTAGACGTATTAGACGTAGTAGACGTATTAGAAGCAGTGGAAGCGGTAGAAGTAGTAATAGTAGGAGTTATTGACGGGTCATTGAGATTACTATTATCTGGTGGAAAAGAAGGTGATATAGGTGGTGCAGGTGAATTTACACGTGAAGATGAAGGAGATATATTAGGTACTGGTGAAGAACCTCGAGAAGGTGAACGATCAGATTCTCCTTGTCTAAAAACACTCGAAGAAACATATGATTTTGTCATTAAAGAATTAATTACTTTAGAATTTCTTCTTATACCATTTTCTTCTTCATTATTCTTATTATTGCCACCACCAGGTACAGATAATGTATCCGTACTATTATTATTTGAAGTGGATAATAAAGAAGATTGTGAAGTAGATGCTGAATTTTTTCGTAATGGTACTTGTTCCGTTTGTTCAAATTTTTTAAATAAAGGATTATTTTTGACAGCTGAACGTTTAGCTAATAATGACAAATCCTGTTGTCGTTTTGTTTGTTGTCGTAAATCTTCTTGACTCTCTTGTCGTTTATTTGAATTATCTGATACTGTTGCTATAGCACGTAATTGTTGAAATCTTTCTGAAGATGAATAATTACTTTTTAACTTTGGAATTGAAGTAGATTTATTTTTGTTATTATTATTATTATTATTATTATTCTCTGTTGTTGTTTTGGATGATGATGGTGATGGAGAGGGTGATAAAGATGTTGTTGTTGTTGTAGTAGTAGTAATAATATCTTTAGGTGAATAACCTAAATCATTAGAAATTGTCATTGAAGCACCACGTTTCGTTAATTGTTTCACAACACCAGGTTGTCCAAGAAAAGCTGCCAAGTGTAATGTTTTATTGTTACACGATCCCCAGGATCGAGTATTTAAATCAATTTCTGTGGCATGCTAGATACCCAATTATTATATAGAATGAAAAAAAAAAATACATGTGTTTTTTTATAATAATAATAAAGTCAGCAAAAGAAATATATGTATTTAATATAAAAGTTTCTCTCTCTCTCTCTCTCTCTTTTACCTGGATTAGATAGGTTAGTAATCGAGAACGTTTTTGTTGTGCCACTGATAAGGTTGTTTCATGAACTTCTTGTTGCTCCGTAATATTATTATTGGTAGTTTCTTCGAGATGATCTAATAACATGTATGGAATAGCTGATAAATCGTTCAAGTCAGAACCAAGGACTTGTAATCGTTTTAATTGTGCAATTAAATGAGCATGTTCAGTATTATTATCATCCTTTAATACTAATGAAGACCATAATAAATTAGGTTGTTCTTGATAAAGTTGTTGAACGCGTTCTAAATCGACATTAACTATTGCTCTTGTCCATTCAGTCAAAATAGTATTATTATTATTATTATTATTATTATTATTTTCTATATTGGTGTCATTAGTGTCGCTATCTGTTAAAGGAATGGCATGGATTAAAGTCGCGTCTTGTGGGTCGTCCATAAGGGTAAATATAGAAATAAAAAAAAGGGGGAAAAAATAAACAAGACGCCTTTTTTTTTTTTTTAAACAAAAGAAATATAAGAAAGGAGTGGAGTAAAAAAAAAAAAAGTCTTTATTTTTTGATATTTTTTTTAATTTGAAAAGTAAAGAGAGAAAAGGGAAGAAAGGAAAAAAAAAAAAAAAAGCTTTTTTTCATATAATTCATAACTGATT
Organism: Circinella minor; assembly: GCA_016758965.1. Taxonomy (NCBI): domain Eukaryota; kingdom Fungi; phylum Mucoromycota; class Mucoromycetes; order Mucorales; family Lichtheimiaceae; genus Circinella; species Circinella minor. The sequence continues at coordinate 102,919 of JAEPRB010000060.1, forward strand.
TGAAGTTAAAAAAAGCATGGTCTGTAACTTTATTTGGAATTGAATCCGTTATAAATTATATGATTTTTTTTTTTGAACTCATTTTTTTGACCCGTTTGGAGTTTTCGTAATACAATAAAAAAAAAAAAAAAAGTAAACAGAAATATATATACATTGTCGATCTTTTTTTTTTTTTTCCCCTTGAAAATATTTCAATTTAAGGATTTTCATTATTAAAATTGTGTCAAATAATAATCGATCATCCTTTTACTATTATACCCAAACATGTATTATGTATGTATCAACATTCTTTTTAATATAAAGAGTTTTTTTTTATTAATAATTTGTTTAAGGAATGGTAAAATTAGTTTATCCATTGAAAGAACGTTATGTGTGAGATTATATGCGTAGGTGAATATGAGAAGAAACAAGAAGAGAGTAATTTCGGGTAAAGGAAAAACTTTATGCTAAAACATTATCATATTGTATTCCTTTCAATGCACCACCTGCTAAAGATCGTTCAACATTTGTTTCAAATCCTTTTCGATTTTGTCTCAAATCTTCTGCTGCCTCTGTTTTATTTAAGGAGAAAAGAAGAAGGAGAGAGAGAGGTTAGTTTTTTCTTTTAATATAAAATAAATGCATACATCCTCCTCCCCCCCCAAAAAAAAAAAAAAAAAAACTAACCTTTATTCAATGGATCATCAGCATTGGGTTCCAGGAACAAATATTGTAATCCAACAAGTACTGAATGCAATGAAAGTACAGGTTTCCAATCTTCTCTTAAAATATTTAAACAAATATTTCCTTCGAGATCAATATTTGGATGATATATCTAAAATAAAATAAAATAAAATATTTTTTAATAATTTATCTATATATTGCATATATTCTCTCATTCTCCATATTTTTCAATAACTAAACCTTTTGAGTACAATGAACTTTAGGTGGTTCATGAGGATAATTATTATTAATATTAAAAGTAAAAGTAAATCGACCACCTCTATAAAGACCTATATATATATATATATAAAACGTATGTTAAAACTTTTTAGTGAAAATAAAACAATTGTAAGTCAACATTAAAAATAATAATAACCTTCATCGGGAGTAATCGACACATTAAAATGAAGAATATCAGCTGGATCAGGAAATTCTAATTTTATCGTAGATGGAATTTCCAATTCTGCCAAGTCTATATATTTTAACTATTTAATATAACTTTTTTTTTTCTCTTTTTTTTTTTTGCCTTTGCTGCGGGTACATAATTATATAGGAATGGGGTGTAAACGTCATTAAGTTATAATAATAATAATGCCTCCATTTATTATTTACCTTTTTGTACACGAATTTGAGCAGCACTTGTCTTTGGTTTTTTCTTTTCAGCTGCAGCCTCTTTGGCCTTCATACTCCAGATTTTAATCATTCTTATCTTTTTTTAAAATTTAATATAAGTTCTGTAACAAAAAGTGAAATGAGGTATAAAAAAAAAAACGTAAAACTGGGAAATAAAAGCCTGTTTAGAAAAAGAAAACAAAAGTCCGAATTTGGCATTTTTTTTTTTTTTTTTAAAAGAAACTTGATGCCACGTTATCTATTTTTTTATCTTTATATTTAATGTTAACCCACTCTTTATGAATTGTACAGGAACCTAAATTAAATACACCAATTTAAATAACATTAAAGAAACCGAATACCGAAATATAATTCTAGAAATATTTTTTTTTTCTCCAAGTTTCAGAATTAACGACAACACACCAGGAACTATTAACCTTTTTACACGAAAAAGAATAAACACGGTACTTCTATTACAAAGTAATTATTAATATTTTATCTCTTTACGTTTTGTTTGTTTGTTTGTTTCATTTTACAAAGCTTCTTTTCTTTTTTTTTTTCTCAATATTGATTGAATTGAATATTTTTATAACAGCATTACTACGAAAACATTAGCAGAAAAAAAAAACGAATTCACTGAATAAATAACGGATAAAGTAACAAAACACCCAGAAATGTCAAATCCTTCTTCTTCTTCAAAACGAACGTTATCACCGAAACGATTACAGCATCATTCACAATTACCATCGGAAATATCTTCATTACCGACCAACCACCCACACGAAGTCATCGATTTAACAAGCGATCATGATGATCCACCATTCACGCAACAACATATTAAACAACCAAAACGAAGGCGAGAAAGACGATTAAAAAAAGTGAAACAGCGACCTATTGGACCTGTACAGAAGACTGAATCACCACGACCTCAATCACAATCATGTAACCAAGCAACAACACCAACATTCAGGTAAAAATATATATATATATATATATATGAAAAAAAAAATAAAAAAAAAATAAAAAGGTAACGATTCAAATAATATAATTATTTAGTACTTTTTATAATGGATTCTTGGAACGTGGAGAAGCAGAAGAATATCTTGAAAAATTCGATTCATTATGTGAAACATATCATAAAAGTGAAGAATCAATGGATATAACAGAATTAGGTAAACTTTATAATTTTGAATTTCACTTTTTTTTTTTTTTTTGATTTACTCTAATTAAAAAATAAAAAAATTAGAATCTTTAAAAGCACGAATACAAGGATTTCGAACCAAATATCAAAAAACAATGGCATGGTAAATTGATATTATATTTATATTACAAAAAAAAAAAATATCAAGTAATTTGTTCTTGATCAACTTAACTTTATTATTTTATGTAGTTGTAAAAAAGATGAACACGTTGCTTGGCAACAATTATGTGATACCATATTTAAACAATCCACTCAAACATATTATTCAACGCATTATAATATGTTAATTCAAAAAATCAACGAATTCAAAGACCATTTAAACAACTATTTGATAAATAGAGAAAATCATGAATGGGTGGATCACCGTTGTAACATAAATGATCTTTTACGTCAAAAACATAGTATTCTATCAATAGAAAAACGACACACCACGCGAATCTATTATTTGAAACAAAATATTCAACAGGAACTCAAAGATAAACAACAACTTTATCATGACGAACAAAACAAATCATTGGAAGAAAGTCAACAATTGTATAATTATGTCAAAAAGAGAATTTCAATTGAAATAAAAAAATTAGTCCCTCATATTGGAGATGACGTTGTGAAAGCATTATGTCAACAAGTGATTGAAGAACATCAAATGAATGAACAACGAAAAATGGAATGTATCACGAGTGATGCCATCACACAACTTGAACGACAACGACATAGTAAATTACAACATATAATAAAAGAGCAACAAGAAAACTTTCATTCTATTGAAGAAACGATAAAAATGATGAATAAATTAAAAGAAGCTCGAATAAAAGTAAAAGAAATTGAAAAGGAATGTTCTGGTGAAAAGTTTGAAACGATGAATGATATTCAAATCAAGGTAGACTTTTTAGAACAAAAAGTACATGAAGTATTACAACGAACGAAAAGATTACGAGAAGAAGAGATTCTTAATACTAGTGAACGTAAAAAGAGTCGTTTAGAAGGTGTCGAAAAGAATTTAGATCAATTACAAACCAAAGTGAATCAAGCAAAACAAGATGTTTTATTATCAAGTTTTCCATTGCGTATCAAGCAATCTATTCATGAAATATATGGTGTTTTAAAGTAATTATTGTAAATATATATATATATATATATATATATATAGAGAGAGAGAGAGAGAGAGAAAAGTAAACTAATACATAATAATAATAAACATATTTTTTTTTATATAGTAATCATGGTGAATTCTTACGACATATTATTGATCCTATTGCTGCTGACAATGATGAAGTCATTGATCAAAAAAAATTGGATAAAATTTCTATATTACAAGATGGATTAACGTTTCCATTACGATATTCTATTGAGAAATTGGCTAATGATGCTGCTAATCGTGTGTTTGGTAATGCTGAAGAACGATTAGATATTTTGGAGAAAAAACTTGATTAGTTTATCTACACAAAGATCATTTATATACATCATTTGGTTTATATACACACTCTATTGACAACCAAATATCATTCACTTTCAAACAAACCATCTTAATATATATATATATCATACACATACATTGAGAGTGCCACATATCATATCATATAACTCATAATCATAACATATTCATCATGTACCATTTGTCATCTTTTTTTTAACAAAATAACTGTATACTTTTTTTTTAATTCATATAATTTATCATTCATCCCCCCCCATATCCCTTCATATCTTGAATCATTTAAAGTATTCCTAATGAAAAGAAAAGTTATTTCATTCACTTATTGCTCATTATTTGATATTCACATTCATATTTTATACGAAAATTTCACATTCCCTTTTTTTTCTTTTTTTTTTTTTTTAGTCTATAAAAACAATGACATAGTACAGATATTGACATACTCTCTGGAAAATCAAACTAATATATATATTTTTGGAATCAATGAGGCTACTTAAAAAAAATCCGAAAAATAAAATCACCCTTACTATGAAAGACGGGATAGTAAAAAAATGTTTTTTTTTTTTTTTTACGTAGGATTACAATAATCACCTAGAAGTATATATTTTTTCGTCATACGTACTTGTCCATTATTAAAGTTTTATAAACTAGATAAAAACTTGATTTACACGGCATACGTATTAAGAATGGATGGTATTCTAGAATAAAAATTCTATTTTGTTTGTATTGTTTTCCTCATGGCCAAAAACATGTATACACAAAATATTTGTTTTTTTTTTTTTTAAGCAGATATTCCCGCATGAAAAAGTATTAATTGGAAACTAGAGGTAACTAAATAAATAGAATAATATTTACACATGATATATTTAAAAGACCAAATGAATCCGTTATTTTCTATCTAAATATCATTTAAAGATAGAAAAAGTAGTAGTAATAGAAAAAGCAATTGAAAATATGAGTGAAACGAATTTTAAGATAACTGGAATAATAAATGATAATAATAATATGACTTGCTTTGTCTCCGCAAATGGACCTTTTAGAAAATTCACGCTCTTTTTTTTTTTTTTTTTTTCTGTGCTGAGTCGAACAAACTTTTTTTTTTTTTTTCTTTCTTACAAAAAGGTTAACGCATAATAATAATATAATGGTAATAATTTAAAAAAAGTGATCCAAAGTTCAAAAAATAAAAAAATATACCCTTTCTAATTATATGATCTCACCTATTTTTATTTAAAATTAGGCATCTATTTCAGTTAATGCTTCAGAATCTAAAGATCTTTTAAGAATCGAGCGCGTTGGTAAAAAAAAAAAAAAGATTATCTTTCCAAATGAATCAACAAAAAAAAAAAACAATATACATATATATAAATATAAATAAACTAATAGAGTGTTGTTAATTATTATTAGGTGCTCATTCACATATTCGAGGTCTTGGTCTTGACGATGCACTTGAACCACGCGATTCATCTCAAGGTATGGTGGGACAATTCAAAGCACGTAAAGCAGCTGGTGTTATTCTTCGCATGATCGAAGCTGGTAAAATTGCAGGTCGTGCTATTTTGATCGCTGGACCTCCTTCTACTGGCAAAACTGCCATTGCTATGGGTAAATTTTTTTTTTTTTAAAAAAAAAATATTATTATTCATGTTTATTATTTTATTATTTCAAACGATTATTATAGATTTGTTTTGAGTGAAATGCTGATTCATATTTTTTTTTTATTATTATTAAAATTAGGCATGGCACAAGGTAAAGATAAAAAAAAAAAATTACGTTACTAGACAACAATATTGTATAGATAGATGGACTCATATGAATCGTTATATGTATATAAAAAATAATAATAATAGGTTTGGGTTCCGATGTTCCATTTACCATGTTGGCAGCTTCAGAAATCTTTTCATTGGAAATGTCAAAAACTGAAGCACTTACTCAAGCTTTCCGTCGTTCAATTGGTGTAAGAATTAAGGAAGAATCAGAAACTATTGAAGGTGAAGTTGTAGAAATTCAAATTGATCGATCTTTAACAGGAGTAAGTTTCTTGGAGGGGGGGGTTTGATTTTATATATATATTTGTTACTAAATGGATGAAATATTATGTATTTTTTTTTAGGGATCAAAAACTGGTAAATTAACACTCAAAACGACGGATATGGAAACCATTTATGATTTGGGTAATAAGATGATTGATGCATTAAACAAGGAAAAAGTGATGGCTGGGTAAGACCTTTTTTTTTTTAATAAATAGGGATCATTATTCAATGTGTATATGTATATGTTTTTAAACAAAGAATGATTTGTTTTCATATAGTGATGTTATTGCCATTGATAAGGCTTCTGGACGTATTACAAAATTAGGTCGCTCTTTTGCTAGAGCACGAGATTATGATGCTATGGGATCAGATGTAAAAAAAAAAATTTCAATATTATTGGCACTAAAGTGATGAGGTTACATGGAAAAAGGAATTATTGACAAAAAAAATAATAATAATCTATATTATTCATTTGTAGACCAAGTTTGTACAATGTCCAGAAGGAGAATTACAAAAACGTAAAGAAGTTGTTCATACTGTTTCACTTCATGAAATTGATGTGATCAATAGTAGAACACAAGGTTTCTTAGCATTATTTTCTGGTGATACAGGTGAAATCAAAGCTGAAGTGAGAGATCAAATTAATACAAAAGTTGCTGAATGGAGAGAAGAAGGCAAAGCTGATATCGTACCTGGTGTAAGTTTTTTTTTTTTTTTTTATTCTTTAAATCATAAATTTGTAGATAATAATCGGTAGTGTGTAAAATTAGAAAGGAAAGTTAAAAGTAAATGAAATTGACAAATATATATATATATATATAGGTATTATTCATTGATGAAGTTCACATGCTTGATATTGAATGTTTTTCATTCTTGAATCGTGCTTTAGAAGATGAAATGTCACCTGTTGTTGTCATGGCATCCAATCGTGGTGTTACCAAGATTCGCGGTACAAAGTATAAATCTCCTCATGGTATCCCTGTTGATTTATTAGACAGAATGCTTATTATTTCAACATCTGCATATAAAGAAGAAGAAATTAAACAAATTCTCACAATCCGGTAAGTATATAATAAAGGAAAGGAGAAGGAAAAAAAAAAAGATGAATAAATGAACAAAAGTTATTGATAAAATTCTTTTAAACCCCCCCTTCCCTCGGTTTCTGTATATATATATATAGATGTCAAGAAGAAGATGTAGAAATGACAGAAGATGCAAAGGATGTATTAACAAAGATTGGTTTGGAAACTTCATTACGATACTCAATGCATTTGATCACAGCAGCTCATTTGGTTGCCAAAAAGAGAAAGGTAAAAAAAATGATGATGATGATGATGATAATGGCAACGATGATTATTTATGAAAAAAAGAAAAAAAAATATTAATGATGGATGGGATTAAACAAATAGGCAACTGCTGTTGATGTTCAAGATATCAAACGAGTATATTCTTTATTACTTGATGAAAAACGATCTGTACAATATTTGAAGGATTATCAAGAACAATACATGTTTAATGAAACTAATAATGAAATGGCTGTAGATACTGCTGTAGATACTGCTATGGAAATGTAAAAAAAAAAAAAAAAAAAATTCTCCGAAATGCACATTACTTTTATATATAAAATAAAGAAAGAAAAGAAAAAATATTAATAAAAGAATGTTGCAAAAAACACTAGCGTTATTGCAAATATCAATTGAGGAATCGTTAGGTTGGAATAATTAATGGAAGACATGGATACAACATTAGGTTTTGGAAGATCAATTGCAGCAGCTTTAATTTTATCATTTCCTACTTGTTCTTCAGATAGTGATTCTTCTTCTTCTTCATCATCCATTGTAGCTATTTCATTATCATTGCCTAATTTTACAGGAGCTGCGGCAATCTTTTGTCCCCGTTCTTCGTCAGAAGATGTGGGTCCTGATGACGTATCATTATCTATAAGTGTCGTTTTCTCGGCTAATTTACCTACACCCCAAGGGATTTTCTCACCTAAAAAAAAAAAAAATATCAAATGCATTAAAGTTTATAAAAATTAGTTCGTTTACAGCATCATTTTTCTTTTTCTGTATATATATGTATTAAAAATAGAGCTTGATTTTGTGTTTTCTGCGTGTAATTTAGAATGAATAACGAACCAGTTGGCTGCATTTGGTTAGCAGGTGCTTCTTCTTTATTATCTTCTCCGACAATCGCAAATCGTGTTGTCCACGCATTTTCACCATCCTCTAATTACATATAATATATATATATATATATATATTTATATATATCAAACATAAAAATGGTATTGATAATAGATGATAATAATAATAAAATACGCGGAGCTTGGGTTATTTAGTTTATCAACAATACATCACCTTTCTTTTTTTTTTTTTAAAGTTTATGAATAAAAATTTTTTTTTAGGGTTATTCAAATTTTACCGTTAGTGAACATGAAGAAATAAATAGAAGAATAAGGAGATACATTAGGGACTGTGTACTTGAATGATGTAGAACCAGTTGCTGCTGACAAGTTCTAAAATATATAATAAATTCAAAAATGATTAGAGTAAGAATTCAAGTACAAAAAAAAAAAGAAAAGAAAAGAGTAAAGAGGGAAAGGATTTTGTACATTGACCAAGTCAAATCCCTTTTTACTAAATATCCCATATGGACTTTGTGATGATATAGATAAAGAAACTTACACTAGCAACATTGGTTAAGAATTTTTGATCCATATTATCACCCGTCATTAAGTCTTAAGAAAAATGTATGATCTCATTTAATAATAACAGTAACATATAGTACACAATCCACATCCATCCACCTTTTTTTTTTTTTTTTCTAGTTATTGCCCAATATATAGATATATATATATAGGTATATAACATACCAATTTTAAAATTCTTCCATCCATTTTGCATAGCTGGTGTTAAACCATCATCCTCTAATCAAATATTATAATATAATGATAGGGTCTATTAATGAATAAATTTCTTCATCTAGTATTGAAAAATATGCTCTTTTTATTACCCCAAGTAATATCATATTCTTTCCCCACGGTCCACTTTGTTCCAGGTTCGGGATAGGACGGAGCCAAACTAGCGTTTGTCAAATGTGATAGGGCAATAAGACTCAGTCCAAACGTTATGAAAGAGGAGAACATAATAAATTTTTATCCGGCAAAACGAAAAGGAAGCAAAAAAAAAAAAAAAAAAAAAATTGATTTTATTATTATATTCAAAATATTTTATTTATTTTTTATAATCAAATTTTCAATACGACGAAGCAAAAAAAATGGAATATTTCTCAACTATTTGAATATAGAGTTAACACATTTGAAATAGTGGAGTACGTAGATCTATTTATTTTTAAATATTATTTGTTATTTTTTTTTCTTTATTAGAACTATATGTTTTATTAGGTGAGTATAGAAAAACACACACACACCACACACACACACACACACACAAATTAATCTATTTTTTTTTTTCCATCCAAAGGAAATTCTACTGTTTTCAGTAAAAATAAAATAAAAATTGTAACTCTTTTTTTTTTTTGACAGATGAAATGTGACACTTTCTTTATTTGATTCATGTTCTATTTGAAACATATTATTTCCATACACAAGAAAATTCACATTAAAGAACAATAGAACATATTTTTTTTTACTTTATCAATTTCACCATCACTCAATAAATTAATGCCACTGCCCACTTATTAGGTTTTCGGTGCGTTAATTCATGTGCGGAGGAGATATATAAAGAGTGACCCAACACCTTATAACAAAAAAAAAAAAAATATAATTAATCGATAAAGCCAAAGATATGATATCATTTTTCTTAATCGGGGTGACCCAGATCCTTAACATGTCAAAGACGAATTACCTTATTTAGAAAATTACTCTCCGACTTTTGTTATTTTGCTGATGACGATTTCCAACCATTTTATATTAGCTTCTTTAAGAAGGAGAAAGAGAGAGAGAGAAGCATGACGATATTTGATCCCTTCTCTTTAAAATTATTCAGAGAGTACAATTGATCCGCACACAGATAAAAAAAAAAATTATATTGAAATGAAACATCCGAAATGATACGATAAATTTAAACTTTTTTTTTTTTCTTGCAATTTTATCTATAAATACTGGACTTCTTTTTTTACATTGTCTTTTTTTTTTTTTTATTATTATCAATTAAATTCAAAACAACAAACAAATTTCATCTTCTATATACACATACACACACACACATACAAAAAAAAATGATTGCCGCTCGTACTGCTTCTATTGTTATTGTTCCCGTTACTACTGCTGCTGGTTATGCAACCTATGTTCGCACTACTGTTCAACCTACTCAAGCTCACTCTCATATTATGACTACTCGTGGTTCCGATAGTCAAGGTCAAAAGGAATGGCGTAAGATGAACAATGGTCTTGGTCTTGTTGACGTTGGTCGTAGCTGTGGTGGTCTCTAAAAAAAAAAAATACAAATGATCCAGTAATATTATTTATTTACAACAACAACGACAACAACAAAACCTTTCCAATTATCATCAACATCCGAAATTTCAAAAACTTTTTTTTATCATTCAATATTCAAGAATACATTTGTATTTGACAAACCTTTTTCCTCCTACTTTATTGTCAATTTCCTCCTGTTTAACAGATACCCATTTGATTTCCTTCTTTATTTTATTTTGTATTTTAACAAATTGTCGCTGGTAGACAAAACAATCATTGTTAAAAAGAACAAAAATTTATGTAATATAGTTTAGCTTAAATGTATAATAAAAACAATTTCTATAAAAAAAATTTTTTTTTTGGTCAAGATAAAATAATGCAGAATGCAGAAAATTTTATATGTTTGAAAAGTTTTTAACTTGTTTCGGTTTTAAAATCATGAGTTTCTCTTAATCTATAAAAGGGGCGGAATTATTCGTATCCATTTTTATCTTTTTAGATACAGGACTTTAGATAATAACTTCATATAGAAAAAAAAAATCATGTGTTTAAAAAGGATTTCCCAAAATATTATCATATAATAAATAATTATCAAAAAAGCCATTTAGATTACATATCAATATCCCAAATATTCTTTACGTAATTCAAGTTGTCTATGTCTATCTTTTATCCATTTTTCAGATAATCGACCTGTGATCGGATTATTCGATTGCCAATCTTCTATCTTTCCTTGATACCCTTCAGCCCATGCACCCATACGTTCAAAAGCTGCTAATTCACTATCGATATCCATAATCAAGTTTTTAGGATCATTCTTTTTATCTTTCACTTCTTCTTGCATCACTTTAGAAGATGGGAATTTAGCACGACCACTGAAACAACGAGCAATGACCATACTCTGCATTTGCATAAATGGCATAGGAACAACTCGTGTTGGAAGTCCCACAAAAGCAAGCGTCGGATTTTTTATATAAAACATATCTTGAAAGAGATTGAATACGGTTTGTCCATCCGTAATCAAATTGTCTTTTTCAAATGATAGGAAAGGAAAACTGAATAGATATCCAGTAGCAAACAGAACTGTATCCACATTTTCAATAGTTTTACCATCTTGACATGTAATAATTCCAGTAGACGCATCGAATTGAGATAGTCCTCCTACACGCTCAACATTTTTCGGTTTATTTTCTCCTCCAATTGTTTTGGAGAAACTGGATTCTTCACCTCGAATACAATGATATACTTTGGTTGCTGTTGTGGATATTTCACGTACCAAGTCTGCTGCTGAAGATCCATTTCCAATGACCAATACGACCTAAATTTGTTATCAATATTAGTTATGTTTTTTTTTTTTTCCTTCCTTCCTATTTCTCTAACTCTCTCTCTCTCTCAAAAAAAAAAAAAAAGCGAGAGATTAGAATAATAATAAAAAAAAATCAAGAAATTTACCTTATCTTCATAGTCTTGTGGACGACGATAATTTTGACTATGAAGTACATTAGCTACATGACTAAAGTCTTTCAATCCATCCATATCCGGAATGTAGGGTACATAATATTTTCCATTAGCAACGACAATAGCATCAAAAGATTCTGTATAATGTGTCGTTTTGTCATCATGCCAATAGGTGACACTCACTTGCCAAGACCTTTTATTATCATCATGAGATTCTTCGTCTTCTGGTTGTTGAACAGTAACAACCGTTGTATTGAATCGAATCATGGGTAATAAATCATATTTTTCTGCAACATCTTGAATATAATCAATCACTTGCTTACGATTGGGAAATAAAGGATACTTACTAGGAAACGGAATATCTCGATAACTCATAATAGTAGTGGGTAGGTTAGTATTTAAGTTATCATAAACAGCAGAATAAGGTGGTTGATGATATGGAGCAGCCAAAGATGAAGGTGGATCAACAACAAGTGCATTGGTTGAAGGAATGGGTGGAGGTGGATTAGTCTCTTTGGAATATAACCTATCACACACACACACACACACACACATACATACAAAGTTTAGCTTTTTCTTTTTCTTTTTTCTTTTTTTAGTAATAAATAGAAAACGTTATCTTGTTGATTGTTCTTTTACCAAGTACCACCCACTTTAGAATTTCGTTCAAAAACCGTAATGGTGTCAAAAACATTTTCATCGCGTAAAGCTCGAGCAGCAGCTAAACCACCAGGTCCAGCTCCAATGACAGCAACACGAGAAATGCGACAATTATTCATAGTAGTATTGGTAGTAGGTGATGAGGAAGCCATTAGAAAAAGTCAATTCTATAATATCACAATATAAAATGGTTCCCTTTTTTTATATATAGAAAAATTCGAGGGTGGGGGGGAGACCTAACCTAAAAATTTACAATTAAGAGTTATGGATTATAGTCATATAATGACGAAAAAAAAAATGATTTTTATTTTTAGACAAGTTCACGATAAACGATGAATATTTAGATTTAGAATGAATACATATTATTGTAGAGGTAAATCAAAAAAGTGAATACAGATACATATAAAAGATATTTACTTTACAAGTATACACACATACATATATTTTATTTTTACTTTATTTTTACTGTAATTATCTATATAGTACAGGGTATTTTCTAAACAAGTTTTCTATAACATGGATGAGAATTATATATAAATTACAAAGAATCTTAGAATATATCTATATGGCCCTAGTATCCCAAATATTTCCTACGCAACTCAAGTGATTTCACTCGATCCTCTCTCCATTCTTCTGATAAACGACCCGTAATAATATCAGTCGATTGCCAATCCTCAATATCTCCATGATATCCTTCAGCAATGGCACCCATACGATCCACATAAGCCAACTCCTTGGTAACACTCATTACCAATTCTTTTCTATCATTGGTTTCATTTGCAATGGATTCTTCCATTACTTTTTGCGATGGCAGTTTAATTTTTCCACTATAACAACGAGCAATCAATGTACTTTGTAATTGCATTAGTGGCATAGGTACAACACGAATAGGAAGACCCACAAAGGTGAGCGTTGGATTATCGATATAAAACATGTAATCATATAATCCAAGTACTTTTTGTCCATCTACAATTAATCGTTCATCTTCAAATGGTAAGAATGGAAAACTGTATAAATATCCAGTAGCGAAAATAATTGTATCCACATGTTGAATTTGTTTGCCATCTTGACATTCAATAACACCCGTGGAAGCATCGAATTTAGATAATCCAACAACACGTTCGGTATTCTTTGGCATATTTTCTACCAAAGTACGTGAAAAAGAAGTTTCTTCACCTCGTACACAATGATATACCTTGACAGCTTGTGTTGAAATTTCACGTACTAAATCAGAAGAAGAAGATCCATTACCAACTACAAGTACCGTCTAATTCAAAATCATTAGATTTTTTTTTTTCTGATATTGATTTATATTACACTACTGAATTTCTACGTATCCAATCTTTTTTTTTTTTTTTTTTGGGTTACCTTGTTTGCAAAATCTTGAGGTTTACGATAATCTCGAGAATGAATCACATCCGATACCTTTGTAAATTCTTTCAATCCTTCAAATTCAGGTACATAAGGGATATAATAATGACCTGAAGCAACTATCACAGCATCATAAATTTCCTTATAACTTATTTCTTTATCATCACGCCATTCGGTCACGTTTAATTCCCATTTATTATTGGAAGAAGGTTCTGCTCGCACAACCGTAGTATTGAATCGAATCATGGGTAATAAATCATATTGTTCTGCCATATTTTGGATATAATCAATGACTTGTTTACGGTTTGGAAATAAAGGATAATTGTCAGGAAAAGGAATATCTCGGAATGCCATGACATTTTTTGGAAGATTGGTATGTAAATTGTCATAAATGGCAGAAGCAGGTGGATGGGGTGGAGCAGGTTGATTGGGTGGATCAACAGTTAATGCATTCACTGAAGGAATGATAGGAGGTGGATTGGTCTTTTCAGAATATAACCTAAAATATATATCGTTGTTTTTTTTTTTTTTTTTTTCACCATAACAACAGAAAGTAATAATAAGTTTTTACCATTATTTCTTTGAAAAAAAAAAAGTTACAGAAAAGAAAAAGTTCTTTTTTTTTTTTTTTTTACCAAGTACCACCCACTTTGGCATTGCGTTCAAAGACTGTAATAGTATCAAAAGCACCTTCTTCTCTCAAAGCTCTAGCAGCAGCTAAACCACCAGGTCCAGCCCCAATGACAGCAACACGCGAAATACGAGGTAATTGAAACATTTGAATTACAAAAAAAAAGAAAAAAGAAAAAAAAAAGTTTAGATAAGAAGAAGAAAAAATTGGTTAAAACAATAGAAATTTTAAAAGTTGTTTTTATATATGGATTGTTAAGGTTTTTTCTATCCTTATGAGAAAAAAATCTCACGCTTAAAACATTTACCAAAAATATGAAACTAAACCAAACAAGGTGATGTGTGTTCCTTTTAATGCATAATAAACTTTTTTTTAAAAAAAAAAGCGTGGGGGGGGTACGTATAAAAACAAAAATGTCAGATAAAAAATACGAGCTTAAAAAAAAAAGCAACACGCCACAACTTGTAAAAAGCATTTTGTTGTTTTCCGTTATTACGTAATGTGATAAAGAATTTTTGTAGGTTCGTCTCATAGATATATAATAAAAAAGATCTATAAACCAATATCGAATTACCCTATAAACCATTGGAAGTTACTATTGTCGGAGGAGGTTTAAAAAATTAAGGGAGCATGAGAAAATGTTAGTAATATATATTTAAATTACAGTAAAAGATCTGTTTACATAAGTACGTCTGAATCTTCCTCTTGTTTATTAATATTAACAATTAATAATAATATTGATATTATAAAAAGTTCGTTTATTATATACAGAAAATTTATTGTACACTGATTCAATTAAATTTGAGGTAATGTTTAATAAAACTCTCTCTATTTAGCGATTAACTGACTACTACTAGTACGTAGTTTTTTATTTACATACGTAAAAAAGAACTATATAGTGATCGCATGAAAAGATTAAGATCTCAAATCTTTGTTGTTGACTTGTGTATGGATTATTTCTTATTAAACATACTTATTATTTAATAATTAACTTTAACTGTGATAGTAATTTATAAAAGCACATTCAACCAAGTAAAACTCATCAATATGACAAGGATACGATACTGGTTTCATATAGTACCAGTAGAAAAGTAAAAAGAGATAGATTTATAACCTTTTTATAACCTTATCAAACATTCTTATCATCTCGAATTAAAACCTGCTACTTGTTGTTCTAAAAAGGAACTGTAACTTGGCGAATAACTATTATTCATTATGAAACCTTCCTGAGAACAAAAAAAAAAAAGAAGTAAAAACTTTCTAACGTTCATTACGAATGATTATTTAAAATATAAAAAAAAAAAAAAAACAATATAAATTATTGACAAACTTTCAAAAAAAATCAAGGCTTTATTTGTATATATAATTATCATAATAATTGTTTATATAGAATATATTATAATATTGGTCTTTTTTTTAAAAAATATTATTATAAGCTTTTTGTTTAGAGACGAGCATCCTTAGGGAAGTTCTTCATTGCTTGACGAACACCAAGATCAGCCATAATTTCTTCTGAACCACCAAGAATGGAAGTGAACTTATAAGTTCGTTGTAAAGTTTCGATATTTCTACCCATACCAGTCTTGGTGATAGCACGACCACCAAAGATTTGACAAGCATCATCACTTACATCGTGAAGCATACGAGTAGTCTATATAAATAATAATAACAACAACCATTTCAATTTATTAGTCAACTAAATTTTTTTTTTTATCATTATCATTATGATTTATCCACTTTTAACCCCTTCCCCCTTTGATTCCTCCTAATTTTTTTTCCCACTTAATAAGCAAATATATATATATATAGAGTTTTCTTTACCTGATATTTACACAAAGCAAGTGGACCAGCCAACTTGAGAGCCTGTTCCATATAAGTCATGTTACACATTTGATAAGTAAGGTTTTCAACCCAACTGTGTACACTTTCAACACTAGCAATCTAAAAAAAAAAAAAATTATTATTATTATATTTAGTTTTGTTTGAATTCAATTAATAATTTATATTTAAAATAATTACCATCTTTGCTAATTTATTACGAATAACGGGCTATAATATAAAAGTTATTTCCAAATTGTTTTTTTTTTTTTTTAGTTTAGTTTCAAGTAGGATTAATGTAGTTGACATGATTTAATGTATTCTAAAAAATATATATATTTCTTTCTTTTACCTGATCAATCAAACGCTTGTTAAAGACCTTACGTTGCATGGCCCACTTGAAACATTCTTCAACAGCCAAACGACCACCCATAGTAGCACCAGCAAGCATGACCCAACTAAGTAATTATATATATATTAATAAGAATCCGATAATTCCAAGTAAAATAATAATAAAAACCTTACCGTTCGTGATTGAAGTTGGACATGATTACTTGGAAACCACCACCTTCCTTACCAAGTAAGTTTTCAACAGGTACCTTTACATTTTCATAAGTAATATAAGCAGTACCAGCACTAGGAGAGTAAGAAGTCTTAATAGGCTTTGTTTCTAAACCTTCACTACGTTCAATCAAGAGCATAGAAATACCCTTTTCGGTACGAACAGCAGTAGAGAAGTAATCAGCCCAGTGACCTATATTTATTTTCATGGATCATTATTAATAAACTTTTTGTAAAAAAAAAAAAAAAAAAAAAAAAAAAATTACCAGTAGTGATCCACTTTTTAACACCATTAACAATATAATGTTTGCCATCAGGAGTAAGTTTAGCAGTAGTTTTCAAGTTAGCTACATCAGAACCAACATAAGGTTCAGTAATAGCTAAAGCAATTCTCTTTCTACCAGCAAGAACTTCAGGAACAATCTAAAAAAAAAAAAAATTGACACGGAAATAACAATTTAGCCGCGGAGTTTTTAATGTGTGTGTGTGTCAACTTTTTTTTTTTATTCCCCTCTGAAATCATTATACCTTTTGCTTAAGTGCTGGACGACCAAAGTTAAGAACCGTTGGAAGAGAAATAGTCATACCACCAATTAAACCATCATCAAGACCACGAGTACCCCAACGAGCCTATTTGAATATTTAAAAAGAAAATTTGTTAGCAAAAAAAAAAAAAAAAAGATAATGAATAGGATATATTTATTTATTTTTACCATCTAAAAATACAAATAAAGGTCAGGTTAGTTTAATTTTTTTTATTTTAATTTTGACATATGAAAAATTATAAGAAAATTTCTTATTTTAGAATAAATATAATTATGCAATATGCAAATCTTGACTCTATCTCTTCCTTTTTTTTTTTTTTTTTTACTTTACCTCTTGATGAACAATCATTTCATGGAAATAATCATATTCTTCTGGAGCAATACCACCAGGTAATTGAATATTAAATTCTTTTAAGAATTTACCAGGTCCAATATTAGCAGCCAATAAACCATGAGAACCCATCTTTTGTTGGAATTCATCAGAAGGTCTTTCACCGCTTACTTCAAATTCACGTGCTTCTTCTGCAAGACCATCCATGATCACACGGACTGCAGTACGGAACTTATAATGTGATTCCCTAATATTAAATATTTACAGTTAACAATCTATTTTTTTTTCATTGATATCTAATATTCTAACCCATTTTAAAAACTAACGTACTTGAAATAAGGTGATTTAAAACCTTGCCAAGCATTAGGTTCAGCATAAGGCACCTTAGATAAAGCACCAGGTTGACGGAATTCAATCTTGGGCTTTTCACCTTCAATTGTACCAATCTTATAACGATTATATTTGGTTAAAACTTCTTGACGATGAAGTCCATAGAATGCTTCAGTAGCATCTTTACCAGCATATTCAAGAATTGGGAAAGCGCCACCAGGATGCCTAAATAACCAAAAAATAAAATCATTTTTTTCGTTAATAAAAATATATAAAAAGTCAAAAAAAAAAAAAAGACTATTTAACAAATGAAAATGAAAGGAATGAATAAAAAAAAAAAACATACATGTCAACAAAACGGCTCATGTCATAAACTTCTGTGTCAATGATGATCCATAAATCGTCTTCATTAGCATGACGTTTAACTTCTTCACGTGTAAAAGACTTGAGTTGAGGCATATTATTATTTTTCAAGTGTTTGAGTTGTTTATATTATTGAATTAAATAAAATAAAGAGTAGGGAGGTGTTTTTTCTTTTTTTTTTTTTCAAACCTATATTCGGTTTCGAATGTGGGGAAAAATAAAAAAGAAAAAGAAAGAGAAGAAGAAGAGAGAATAAGAGTTTTGATGTTCCTTAGAGATAAAAAAAAAAAAAAGGTGGGGAAGTTCTAAAAGGTATCAACATTTTCTATGATAACTTATACGGAGTTTTAATGTATTTTTCGTTTGTAATGCTGATTCTTGATACAGCGACGACATATGATTTCTTTTTAGGCAAGTGTAAAGTGTGGAGTGTAAGTTATTAATGTGAAGAATATCACTAAAATAATAATAATAATAATAATGTCATGGGAAATTCAAATGCCATTTGCATTATTTTTCACATATTAAACTTATTATTTATTTATTTTACTCCTTAATAACATGCACTTATCCATCATTTTTATAAGATGAGAAAATAAATCAGCTGGTCTTTTTTTTTTTTTTTTTTATGAGAAAGTAAACTTTTGAAACGATGTCATTGCAATGAAGTTTTTATAAGCATACCGCAAAAGTTCCCATCTTTTTTTTTTTTTTTTTTTCCTAACACTTTGGATTTTAACCAAAATATGATGTTGTACATGATACTTTAGAACCTCGGTTTATTCGTTGTCGTGAGAAACCTCCGGGTTGCTTAGTTAAAATAACTTTACACATTTTTTTTTTCAATAATAAACACATTTTGGATTTATTATTTATATAGCTTTTTTTTTTTTTTTATCCTTTCACTGTGTCTTTATCATTCATGTCTACTTTTTATCGATTGAACAAAATGAACCCACTGGGCGGAAAGTGAATACTTTTTATTTTATTTTTTTTTCTTCGGCTATTTTTGTTTTTCCACCTCCGCATAAAAAAAGTATAATGGCACCACAAAAATTTTTTATTTGAGTAACCCACCCCCTTTTTTTTTTACTAAATCTTTTTAATGGATAACCGGACATTGGGGAGTAAACTTAGTAGGTCCAAGTTCTGAAATGCGATAACCATCAGGATAAACCATACCATAAATACAAAATGTCGGCATATATTTACCATTTTCATTAGGTTGCCATGGTGTCCGTGTCCAATAGTGACGACGCGGTAAAAGAAAATAACGAATAAATTGAGCACGTAAATTGAAAATATTACGTACAAAATAATTCATGATCCAAGATGGTTTTTCAAGTCCAAATGCTTTTCGATCAATTTCTTCTAATAAACAAGGCAATGCTTTACGAATGATGGGTTTCATAAAACTTGGGAGTCGACTATATAAAAGGTTTAAAGTGGGTTCAGCTACTTTCCAGTTGAATGGAGAATAATGAACTGCTTTTTCCTCGTATTCCTATTATTATTATTATTATTATTATAGAATAAGTCAAAAAATTATATATTTTTCTTTTCTCACCTTTCTAAATTGCATTAATTTTTCATAAGTATCTGGAAGATTCTTTATATTCATCTTGAGACCAATATCATACCACACTTTAAAAAATGCCTTTTAAAATAGTATAATACACAATTTCATGGTTTAGTAAAACACATCTACCATTTGAATGTTGGATTATCATGAATAACGTTATACGGTATATCTTACATTCACTTCTCTTATATCCAACGAACGCCATTCAAATGTATTAATCCATCGAATTGGTTCATCCACAAATAATGCAATTGTAAATATATAATCATCATTTAAAATTGGATATTTTCCATGAAGTTCATTTAGTCGATGAATGGATATTTCTGCTCTTTCATATTGTTTGATTCTTTCTTTGGGTGTGACCACTTGATTTTTCATG
Organism: Circinella minor; assembly: GCA_016758965.1. Classification (NCBI taxonomy): domain Eukaryota; kingdom Fungi; phylum Mucoromycota; class Mucoromycetes; order Mucorales; family Lichtheimiaceae; genus Circinella; species Circinella minor. The sequence continues at coordinate 123,363 of JAEPRB010000060.1, forward strand.
AGTTGATTTTGAATTCTTGGATACACATCAATTATTTCTGATAGAATCAATTCAGTATCTTCAGCTCGTCGAAGAGGTGCTTTTTCAAATTCACGTGTACCAAATAAGATTTTACTAACAGTAGGTACAGTGAATGTTTTAAATAATGCCACTTCAATAGATTCTCGACTTATCACTTGGAAAGAAAAAAAAAAGAATACTTTATATTATTACTTTATTCTCTTCTTTTTTTTTTTGGTACTTTAATAATAACAATAAAATAATTTTTTACATGGAAATTCTTTACGAAACGTTTGACAATAAATTTCTTGAGCAATTCTACCATTCTTGAGAATAATATCTGGATCTGGATATATACGTTTAAGTTTATTCACATATTGATATCGATAATAACGTACGATAGCAATATAAGATACAAATGTACCAAATAAAAGGAAATACATATTTTAATTTTTTTTTTGAAAAAAGAAAAAAAATAGTATGATATGAAAAAAAAAAGTTTGGTTGTTATGGTTATTATATTTATATAGTCTTTCCATTTTAACATCAAAAGCACCAAAAGGACCAAAAAAAAAAAGGAGAAACAACAAAAAAATCCAAGTTTTTTTTATACAACAATTAACTTGTATTTGTTGATATTTGTATGCATCATGTGAAAGAAATATTTGTTTTTTTTTTCGCCTCCTCATTTGATGCCTCTTGCTTTTATTATTAAAAATATGAACACGTATATAATAGTTTGTAAAAAAAAAAAAAAAAAAAAAAAAAAAGAATATAAGGAGAAGAAAGGCACCATCGTTCTAATTATTGCTTTTTTTTTTTGGGGGGGGAGGGAAATCGATACCAATTATAATTCATTTTTAATGTGTTCTACAACAGAAGAAATAATGGTAGAGGTAGAGCTAGTTGTTGGTATAATTGATGAAGTTGTTACACTAGATATATCTTCCAATGGTAATAAAGTAGTTGTTTCTGATAATGTTTCTGTAACTACATCAACTGCTTTTTTCATTGATACTAAAGAAGATGATGTTAATTCTTTTAGTAAAGAGGATGTTGCTGTTTCTGTAGATAATGAAGAAGTAGCCGTTGCTGTGATGGATGATTGAAATATCGTTTTTGTTTGTACTGCTGTTGCCTTGGCACCTTTACCAGCAATCCAACTAGCCCATGATATACCAACATCATATGTTCTCTTCTTAATAATGTAAATCACTACAACTATAAACACAAATAATCCAAACAACAATGAAAGTCGATCCCACCAATCTGCTGCTTCCAATTGACCCACTAATCTTTTTGATATTGTCATTAATGATCCAAAGTTTTGATATTCAGAATGGGTTGATCTTAATGATCTTGATGAATCAGCTAAAAAATTAAAAGTTTTCAAATTAGAGTTTTCTTTTTTGACGACACACACACATATATATACATTATGCATAAAATGAACTTTATGTCTCTTAAAACACCCTCCCCCCCCCCAATTCCTTGCCTTTCTTTTGCCTCTAAATCCCAAAAAAAAAACTTCAAAATGACATACCAAGCATGGTCGTGGTATAAGTACTTTTTTCCAATTCTTGTTGCATTAAAGTGCTTGTACGACGTAATGCTTCAGTAACATCTGTTGATGCACGTAAAAGGGATTCATCATGTCTATAAGATATAAAATATTAGTTCAAGTTATCCTTCAAAGAAAATGAAATGGATAGAGGTTAAAAGACATGTATACAATATTCTTCTTTCCCCTCCAAAAAAAAAAAAAAAAAAAAAAAAATTTACCCTCGATTTCTACGTTGCTTTAATTCAAATTGTTCAGTAAAACTTTTATCTTTTTTTAATCCACCAAATAATTCTTGTCGCATTTTTAAAGTTTGTTCATCCAGTCGTTTTTTTGAATGCCATAATCCAGCACGTGAAGTTGTTTGTAATCTTTTTTCATTTTTTTTTAAAAAATATATATATATATCAATTTAATAAGAGTTGGATATAATTTGAAGAAGAAGAAGAAGAAGAAAACTTACTGTCGAAATTGAGTTTCATATTGTGTTAGTCTATTCAAGATTTGATTTTTTGAAGATTCTTCATCTTCTTCTTCAGCAAGTTCACGAATGGCCTAAAATGGTTTTTATTATTATTAATATTCTTATTTAATTTTTATTGTAACTTTTATTTTCAAATTCTCTCTCTTTTTTCTGTTTAATCAATAGTTCCTTAAAACACAGAAAAAAAAATATTGATGTCTAGTAAAATAAAATAAAAAAGAACTCTGTACCTTAATGTCAGTTTCTAATTGTTGAAGATCACTTTGAATAACACTAGCAATATCTTCTCGATTTCGTATAGAATCAACGAAATCTAATTTTCCAATTTGTCGTTGACATTCAGCTGCACGTTTATTTAAAGATCGGAACTTTGTTTCAACAGACATGTTCGTAGTTTGGTGTATCTATTGTAGGCCGTGTTCTTTTTTTTTCGAACAAAACCACCGACTGCCCAGGCATTTCCCAAAAAACGCGGGCACGTGATCTGAAGTAAAAATAGTTTTGTTCGGATAAATTAGATGCCGAAAGGAAAAATAGAGACTCTCTTTCTAAATATACTTTTTTTTATATATTTTCTTCTTAAATCAAAAAAATGGACACTCCAACTGCTATCGCAACCAATAACAGATACTGCAGAAGATGCAAAACTTTTCGGAATGTTGAGTTGTTTGCGGGAAATCAGCGAGATCGTAAAACTTGTGCTATTTGCCGAGGTCGTGATAGTGATGTCGATAAACCAGTACCTGAAGATTGGCTCGTTACCCTTGAAGAAGCTTTATTGTTGATTCCATCTCGTTACGATGACCAAGCTGGAAATGGTACAGCAATGCGTGGAGAGTGAGCTTTCATTGAGTACTTTCTTGATGTATATATACATCTTGATGAAGAATTAATTCAAATGGATGAGGAACATATCTTGGCTCATATTTGTAATGCGATTGAGGCTCGGGATGGCTATAAATACTACCGAGAATTTACACCAAATCCTTCGCTGAAGTTTGCTCGCTCATTTTGCTGTCGCTGCTCGCAAGATTATGATGTTCAACGGCAAGTTTTTAACGATGATCGCCAGCGAATCCACTCCAGAATGGAGACTTATTTGTGCGGTGGTCAAGTGACGGGCGTGATTGACAAACGCAACGCGTATGTACATGTCAGTATTGAGCATTCAACTGGTCATCCCGCTCTTCCAGTGTCGACCATGTATAAGGTTAGCGACGAAATCCAGGCCCATATCCTTGCTAATTGTATTACAATGGATGCATCCGCATTGTACCTGGATATTTTGGATCGTTTCCCTTATACGATTGGTAAGCTATCACAGCCGCAAGTGTATTATTGGTGGAATCGCTCTTTTGAGAGCCAATACAAACTTGCACGAAATCAATATGAATCTGCAACGATGCTTATTGAACGAGCAGAACCACAAGGCGTTCGAAAGGTAAGTCATATCGAAAATAAAATAATCACATTTGTTGTATATGCATTTTTAGGACGCAATACGCAATGGAACGACATATATTGCAAGGCATAAAAAATACATAGATGATAGTTATTAAAAATAAAAATAAATAAATAAATAATAAACAGATATTTGAACAAGCACGACAACAGTATTCTGTTTTGGGCTTTACTGTGCCATTATTTGATACTATAACTGGATTATCAGAGGTTGAGGAATATCATGTTGACTCAACATATAAATTAAGTCGTACCGGCCATGAGCTTTTTGGGATAGTAGCTCAAGTGAATGGCATTGGGATCCCCATAGCTTATTTTCTCTTAAAAATGAACAACAATAACAATATCAACAACAATAATAATAACAATAACAATAATCAAGAAGTCAATACTACTACTACTACTACTACTACCGCCACTGATGACGCTCCCCTTCCTTCACCATCAGTTCTTCCGACCATCCCCTCATTTGATCCACTTGCTGATCCAGCTATTGCCGACGACGACGAATTATCTCCCAATTACGTCCCTCTCACAGATGAACAGGAAGCAACTCGCGGAGATCTTATTATCCTCTTCTTTACCAAATTACGTGAAAGGGGATTAACTCCTCGTTTCATGTTCACCGATAAAGATGAAGGACAAATTACCGCTATTGCATGGGTCTGGGGTGCACAAGTTGTACGACTTTGTCTTTGGCATATGCTCCGTGCCGTGAAATTGCAGTTAGCAAAGCCTAAGTTGCAAGATCCTTACTATAACGTTGATGATGCAACAGCTCGCTTCGACTTCATAGATCATGGATTTCAACCAGATCTACAAGATAGAAATGGAAGAAGGTGCGATAATGTTCAGCAAAGAGAGGCTATTTTGACTATAATGCGAAAACATTATAATATGCACATGAATATTCCAATTGAAGGGGGTATGTTTCATATAGTAACTATAAATAATACCATATTAGAATAATGTTGGTAAAGTAAAGATTAATATCATACGTATCCATATGTGTATTTAAATATTAATAGAATATTATACTCCTGATGAAATCTATGACCGATGCGTAAGAGAAATGTATGGTTTCTGTGAAGCACACGGTCTGCGAGATGCTTGGGCGTATTTGTACGAGAGATGGTATCGTGAACCATGGTTCAAGAAATGGGCGCGTAGTGCACGGGTTGCGGTACCTATTGGGAAGACTACGATGATGATTGAGTCACAATGGAGAATTCTCAAACGAGATTTTCTCATAAACAACCCTCGCCCACGTTTGGATTTGCTTGTATGGATTATCATCCACAAACAGTCCCGCCCGCCTCGTACTCCACAATTTCTTATTGAAAATTATCAATCGCGCCCAAACGTTAGATTGGGAATTGGAATTCGTTCGCGAATGGGACACCAAAAGTGGTCGTAATGATCCTGGGTTGGGTTATATGGATAACCGACCTGAAAATCCAAATGCTACAGAAATATACTCCCCCTCATTAGAGCATTGGACGTGTGGTTGTCCATCTTTTTTTGAAAGTCGATTTATGTTATGTAAGCACCTCATCTCTCGTTATAGAGAAAGAAACCCCTCTATGCGGCGTGTATTTGGTGCCCATACATATTTCATAAGTCGTCAGTCCGTTACTCCGTATATACAGCTTCGCCCGGTATGTATTTAATGTGAAGTAAAAAAGAAGTATTTTTTGAAAACATCATACTAACAGCTTCATAGAATTTCGAATATCCATTTTCAATGGTTCACCTCCCCCCTCATGTCCTTGCACCCCCTCAATCATCACCTATCGCACCACCTACATCACGTCCTGTCCGTTCTACATCACATAACACACAAACACACCCAACACAACAACAACAACAACATATCGATGCAGCTGGTAATGATCAGTGGGCAGCACAAGCAGCAGCAGAAGCAATGGTTCGCCAAGCTCGCCAAGCTCGCCAGACACTTGATGATGCATATCACATTTATCGAAGCACGTTAAATGAAGAGCAAACACAAGTTATGAATCATTCTATTGACACCAATAGAATTGATGAATATCTTGATGTTGTTGAGACCTACCGTGGTCTAAGAGTTCCATCTACAACCTGGACTGATGACATCCATATACTCGATATCTCTGATTGTGTCTTTTTCTCTTATATCTTTTAATTACTTTTACTTCTTTCTTTCTTTTTTTCTTTATATATTACCATCATACATATTTTCTCTTTTATTTTATCATACGAATAGATTTTTTTTTTATTAATTTATATTAACAAAACTCTTTTTATCAACCTAATTTTCCAGATTTATTTGAATTTGAATTTGACGTGTTTTGAAAGAAAAAAAAATCCATTATTTGTTTAGGTATGGTTAATCCAAATAGACCTGATGTCGATTCTTGTGTCGGTGCTTAAATTGGAAAAAATATATTTCCGTTTTGTTAGATCACGTGCCCGCGTTTTTTGGGAAACGGCTGGGGGGTGTATATGTTTAGGTATGGTTAATCCAAATAGACCTGATGTCGATTCTTGTGTCGGTGCTTAAATTGGAAAAAATATATTTCCGTTTTGTTAGATCACGTGCCCGCGTTTTTTGGGAAACGGCTGGGGGGTGTCAAAACCACTTCTTCTGTTTTTTTTTGTCGGAGATTTGCATTTGTAATTTTATGCCAAATTTCCCAATTTGAATTGGCCTGTGTATATCACTCTTTTATTAGACCCAATAGTATTACTTTCAATGTCATAATAATTTATATATTTAGTAAAGTTACTACGTAGAGAATAATGCCTCGCATTTTTAAAACGATTATCATGGTTATTTAATAACTACTTTGTTGAAATGAATGTGTGTGGATATTTTGCCATAGACATAGTATATTAAAATACGTAAATAACAACTTGTGAACGTGACATTGGTGATAGGTAATCCAATCACTGTTTTTTTTTTGGGGGGGGGGGACGCTTTATTTGCAGAATCTTTATATATTTTTAGAATCAAGCCAGTGAATTAAATATTAAACAAAAAGCAAACTCATTTTATATTAAAAAAAAAAAAAGTTGGACAGGATGAGATATCGACACCATATCTTCACCAGTCTAATATCATTTTAGTATTTTAACAACAGACAATTAATCGTGCCATTAAAATCAAATATGTACGCATAACCAAAGAACTTGAGCAGATTGTTAGATTACTAGAAGAATTAGGGTCGAAAGAGTCATTTAGGCCAATAAATCATGTCGTTCAACACTCTGGCTATAAATTTATAAAACGAGGTCTAAGAACTTTTATTTCATTGATCCAAACCCAAATTATTTTTAAGGGGATTATCTTAATTTGTTCTAATCGTCATTTTATAGTGTTCCCTTGTTTGGCATTTTTAATTTAGTTGAACTCTCAAACAATTACGTACGTAGGATATATCGTCGTAATTGGTCTTACACCACTCCATTACAGAAGCACAGGAGAACTATCTAGTGTTCATATTATTGCACCTGGACGGTTTGTACTTGTCTATGATATCCTAACGAAAAATACGGCTACCCACATCATTTAACACGACAATGAATGTTTTATCAAATACATTTGAAGCACTCTACTCACTGTGCAAAAAGGTACAGGATTTTGCATTCATTTCCCGACGCAATCCTCAATTTTTTCGCTTATAAGAGTGATTTTGTTCGTTTATAATGTCAGTTTTTTTTTTTTGGCTTATGATGGCGGTATTTTTCGCTTATAATAGGTGATATTTGGTTAATATCATAAAAGCAACTGTAGCAAATACAAAAAAAAAAAATAATATTAGTTGCGAAAAAACTCCCCCTATCATTTGTGTAAATCTCTAATCTTCACAAGTGAATCTCTTAGACCCCATAAGTAAGAAAATTATATATGTATTATAAGGGAAAATTACTACTATTATAAGCGAAAAATAGAACATATCATAAGCGAAAAAAAACTGACATTATAAGCGAACAAAATTGAGGGTTGCATCCGGAAATGAATGCAAAATCCTGTATAATCGCAAAAAAAAAAAGAAGCTCTTTCTACGCACGCATCTAACACCCTTCTATATAAATTCGATACCCATTTCTATTTTTAAATAATTGTATACAATCTCATATTGAACAAAATACTCATCGAGTGCTATCTTGTAGTGTATCAATGAAGTGAAAAATAATAGATGTGAGGAGTTAAATGATATACTAGAAAAAATAGGTCGGGATGCTAAGACTGTTTCTTACTGTAAAAAAAAAAAAAAGTATCTTTTATATACACTACTCCATTTATTTCGAACAGCCTCCCATCATCATTCCTGCTGTTCTCGAGAAACCTTTCTTCACTTCCATCTTTAAAGGTCTCATTTGATTATTTGTTAATACTATCAAGATCTCCACTAGAAGTTATTTTATTTAGGTTCACATTCAAAGTTTCTCAACAGCCCTCTACGCCCCTGCCTCCTCATTAAGACATTGTTTTTACCTTAACGATAGAGTATGAACATCACGCTTGAAGCGCCATCCATTTTCAGGGCTAGTTCATTCGTTTTGAATGAGTTGTTACACACTTCTTAGCAAATTCTGACTTCTTTGGCCACAGGGTAAAATTGATACATCTCCATTTTATTTCACAGTGTTCTACAATTTGGCGTTTGACTATATGGATAAAAACGGCGCGGAACATGGCAATGATATAGAAACAAGCAAAACAGGTGACAATGAACACAATGGATTTAGTTGGTCAAAACTTGATGAGGACATGTGAATTAACAAATGTATACAAGTACCATTTTATGAAAAGATCCATATTCAAAATAAGTGAAAATATCCCACTCCCCGTTTACCATACATTTCAAAATGTATATACAGTTTCTCTCTTTTTTTTTTTTTGTTTGTTTCCTTTGGGTATAGGTATTTTTTTTTCACATATAGACACATATAGCATAACACATGTCAATGCTTCCTATACACACGTATTTCGGTATAAAAGCTTGATTTAAATTAAATCATTGATATAACGTATACATAGTTACCAAAAAAAAAAAAAAAGTGACGTAGTTGTTGTTGTTAATTGTCACAAGATGATGATACGTAAGCGGATATATGATATTGCTATTGGTAATAATAATAATAATAATTGAACATAATTTGGGAGTAGTAGAAGACTATATATTTTGACGCAAAATGAATAAGATATATTTTTATATACACAATGGACGGCTTATTATATCCTTTTATATAAAAATTTTAAAAGATAAAGATTATTTTTCCTCTTGTTCCTAGATACTCGCTGTTTATATTTCGACTTACAAAAATCCATGTCACATAATGTCGTGATTTACTTTGAACCATCTTCTTCCCTTTAGAGATACTAAATTTTTTAAATTGAATTTACGAAACATACTCTCTGTGTTGAAAGTTAGAATAAGTGAATAAAAAATGGGATGAAAAAAAAAAATGGAGTGTGGTACGGTACGTATACTAACATTAATTTATTTATATATATATAAACTGTGGCTAAAAAAAAAAAAATGTAAATTTTTACCGCTTGTTCTTGCATTTATTCTTTTGATTTTTCTACTCAAAGTAAAACCATGTGAAAATATTTACTATTGTTAATGAAAGTTTCCGTCACAAAGAAAAAAGAATGACAGTTTGAACAAGACAAAAAAGTTTTAAATTAATATACGTATTAAAATGTCAATAGCAAAACACAAAAACTTAAACCACTCCCCCCCAAAAAAAAACAATTATGAATAACATGACCATTATTAATAAATAGGTGTAACAGGGTTATTACTATAATTGTATAGTATAAATTGAATGAAAATAAAAACAAACATTTTTTTTGGTTAAAGAGAAGGAGTTTATTATTTTATTTAAAGGAGATATTATCTGTCAAGATGAAAATTATCCAATGATATGAATAATAGAAAGTTTTATAATACTTGATGTTATATACATATATCATTTTGTTTAAAAAGAAAAAACTTACTGTATTTTATTTTAAATCAAATGAGATATTAAAATCATCGGCTTCACGAACTTTCTTTTTAAAATATGGAACCATGAGAAAATTTTTGGCAGAAATTTCCTCAAGTACCCAAATAAAGCCATACATTTTGTTTTTTTATTGATGTAAGTGTGTACATAAAGAAGTAGAATAAAATAAATTTTAATTAACATGCTTAAATAAGATTATAGAGTATATGATACATGGTAATTAAACATAGTTCACACACATTTATTATAAATTTTATACTTTACCAATTTAAACTGATGAAATCCCTGACATTTTTGTTGTCATACAACTAGCAAAAAAAAAAAAAAAAAGGTATAATTCGAAGGGCGCGAAGACATAATTCCTTGTTTTGGATTTTGTTTAACATACATAAAATCTAAAATGTAATCATCAAGCCCGCCTCATATTTTTTTTTTTATAATATTAAAAATGAGCAATTTTTTTTTTTTTTGGGGGGGGGGGGAGAGAGGTAAACGGCTAAAAGATAACATTTATATATATAGTTTTCCGAACTTCAAATCTTTTTTTTTTAATAAAAGAATTACTAATAATATAAATTCCTCTTTTAAATAATTTAAAGATAAGGTCAAAAAGTACTTTAAGAGGGAAAATGATATATTCATTTCCCCCCTCACTCAGTGCAAGTTAGTATAAATGATATAATTGAAATTTAGCGCATATCACATAGCAACAACATGAATAAAGTTTTACTTTTCATGTTATTGCCCTTTTTAAAATTCTCGGGGGATGACCGAGAAAGAAAAAAAAAGCGAGAGAGAGAGAAAGAGAAACAAGGTGGTGTCGTAATTGAGTAGTACAAGGAGTTTATAAGTTAAGAGATGACAATAATTGATTGCAAAAAGAGTCAACAAGGGAAAAAAAAAAAAAGAAACGGCGATTGAACAAAGAAATCGCAAACGGAAGAAGAAAAACTTTTTTTTTTTTTAATCCATTATTTTCTTTATTATATGTTGTTAACAACAATTGTTAATGTCTCACTCTTTTTTAATGAATCATATAATAAGATAAAGAAGTTCATTTGAATGAACCAGTAAACTGGATTTTTTTTTGTTTTTGTTTTTGTTTTTGAGCCATTGGCACTAAAACAAAAAAAGATTAGAAAGTAAAAAAAGTTTCGTACACGTGTTTTATAACAGTTTTTTTTTTTTTTTTTTTAGATTAGGGGGAGTGGGGGAGAGAGAGAGAGAATAAAGTTACACAAAGGGTAAAAGAGTTATGTTATAATTTTTTCTTGTTGCGTTAAAGTTATTTGTGAACAATGCGTAAGTGAACTATTACATATCAGGTACTACAAAGCTGTGTTTTTTTGTTTGGTGAGAAAATAAAATAAAATTCAGTGCGGAGTGGGTGTGGAGAGAGAGAGAGAGAAAGGGCTCATGTTTCTAAATTTTTTGTTGTTGTCCCTTTTATATATTCTCTTCTTTTTTTCTTTTTTTCTTTTTTTTTTTTTCTCTTTGGACATGTTCTTTAATGTTTCTTTGGACTCTTTTTTTTTGGCTGTCACTTTTTTCAGGATCACTTGCTTATAGCAGTAAATCCATTGAACAATTACCTACAGTATGGTCGCGTTTATCTGATATTGGATCAAAGGTAAAAATTAACAAGGAGATTTTTATATGTACTTTTATTTTAAACCATGTTTTTTTTTTTCTTTTCTTATATATATATATATTTATAGACATTATTGAAGGGTTTAGAATCAGACAATTACAATGTCATTGAAGATGCATTAACACAACCCAACATTACCTTTTTACTACCTAACGATAATACACTACAATCTGCTATTTCAACAGGTTTACTTAATTTTACTAAAGTAAATGAAACGATACCACAAATTCTGCGACATATTTTATTGGATACATATCCTGCCAATACATTACTTCGTGAACGACACTATATCCTCACAAATGATTCAACTCATTTACCGCTAGCAATTGCGTCTAGTCGACAAACGAATAATAATAATGAAACAATTACAATTCAAGTATCTTCTGGTGTCGTCACTGCTAATGTTATTATAAAAGATATTCAATGTAGTAATGGTAATGTTACATAATTAAGTATATTCAGAATAACTTTTTAAAATATAACTCAATTAAGTTCTATATATAAACATATATTCTTACCTTTCCATTTACTCATACACGTTTCTTTCTTCTCCCTTCTTTTTTCTGTGTCTATGGCATTCACTCTTTTCTCCCACTTCTTTTTCTTCTTCTTCTTCTTCTTCCTCCTTCCCTCCCCCTCCTCCCCCCCCCAAAAAAAAAAATACACCTCCCCCTCCTTTTTACTCTCAGCCCTCCCCACCCTCTTCCCCTTGGTTAGAAATAGAAATAGAAAAAAAAAGAGATACACGTAAACTTTTTTTTCTTTTAAAAAAAAAATCAATGATTAACAAAGAATGATTTTTTTTTGCCCATCGGCAAATAGGCATAATTCACCTGATTGATAATTTTTTATTACCACCTATCGAAACATTACCTACGATTGAAACAATACCCGAACTTGAAACACATGAACTATTAATGAAATCATTAAATTTAACCACGGTTGTATCCGGACCCAATAAAACGGTGCTGGCACCTAATAATGAAGCGTGGGCTTCTGCCAATTCATCTACTATGCCTTATGGTACTTTGGTTCATAATCTTAAATATCAAGTTATTGAAGGAATTTATTTATCAACATCACTTTTTACTTCATCCCCTGATATGACCATTACACTCGATACTTTACGAAGAGAATCATCTTTACGATTTGAACGAGCACCTGATCATCCAGATCAACTTTTAATTATTGGTAAAACAAATAATGATATTGCTCGTATTATACGTTCTGATATTATTACTACTGAAGGTGTAGTTCATATTGTAGATAAAGTATTATCTGCAGATGATTTTCTTGGAATGAGTAATAATAATAATAATAATAATAATAATAATAATAATGGTCGTAATAATGAAAGGGGTGATACGAATAGTAATAATGATGGTGGTATAGGGGGTCAACTTGCTGGTGCTCCTTCCAATAATCCTTTAGATATACCATCGCAAGATAAACTTGAATCGCATGGAAGAAGTTCTTTTGTTTTAATCAAATCCAATTTATTAATGAATCATATTATCTTTTGTATTTTCTTACCTCTTTTACTTGCATTATAATACCCAATCCATTTCTCCTCCACTTTTTTTTTTTTAATCCTTTTCTAAACTGTTCTTTTATATATATATATATATATATATATAATTCCTTCTTCCTTTCTTTCTCCATCCATAAAAAACAAAAATTACTACCCTTTATTGTACAAAATGTTGATTAAAATAGAAAATAAATAAAAATGATATATATATATATGAATACAACAAACCCTTGTCTTATGAAAGGGGAAGGGGAAGGGAGGAGAATAATAAATAATACTAAGGAATAAACCTATTTATGCCGAGTAAACTATACAATAAACAAAGATCTGTAACCTGTTTTTGGTCATCACTTTTTATTTATTACTTTGTGTCAAATTTTGACATAAAGAACTACTCTATATAAAGTTAGTTTCCCCTCTCCCTTTGTTACTTTGTTTTATTACCACAAAGCTACCCTTCCCCTAACAATGTGTAACATCTTTCCAAAGGAAATCAGCAGATACTTTTTTTTTTTTTTTTGGTAGGTAACAATTTGAATATTTTAGTCATCATAATATATATCCAATCTTCTTTTTATATATAAATATGTTATAAATATCAATATGAGGATGATGAGTTCCTATATATTCTTTATAAAGATTGATTGAAAAACCTTCAAAGAAAAGTGATCCTTTTTGATATTCTTCTTCATATGAAATGAAATGTATTTTCTTGGTTGTTCAAAGCATTAAGAATCTTAGAACTTTTCGTTTAATATTATGATTTGTAAGAAAGAGTTTAATATATCATATTACTTTTAGTTTGAATGATTTAAAAAATGTATCCGAAAAGAAACATATAGTAAAGACACACCCCTCTCTCTCACCCAACTTAAAAAAAAAGAAAATGTTGTCAAAAATGAATTAGATATCTTTTCTTTTATACAGTATATATTTTATATATATTTTATATATATTATTTTTTTTTTTTTAAAAAGCAAAATAAATTCTTTTTTTTTTCTTTTTTTCATTTTTCTAAGTTTATAGAAAAAAAAAAGAGAAGAAAACACAAAAAAAAAAGAGTTGTCCTTTTTTTTTTTTTGAAGGGGGATGGATAGTAGGTCGGTTGGATTAAAAAGAGAGAAAAAAAAAGTTGTTTATATATTTAATGTCTTTTTTTCTTTTAATGGTGATGACCATCATCTTCAGAACCAACAAAGTCCATTTTGAAAACGGAACCACATTCGGGGCAACGGTCGTGTTCGTGGGACTTGTTCAAATTGATCCAGATAACATCATGAGATTCAGCAGGGAAACCTATTAAAAATAATAATAATAATAGTTCAAGTCAATATATATTTATCCTATTTCTTTTTTCCCTTCTCTCTCCCTCCCTTCCCCCCCTTTAATATAATCATATTTACCAGTACAACCAACGAAACGAATTTGGTCGTGGGACTTGACGACGATGGGTTCTTGGACGGTACCAATGTGAGTCATGTTCAATGGTTCCGTATCGAAAAATTCTTTACCTTCCAACTTGGACAACAATTCTAAACGTTCCAAACCAGTAGCTTGTTCAAGATCAGTAGGAACTTCACCTGCCTTACCACCGGGACCGAGAGTCTTTTCAATGCTTTCAGCTGAAACAGCACCAGCTAAAATATATATATATATATGATGTATTAAAAAGAAAAAAAAATTATTATTTTAAATTCATTAGTTTATATATATATATATATGTCGCGATCGTTTGTATATCATTTCCATAATTGTTGTATATATAATTTCGTCATGTCAAAGAATAATATGAAAAAAAAAAGTTATTTTCATTTCAAAATTAAATTCCTATTAATTATAGAAAAAAAAAACAACAACAACAACAACAACGCGACAAACCCCCCAACCCAATTTATAATTAGATAACGATAATTACAGAAACGGGCACCCATTACAGAGAAAGGACGAATAGAAGCACGAGCAGCAACGGGAGCAGCGGCAATAGCAGCACGACGAAGGGCGAACATGTTTTTTTTATCAAAAAAAAAAAAAAAGTGTGTGTAAAAAGAGAGGGGAGATGGGGAGTTTTTCCTTTCCTTACTTTCAAAAATAATAATAAAAAAAAAAAAAAAAAAAATCGTGCCACTGATTTTTGAGGTAACCCCCGCTTTGGAAGCCTTTCGAGATCTGACGTCACAAAGCCTTTAGCAACCAGAAAAAAAAAGTAACTAGGATTTTTTTTATTACAAACGTTTTTTTTTTTTTTTTTTTACAAAATGTTGACACCATTTTCTAATTTTTTTTAAAAAAAAAGTCATTACTCTAATTACAACATAAAAATTATATTAAGGGGACGGGGGGGGTTTTTTTTCTTTGATTGAATAAAAGCAAAAAAATGACAATAGTAGCTGATAATAAGTAAAAATAAGATGAAGGATGAAAAGGTCTTTTCCATATTCTTTGAATTCTATTCGTTATCTCTGTTAAACTTGGAGGATCATTCCATAAGTCTCTTGAAATTTGGTTGTCTATATCGATATCTAAAACAGGAAATATCAATTCAGGTTGATCATTTCCAGGTGGTATAAAATGACGGCCTTGGATAGGAAATGGATTTGTGTTTTCAATAAGTCTAGGTGATACATCTTGACGTCCATGGGATCGAATCATAAGAGTAGCATTTGTTACTGTCTGATAAATATCTAATAATATTTTTGAATAAAATTATCTTAGTTTTCGACATAGATCATATATATATAAAAAAAAAAAAAAAAAAAGAGAGAGAAAGAAATCATACTAGAAATAATATCTCTATAAAAATCTCTATCTACAGCTCGATCAAAGGCATTAACAATAGGATTCGAATTAATATTTATAAAATCAAATTCAAATGTAAAGATATTGTTCATCTTGTTGTAAAAAAGAAAAAATTGTAATTATTGAAAAAAATAAACTCTTATTCCCCCATCCTCTTTATATACCAAGTTGTCTACCTATGTTCTATTTGTTTTTTCTTTTATCTATATGTTTTTATATATACATATATAAAAGATTCATTTCAATAAAAATAAGTATCATTATCATTTTTTCCATTGACTGTTTCTAACCAATCAGATGAATTAAATGAATGTCCCCCTTTTTTTTTTGAAGAGGAAACAATTATATATAACTTTTTTTTTTAATTCTTTGTTATTATAAGTTTTTTTATTATAATTGGATTATTATTATTTATTTTTTTTAATTTGTATGTAATATAAATCAAGAAATATTTCTCTAATCTTGCCATCGAACTGGTATTTTAAAGAATCGTCCAGCAGATTCGTCTCCTTCAGTTGATTTTTCTTCATTAGGAAGCAAACCACCACGTAAATTTGTCTAAAATAAAAATAAAAATAATTTGAGTAAGTCGATTGATTAAAAAAAATATAATCCTTTATTATTTTTACCTGAAGTGATGGATGAATATAACGTGGTGCTTTTAATTGAGCATCTCTTTGATTACGAAGTTCAATATATTTTTCTAAAGGAATATCTTCACTAATCATCTTATTGGATTCTTTATGCGCTTCAAGAAGGGTCATAACTTCATACTATATAAATATATATTATACAAAAAGTGTATTAGAATATATATATAAAAAAAAAGTGAAACTAGGATTCATTCTCTCTTACTTACCGATCGACCCGAATTTGGAGGGGGATAATCATGACCAACATAGATTCTAGTATCATTAGGCCAATCTTTATACATTTTATGTATACTATTATACATTTTTTCAGCACTACCACCTGGGAAATCACATCTTGCGGTACCAATATCAGGCTAATAATAATAATAATAATAAATGAGTTTATATATATAATAACTTGATCCAATTATAAAAAAAAATATATTACCATAAATAATGTATCACCCACAAATGCAGCATCACCAATTTTATAAGACATACATGCAGGTGTATGACCAGGAGTATTTAATGCCATACATTGAATATTTTTACCAAGAGTCCAAGTTTCATTTTCATTGACCAATTTATCAAAATGGTCACCATTTTTACTGAGTTTTAAATTTGGAAGATTATATTTCTTGCTAAAAACTTCTTGAACTTGGGTTACTTTACTTCCCATCCAAAATTCAGGCTTAAAAATAAATAAAAAAAATAAATAAGTTTGAACTATTCTCTTTTTTTGTTTAATTTTTTTTTTTTTTTTTTACCTTTGAAGAAAGTTTATTTTTCAAGTAATGAGCAGCAGATAAATGATCCTAATTATTCCCCCCACCCCGTCAAATAAAAAGTGAGTTATAAAAAAACACTCTTCTTCTTTTCTCTCTCTCTCTCTCTCTCTTTTTTTTTTTTTTTATTACTTACAGCATGAACATGGGTGTCAATGATTTTAGTTACATTTAAGTTATGTTTTTCAATAAAATCCAATATTTGTTTAGCCATGGATGGACGTACAGAAGCAGAAAATGGATCATAATCTAAAACAGGATCAATAATATAGGCTTCCTTGGTTTCTAAATAAATAAATATAAATATCAATATCAATATAAATATAAATAAAAAGAGGATGATTTGATATGTAAAGAAGACTAACCAATATCTGTAACAATATATTGTGCAGTTTCAGTTTCTTTTTCAAAAATGGTATGAACCCAAGGTGAATGATTATTATTATATTTAAGTACAGGTAATTCATCACTACTCCATTGTTTAAATCCACCAACAAGATTATAAACATCTTTGAAACCCATGCTAACAGCATGTTTTGCTACTTCTAAACTTCTACGTCCAGACATACAATGGATGACAACCTAATTTTTTTGGGGAGATATTTAGTAAAATAATATAACATAATAATAATAATAATAATAAATCTTACCTTTGAATCTTTTTCATATTCATTTAATGCAGCAGAATATGTCTCAATATCATTTGTAAAAACTTTATGAGGAATATTAGATGCACTTTCAATTCTACCAAGTGATTCAATTTCATGTCTTTCTCTTGCATCAATAAGTTTAAGATTTTTACGAAAAGGATCATTCTTGTGTTGTTTTTGAAGTAATTGATTTAACTCCATCGGAGTCATATCTTTTACTGTTGTTGTTGTTGTTGTTGTTGTTGTAGAAACCATTCTAATAATGGATGTTGTAATAATAAAAGGAGAATGTGTTCGATGTAAAACAGTTTTTGTCACTGTTGTTGGTGTATAAGAATGGAAAAGGTTGGTTTGAAATAGTTTTAACATCTCTTTATATATAAGAGTAAAGCGGGGAATGGGTTAAGAATTAAAAAAAAATTTGTTTATTTTACGAATAATTGCGTTATCAAAAGGAGTACCCGAATTTAGTTAATCTGAAAAAAAAAAAAAAAAAACTTAAAAATAAAAATCCCGTTTAGAATTATATATCAAAAAAAAAAAAAAAAATCGGAAGATCCGAAAAAATGACAAATGCTTCGCACTGATTACGCGGCTTCCTAATAAACTTCTTTAACCCCGCCACATGATTCGAATGATTGGTAAAGAAATCATATATTTTTCATGCAAAAAAAAAAAAGCCATTGTTTTGTGGTTAATGTGAGAAAAGTAGGATTTCCTGCAAACCCCCAAAGGAAAAAAAAAGATTTTTTTTTTCTTTACATTCCCTAGATTTTTTTCCCCATTTTTACTCAGCTTTTTTTTTTTTCTTTTAATTTTTCTACAAACAAAAAGAAACATTGATGGTAAAAGATATAACTTAAATGGCATTTGGGTATTATAAACAAATGACGTGGACATCAATTCCCCAAACTATTTTATTACGTATATAGGCAGGAGATAATACAACTGTCTTTCGATCCAATACGAATCCTACAACAGCTCCGTCATTAGTACCCGCAGCTCCTTTAGAAGAACTTGATGATACCTCAAAAAGATTCACATGGCGTCAAATACGTACACTTGTAATTAGTAGTGCGGGTTTTTTTACTGATGCGTACGTCATTTTATATCATCCATTCTTTATATTAAAACTGAAACTAAAAGAATTCATATATTATTATTATTATTTTTTTAGTTATGATATTTTTATTATTAATCTTGTAACGCCAATGCTTGGTTATATCTATTATAAAGATCATGATAATATGGTATTATTATTATTATTATTATTATTATTATTTTTCCCACCCCACTAACCCAACCCCCCCTTTCCCCCCCCAAAACTTTATTTTTCCCACGTTATTTTGGGATGACGATCTTTGACGTACATTGCTGTCATTCTAGATGCCTAGTGGTATTCAAGGTCCTTTTAAAGGAATGGTTTCATTTGGACAACTTTGTGGTCAGTTAACTTTTGGATTTCTTGGTGATGGTAAATGTTCTTCTTTTTTTATATAGGTAGTCCTCCCGCCCCCCCTTTTAATTATTGAAAAAGAAAGCCTATAAACTAAAAATCCAATTCTGTGTCGTTTTTTTTTTTTTTGTTGAAATGTAATAGCTTTTGGTCGAAAAGCAATTTATGGTTTAGAATTACTTGTCATTATTATTGCCACCATTAATTGTGCTACATCAGCTTCTACTATAGAAGGTGTAGGTGCAATAGGATTTCTTGGATTTTGGCGATTTGTACTTGGATTTGGTATTGGAGGTATTAAAAAAAATCATCCATTTTTTTTTTTGGGTTTTTTGACAGGCTAAAGTTTTACGCAGTGACCCAATGGCATTTTGAGAAAGTAGTCATCTCAGCATCTTCATTATAATACTTACCCAATCAAATATATTCAATTCATCCCAAATATATATATATATATATATATATATATATATAGGTGATTATCCAATGTCCAGTACTGTGGCAGCGTAAGTTATATAGAAAGAAAAAAAAGTTTCCCATCATACGATTATTATTATTTTTTACCCCCCCCAAAAGAAAAAATATACACCAATCCCTTTATGTTTTTTAATTTCATAATGAACAAAAAGCTAAAAAAAAAAACTATGAATTTATTTATTTCTTAGTGAATGGTCAACAGTCAATACAAGAGGAAAAATGATTGCTATGATTTTTTCTATGCAAGGTGTAGGACAAGTAGTAGCTCCTATAGTAACCATGATTGTTTTAGCTTGTTTTAAAGGAGCTATTAAAGATAATATAAATAATCTTGATTATGTATGGCGAATTTGTATTGGTCTTGGTGCTGTTCCAGCTATTTTGACCGTTTATGGTCGATTTAATTTACCCGAATCACCAAGATATGCAGCCAATGTTCAAAATGATGCCATAGGTGCTCAAGCTGCATTAGATTCATTTCCATCTACTAAAAATAAAAACAAGTCTCATGATCAAGAACAAGATGCAAGAGATATAGAACGTACTGGTTTACCAACCCAACCTATTAATAATTCGAATACAATTTATGACGATGCTATACCATTGAGTAAAATTTCACCACCTCGTGAAAACAAACATTTCGTGTTACATCCTCAAGATACAAGTGATTTTGAAGGAGCGAGTTCATCGTCAAAAACGAACAACAATATTAAAAGTACTACACCCTATGATGATATACAAATGAGTCAACTTAACCCACCAGAGGAAGATAGTAATTCTAATATGTCTCATAGAACACATGGCAAATTATTTACTGGTGAAGGTAGTAATGATACGAGTTCATTAGCAATCGAAAGTTTTCATGATACACGACGTGCGCATACATGTAGTATATCCTCTGCAAAAACACTTACTACGAATGATGTACAACCCGTAATTATTGGTGACAAAAAAACTCAAAAACAAATTCGTCAAGAAAACTTTCAAGATTTTCTTATGGTATATATACAAATTTTTTACTCTCTTTTTTTTTAATAATAATAATATGGGTACTTATTATCTTTTACTTCTCTTTTTTTTTTGGGTGTGTGTGTGTGTCTTTGCTCTGTAGTATTTTCAAAGATGGAAAAACTTAAAAGTACTTTTAGGTGTCAGTTTATGTTGGTAATTTTTTTTTTTTTTTATATATATTATATGTAAGAAGATAAGGAGAATAAACCCAAATGAGAAACTAAAAATAGGGAAACATGATGAATTTTTTATTTTTTTGAAAGGTTTCTTATGGATATAGCTTTTTATGGTACAAATCTTAATCAAGCTCTTATTTTGAGTTCAATGGGATTTGCACCTGAGGATGAAGCTCCATGGGATACTTTATTTAAACAAGCTGTTGGTAACCTTATTTTATCTGGTCTTGGTGCTTTCCCAGGATATATTGTATCTGTTTTACTTATTGAAAAAATGGGAAGAAAACCTATTCAATATTTGGGATTTATTATGGTTGGCATATGGTTTATTATTCTTGGTGCTGCTTGGCATCCACTTCAAGAAGCTTCTGTAGCTGCTTTTGTTGTCATTTTTGCATTGGCTCAAGTAAATTTAAATTTAAATTTAAATTTAATTTTTTTTTTTTTTTTCAGAGAGCAGTTTGTTTCATTTTATAACATTTTTCTTTATAGTTTTTCTTTAATTTTGGACCCAATACAACCACTTTTGTTCTTCCAGCTGAAGTATTTCCAACACGACATCGGGCTAAAGCTCATGGTATTGCTTCTGCTTCCGGGTAAGAAAAAAAAATAACCATTTTTTTTTCTTTTATTCATTATATCAAAGGGTGGTTTTTTTTTTTTGATCACATTAACTTTTTTCTTCTTCTTCTTCTTCTTATGTATTCTATTAGTAAACTTGGTGCCATTGTAGCTACTTTTGCATTTAATGCATTAGCTGATGTTGGTGGACCTGAAGGAGAAAGACATTTTTTACCTTATGTACTTATAATTTTTGGTATCTTAATGCTTATTTGTATATTCTTTACTACATGGATTCCAGAAACAAAAGGGAAAAGTTTAGAAGAATTTGAAAATTATGAAAAGTAGTGAAGAAAACTCTTTTTTTTTTTTCTCAATCTTATCGTTGTAAATAATTCGTAGTAATAACAAGACAAGAGTAGTATATATGTAAATATTAATCGCAATGTAAATAAAATAAATAAAGAAAAAGCAAAATTACTCGTACATATAGTATAAAACATACCTTAAAAAAAAAAAAACGTCGGTTACGTAAAAAAAAAAAAAAAAAGATATATATTCACACTCTTTGGTTTCATACTGTGACATAATAATATAATACGTAGACAATTTAATTTTTTTACATCGTCGTACATACGTATATATTTGTATATCAACATGTTTTCTTCTCATAAGGCTCTCAAGTTAAAACTACAAGATTGACAGCTGCCTTATATATTACATATAAATACCCTTTGTGTTGCGTCTCTGTATATTTTTTTTTAATTAAATAACAATGTATGATGACTGACAAGGGGTTTTAGCGATTATACACAATAGAATTTTTAATATTATTCATTTATTTGCATTGAAACAGAAAACAAAGAATTTTCTCTAGTCCCCATGTCGGGTTTCTCTTTTTTAATTATTCTCACTAATACTTGTAGTTAGGAGCGTTATAACCACCTACTTCCCAAGAAGTGTTGGTTAATGCCCCCATTCCAATGGTTGTTATGGTGCAACTCTGGTTTCCACAAGCAAATATAATATTAAGAGTTTTGGAAGTTTATTGTTAAAAACCCACCTGATTCTGCTAATTTTCTATTCCTGTTTTGTTTTCGTATTTGATCCTCTTTCTTTTTCTAACTATTCTTTTCTCGTGGGTGCTTACTATAGAAGAAAAACTTTTTTTTTAAAAAAAACAAGCAATTCTAACTAGAATATTCATATCATTTGAATCTTTAAACTATCTAAATCTATGAAACATATAGCTAGTATAGTCACCCCAAATTTACATTCAAAGGATGCAGATGAGTGTCAAAGTACTAGAAAAAAACCCTTTTTTTTTTTTTTGTTTTGTTACACAAAATCGTTATCCGAATTTCAGGGATAACAAGGGACAACTTAAATCTATTATATAAGTATTGTTGTAAACCTCGGAACTTGGAAAATAATAAAAATGCGGGCTGCATAATTATCGGGCCTTTTTTATGTCCACAATTTGTTATTACTTTTTGTTTCATATGATTTTGTTTTTTTTTTTCGGCACTATCTGATCAATATGAGTAACATTAGAAAAAAAAAAAAAAAACTACGTAATATCTCATAAGCATAAAAATAGGTCGAATTGAATAAATTATAATTTATCAAAACTACTAGACAATTCAATGACAGGTGAGATTATCATTATGAAAATAATAACAATACGTAATTAAATTATACTAGAAGCATCATTACATTTATAGTAATATTTTAGCGAACAAAGGGTTTATAGAAGCCCAGATAATTAAGCAATGAAGTTTATAGGTCTATGACAAAAAAAATGGTATCTTCTGGAAGATCTGTCTTACACAAACCTTCATCTTTACAAAAATAATAATAATCTCCATTTGCTTATATAATAAAATTATATATATTATGACAAGTGACAAATTTATACCTTTTTTTTTTTCAATTACGATTTTAGTATGTAGGTTCAAGAAATATGATATTCGTCAAAGGTGCTTTGACGAACATTACTTTAGCTATTGCAGCTATAACATCAGTTGTTTCAATTCCAGTCCATCAAAAATTAGATAAACGAGGTGATGATTCAAATGGTTTAACTGATATGGTTACTTGTGGAACACATATACATTAAAAGTTAATGGTGAACGACTCTTTCTTTTTAGTGGTGAATTCCATGTAAGCCAATTAGAAATAAAATAGCAACATACATAGTATTATTGATATTATGTAAATCTTCAAGACAAAAAAAAAAAAAAAGGAAAGCTAATTGCGTATATTTATTTAATAAACATAATATATACTATATTATTTAGTACTATCGTCTTCCTTCACTAGGGTTATGGTTAGATATTACGTACGTATGCAAAAATTCAAAGCACTTGGGGTATAATGGTATTTCCTTTTATTTTAATTGGGGTTACCATTCTCCAATAAGAGAGGAGTATACAATTTTGATGTTATTCGTAATGTACAAAAAAAAAATTTTGATGCTGCTGAAGAAACAAGCCTTTACGTAAAAGTAGTCGAGCTGGTCCTTCTATTAATGCTGAAAATGTGAGTACGTAAAATTATTATTATTATTTTCTTTTATTATATCTTCATTATAATAATTAAATATAAACGTCAAAAAAAAAAAAAAAAAAAACAGATTGTGGAGGTTTAGCTTCATGAACTTTAGATATGCAAAGTTATGCAAGAAAAAAAAATAAACCTGAAAATAATGCTGCAAGTGAAGAGTAAAGTAATAATAAATTATGTAACGACGCAGCACCAGCATAATATATTATTTATTTTTGCTAACCTTATAATAATAATTACTTCTTGTGATCTGTTATTTCTGGTATATATATAAAAATATAGATGGCTTAACGAAATTGGTTTCAAAATCAAATTACAAAAGGGAGGGGGGTGAGGGTAAAATCATTTTGAATCAACTCGACAATGAATATTCATTGAATACAGATCCTGGATATTTTGAAATGATTAAAAACAAGTTTATTGCCGATGGTATGGATGTGCCTGATATTTACAATGATGCCAATATGCTTCAAAACTTTCCTAATGGTCCAGCCGATATTTATGGTTGGGATAATAATTATCCTGCTGGTTTTGACTGCAGTGCATCTGACGCTTAGCCAAACAACAGAAGTACAGAATATATGTCCTACCATAAAAAAGCAAATAATCATCAACCAGTAGCTCTTTGGGAGTTCCAAGGAGGGTGTATTTGATCCTTGGGGAGCAGGGCCAGGCTATGAAGGTTTGATATATATATTTAATTTTTGTTATACGTATAAGATCTAGGTGTAAATGATAATAGCGTATGTATCGATTTTCTTTTTTCAGCTTGGTATCAAATGGTAAACGAAAAAATATGCCAAAAGTTTATTATAAGAATAATTATGCACAAAGAATTACAATACAAAATTTATATATGACTTATGGAAGTAAATTATCTTTTCTGTATCAAACGACTC
This sequence comes from Circinella minor, assembly GCA_016758965.1. Lineage (NCBI taxonomy): Eukaryota > Fungi > Mucoromycota > Mucoromycetes > Mucorales > Lichtheimiaceae > Circinella > Circinella minor. The sequence continues at coordinate 148,059 of JAEPRB010000060.1, forward strand.
CTAATATAAAATTAAATAACATTCTATTTTCGTAACAAATAAAAGGAACATCATGGGGTGATCTTTCAAAACCAAGTGTATATACAAGTTATGATGATGGTCTTGCTATTAGTGAACCTGGACTAATGACTACAAAGGCTTATGAGAATAAACTTCAAGGTAACAAATATATATGTATATATAAAGTATTATTAAAAATAAAATGTACTAATGTATAGTTAATTTTATTATTATTTATTATTAGCAACTTTTCTGCATACTGTAAAACCCTTTTTGACAACGGAATATTTTAAAGCAGAAGTGGATAAGAGTGATATTATTTTGGTAGATGATCGTGCCGCCACTGAAACTTCTACCAAGTTATATATTATTGCTCAGCATTGGCTTTACATCATTTAAAGATTTAGACGAATAAGAATGTTCTTTTTTTCTTTTATTAAAAAAAAAAACAGAAAACATGAAACGGTAATAAAAAAAAGTAGTAATAATAATAATAATGTATCTTGGGGGGGGGTTCAATTTATGATTATACAGATTTCATATTACGTACTATAGATACAACTGATGGAAATTTGAAATCCCAAGAAGTAGCAAATTGATTTTCAATGGTAGAGATGCCAAGCTTTTGGTTGCCGATTACAATTTTAATTCTCAACATTTGGTTTACTCTACCAGTGAAATATTTACTCATCAAGACGTTGGTTCTCATGATTCCATTGTTGTTTATGCTTATAAAGAAGAAGAAGGAGAATTTGCGATCAAGGTCAAGAATGACAACGAGGTTCATGTGGAAGCGGACGATTCCGTTAAGTTCGAAACTAAGGGTGGCATTATATTTTACAGCTTACTTATACCCATCCTAATGGCACTACGTCTATTTATATTTCGGATGGCACTGATAAAGATTTACTTGTCTTAATTGCTGGTTACGATAGTGCTTTACGTTGGTGGGCTCCATATATCGACGCAAAGAAGAGTGAAGGTGCTTACCTTGTTCGTAGTGCAAAGAAAGAGAAATCCAGCATTGCTTTTACTGGGCGATATTGATGCAACGACAGATATCCAAGTGATACTTCCCGATGGAATCAAATCTATAACATGGAATGGTGAAAAGGTCAAGTTAAAGAAAACAAGACAAACATGGTATCTACACTGGTACTTTGAAGTTCAAAAAACCTAATGTCAGTTTTACAGGTCTTACGAAAGAAGCCAAATGGGAGTATGGCCCTGCTTCTCCAAAGACTGAACCAGATTTTGACGATTCTACGTAAATGGATTACTGCTGATCGATTTTTTACAAATCCGATTACACCACATAAAACATGGCCAATCTTATATGCTGATGATTAAATGGTCAAAAATCAATTTTTTTTTTAAAAAAAAAATCATGACAATCTTTAAACATACATCTATTCTAACTACTAGTAATAATAATAATAGGTTATCATACTGGAAACATATGGTTCAGAGATCACTTTAATGACTCGTCTGAAATTACTGATTTTAACCTGACGGCTCATTCAGGGTCTGTATCTGCTTGGATTGTTCATTTAAATAGTCACTGTCTTGGTGGTTTTGATGTAGGTACGTAATCATGCATTTACAAATTTGAATGACACGACATTTATTAACCCTGAAGGAGAAAACGAGGTTTTACACAAGCGGAACTCTCAGGTGTTAGTAATCAAACCATTTGGTCTATTGATTGGAAAATTCAAGGTATGTATAATAATAATGCGCAACATTTTTTAGTCTTTAATTATACACAAAAAAAAAAAAGATATTTATAACCAACATACTAACGACATTATATCTTTATCTTGATGTACTTTAATTTTTAGGTAATCTCGGGAGCAAAGATTTGGCTGATACAGTTCGTGGCACTTATAATGAAGACGGTCTCTATGGTGAACGAAATGGATGGCATTTACCTTGTTTCTCTGACGACGATTGGGAAGATATGGATATCCCAGGAAACCAAAACCATACCGCTGTTTCATGGTACCGAACTACTTTTGATGCTAACATCCCTGATGGATATGATGTGCCTGTGAGTGTCTTCTTTATAAAGATGAAACTAAGACATGTTATTGCTCCTTATTATTCTTGAATGCTTGGCAACTGGGTCGCTATGCTAATGATCTTGGTCCTCAGACTCAATTCTACCTTTCAAGAGGTATTCTCAATACGGATGGAGAAAATACGTTGGCAATAGTGGTTATTCCAGTTAATAAAGCTACTCAAATTGGTCAAATTACTTTGGAACCTTATGATGTACTTCAATCAGCACTTCCTCAAGTTGAAGTTGTTGAATCACCCAACTTATCAAGATCGTCAAAAAAAAAATAATTGTACAATTATATTCTCCATATTATAAACAATAATAAATATCTACTATTATTTAGTTTTTTATAACCTCTTTTTTTTCCCCTATATATGTACTTTATATAATTGTCTAACGTAAGTTTATAAATTGAGCGAAATAAAGTAATTATAGCGACTACGTAATAAATAATTATTATTAGATAGTAACAGAATTATGCAATAAAAAACAAAAAAGAATTTTTTCTTTTAAAAAGATGAATGGATTATTACAATAAAACAAATCGAAATAGCCTTTTTATTATTATTTTCTTATTTCCAATTTTTGTACAACTTTTTTATTATTATCATCAAGTGACTCCTGCTTTTTTAAAGCTTCTACTTGTTCAATACGACGTTTTTGAATTTGAAATAATGTCGGCTCCATGGTATTTAAACCAAGCCAAGTAATTAAGTACCCCCAATAGTGGAAATAGTAAATACTCTTCCATACCAAAAGTGTTCTTGAAAGATATAAAAGTTCAAATGATCCAACCAATATACCTCCGAGCATAAAGGTTACAATATTACCAGATATATCATAAAGCTTTTTCCACACTGGCAAAGGTTTGGTCACATCATCTGCAGACATAGAAAGTGGACGAATGGCTCGTCGGACTCGACGGCCCAACATTTGGACTAGGGCAATATTACAGAATAATAAATAATATCCTGGATGAAAACCGTGCCAGATTCCAGAAATAACATAGGTAGCTAATAAAGCGGATCCAGTGGATTTTTTCTTAGTAGTACCATTGTCAGTAGTCGTTGGAGGACAAAGTCTTTCATAAACATAATGTCGAAGCCAATTTGTTGTACATCGATTCCATCGGGTGGAACTGTTTTGCATGGATTGGGATGTCTCAACAGAAATCCAATCGGCATTCGTCAAACGATCCCATCGATGTTTTCCTTCCTTTATTCCATTATATCCAAATTGTGAAAGAACGCAACTTCCTTCTGCAAGACTCCAAACACAGTAAAATTTACAACGCCATACGAATCCGGTAAAATAAATAAATACAAGTCTATATATAAAAATAAAAAATAAAAAGGCAAGATGTTAATAATAATTTGGAAGAAAAAGGGTTATATGATTTATGCATAATTTCTCATATTATTTACTTCTTGTACAATGGAAAAGCTAAATAATCATCATCCAATAAACGATAATAATTATAGTGAGGTCCCACAAAGGCTGTAACACATGCAAAAAATAATCCAAATGCAACCAATCGAAGCGTGGGCATGTAAGGTGAAATCTTTTTATCTGGCGATAAGAAGAAAAAATTGGTATATCGATAATAATCCATATATTCACACGTGGGACCCACAAATAAACCACCAAAATAACACAACCATCCAAAATATTCAATCACGGTGGGATATTGTTCCACTTTCATTCGTTTGTTATAATCTGTAATTGCACCGTTCCGACCATCTGCCACATTAAATCCAAATGAAGACAACTTTATGGTTAACATCATCAACACACCTGAATAATCAAGTTTGGTATCTCCTTCATACCCTTTGATTTGTCTAATAACGTGACTAAAAATAAAATTATTATCATTAATGTATGATATAAAAAAATAAATAAACAAACAACATACTAAGATACTAACCAAAGTGACATGCTCATTAAAACCACTACAAAGTTTATCCCGGGTCCATTTTTTGCTGGATAGAAACGCATCCATAAATAACTAAATAAAGATATGGCAGTGATATGAAAAGCGCCTGCATAGAGTTTTAAAACAAAAACAATTGTGAATACTGCATAGGCAATGGAAAGCAAGTGTCTGCTATTGGGATTATCAGCAGGTAGTTTTCTGTAGACTTCTGCCAGTGGATATGTTGCAAGTAAACAGGCGATTAGCTTGATATGATCTGCTTGGACTTGGTCACCAAGCATCTCAGCACATGATTCGAAAAAATTATTCATATTTTATAATACTTTGCAAAACAAAAATACACTTCGAATCTGTTCGAGAACAAGAGATTATGAATACTTTTTAATAAATTATAAACTAGTAAGAGAAATTAAAATATCTATATAGTAATAGATCAATAAAAGGGTTCAAGTTCTTTACCAGTAGAAGTAATAAGTGTTGTACAAATAAATTAACCAAGGAAAAAAAATGGTTGATGGTTTTTGGGGGAAACAGGATGGGGGGACTCTTGCAAGTAAAAAAAAAAAAAGAGTAAAGAGAAAAAAAAAAAAAAAGTAAAAAAGTAACTATTTATACATAATTTTTTTTTATTTCAGTCCAACAACTTCGTTGAAATTTTCAGGGCAAGGGATCATTTTTTTTCCCATTGCATAAAAACCCTTGCGTTTTCATTAGTGTTTATTGTAATCATATTCTCTGGCCTTTTTTCTTTATAAATTTTTTTATATTGTCTCCAGAAATCGTTTAAACCCTCATGATGGTAGTTTTTTTTTTTACACTTTAATCAAGGTTAGGGTCGAGTGTGTAAGCATGAAACTGACAGATTTTAAAACATAGGAGTTCACTGGTGTCATCTTTGTAAATATAGTTATGGAGCAAAGTAACTAAACTGCTTTGAGATGGGGAGGAGGAAAACGGGTCATTTTTTTTTTGTGCAAACCTAGCCTGTCCTACGTTTATAGTTCAGGGTGATATCATTATTCTCTTAAAAAAGTTATACAGTGACCTAAAATAATATTTTTTCGGCTTTGCTCTTTATTATTAATAATAACTTTTCAATTGCTCTCGTACAAAAGCTCACTTTTATTTTATTTTTCAATGTTGTCATGAACTGCGAAAAGCCTCCTGTAAAATCGGTTTCCTAGGTAACAGTACAACAATACACTAGTGTTCTTGTGAAAATAATTATTATTATTATGGAGTATAAAGCTATCTACAAAAAAAGCTTATACTAATTGCACTTTTTATTAGGAGTAAAAAATAAAATAAAATTAATGAGGAGAAACGCAGATAGCCACTAATGTATACTCCTCATTTTCGTTGTAAACATAGCATTATTACATTGATCATCCTTTAAACTTTATATCACTTCTTATGGGGTCTTTTTAATTATCATCGACAATTCTTGTACCCCTCAATTTGTTTACAAGTTTTTTTTTTTTTCAATGGGCTTAGTATTTAATTCTTTTTCATGATCGCTAATGATGTGGTTGCTGCTTATTATTAGGAATTTTTTTTCACTTTTCAAGTTTAAACTTTTTTTTTTTTATTTACTATATACTAGAAATAGAGTGGGCTTGGGAATATGGGGAAAAATATAACAGCCATATATGAAAACCATTAGATACGTAAGTATGTATGATCATTATTTTGCCCCTGAAATAAAATGTCAATACTGTATATCCATTGCGTCAATTCACAAATGCTTTTACCGATAGAAGACTTTTTAACGTTAAATTATAACATAAGATTGACCGGTGTCATGTAAAATCATAATAAGTAAATATAGTGACAATGAGTATTTTATAATTTTTAATAAACTTCAAATTGCTGTTAACAAGAGCGAAAAAGTAGTATAATAGTGTTGCGACTGTTGACAATACATATATTCCCCTATTCCCTTGTTGTTCTATTAATTTATATCAAATACCATTTAAACGTAATTGTATATATATTTATTATACAAATACCATATACCCTACCAATAGTACGTAACATCCATCCGATCTATACAAAAAAAAGTGAGCAAAAACACCAAGGGGGCAAGGAAAATAGTCAAATTCATGAGCTTTACTTTGAAAAAACGTGGGAGGTTACTATCAAAGAAGGGGCGTGTTATTTCGTTAGAGAGCATAACTATACTATATACATACATGGCAACAATCTCGGTTAGTAGGCTATTTGATGGCGTAATACTATAACACTTTATGATATATAGAGTACTGTATATCAAAGTATACGTATGACGATGTCGACTGTAATCATCTACTTTAGCAATAATTATTTTTCATTATACTTTTTTATTTAGTTATTATTATTTATGTCATTGAATTCAGTTCTACACAGGTTCAATAGCATATAAACATTATATAGTATGGATATAAAATAGCAGGTACTGTATCGAATATTCTCTTTTTTACTACCATAGTTCATATGCGGAATAATACTTCCACCTCATTCTTATATAATGGTAAACTTTCAGGAGTAACAAATCTTTTTCGTTACGTACTACTGCTTTTCATATACTATTTGATATTATATATATTTTATTTTGAAAGAAAACCGGATCATAAGTATATACTGAGAGAATACCTTTAATATACTGTACAATCTTACAATTTATGGATCGTTACTTTCTTTTTTTCTCAGGCAAACAATTAATCATTTTTTATTATTTTTATTGTAGCCTATTTTTTTTATATTTATAGTAATATAGATTTTTTAAAAACTGAAGATGCAATAGTCCATTTTTTGTTTTTACTGAACCAGGATGGGGGTCGTCTATCAACTAATTTTATAGAAAAAATAAATATATTTAAAAACATGAAATGACCTATAGAGTTTTCGATTCAATGCTAGCCACAGCTATTATTATTATCTTGCAGTGGTTTTTTTTTTTATTCTTTAAACTTGATGCGAGAAAAACGTCACATCTCGCACCGTATTTTCATGAAAGCAAACAATACACAGGTTCAAGAAAATTCGCATGAATGACCGGACTTATTACTGAATTTTTTTTTTTTTTTAATCAAAACGCTTTTTTTTTTCTTCCATTTTTTATATAACGACATATACACAATTAGGTAACGATTAATATTATTATATAAATGAATTTATACACGTATTGAACATTTATGAATTTTTGTTGAACCATGTTATAGATTTTTCACGAATGGAAATACAAAATGTACAAAATCTCGAGGTATCTTTTTTGATTTTGAATTATCTCACACTCACACTATCTATATACGTTGTTATTTACAACCTGGACACATTTAACGAGTATATTTTTTTTTTTTATCATGTAGGAAATTACTAATCCAGTCCCAGTCGATCATGTTGCAATATTAAGTACTGTCAAACAAGATCTTGGAAAAATATCTTGCGTTGGATATGCTCTCGTTTGGGAAAATAACACGAAAAACCCATCTTTTGGTGTTCTGACCAATGTCGATCGTAGATCTTCTTACCCACAATTATATGTAAGTATATCGATATTTTTTTTTCTTTTGATTGGTTTATAAATGGGTGAGAATAATTAGAAAAAAACTAGTTTTAATATTAATTATATTTTTCTCAATAAAAACTATAGGCCATGCGTACTGCTATCCAAAGCTGCCAAGATACCGATAATCTAAACATTATAACAACTGATACAACAGCGTGTAACTGTAAGTGGGCTAAAATAAGCTGTTCGAAAAATAAAATAAAAAGAGTAAAGGAGAGCAAGTGATCATGAAAAAGCTTATTTATTATTCATACTATTAGATTTGATGGATGACCCACGCAAAGGAGATATTGAAACAAATAAATGTAAAGCGATAAAAGAAGAACTAAAGGATATGATTTCAAAGCGAACTGGAACAACCCAAATAGTAAATGTTAATTTTTTCTTCTTTTTTCATTATAAAGCGATACATCAGTAAAGAACCCCAATCTTTTTTTTTTCTTTTTTTGTAAAGATTCGAAAGGGCGGAAAAAGAACAATGTTACAAAAAGACGCGAGATTTTTAGCCAAAATTGCCTATCAGAATGAGTGAGTTTCTTAAATATATGACTATCCACAAATAAAATACTTATTATCTTTTCCCTTTCTTTTCTTTTAGAGTTGAAAATCAGCCAGTTCAAGATGATCAATTATCAACGATATCTTCTTATGATGTCGATACCAGATCTTCACGACGTGTAACTAAACGATCTTCCAATCCTATTCGAAAGCCAAAAATTATGGATACTTTATATAAGTTTAAATACAAAAAGTGTACACCGGTAGATAAAAATGAATTTGACACTAAGGAGGATTATATTTCATTGGATACTACTGGTACTATTCAACCTCTACAGGATCGAAAAGGTAAAAAGAGGGCTCCATGTAGTCAGGAGGTTATTCCACCAAAATATCATGATGAGCATTCCCTAGTACAATCCATCCGACCTTTGACACATTTAATCCAAGATCGAATCCGATCAGTTGAGTGGAAAAACGAAAAAAATTCGTTTTTACGCTTAAACAAAAGTATCAAATACGACATCGAACAAAAACTTATTGGAGAGGACCAAAAATTGCAAACCATACTTTCGGATTATGAATATAATACACAAAATAAAATCAAGAAGCGCCGTGTGCAAAATATAGCTGCTGGATACATAGAACCTCCAAAACGACTACAAATCACTCTTGGATCATCATCCGTAGCACCATTATCAACAGCAAAAGCATGTCAAACAAATGGCATTTCAAGTAGCAATGATGAAACTGATACGGTATCCGAAAATTGGATCCAAAGTTTAACACGTTGGTTTAAAAAATGAAGAGAGAAGTATTGATCCACATTATGTTATGCACCACAATATAGTAATTTCAAAAAAGAAAAAATTACATGTACATGTACATATACATATACATATATGTTAACCAAACGCAGTAAAAGTATTGAATATAACTGCTCTTTATCCACTGTATTTCTTATGAAATATATTTATGAAAATAACAAACAACAAATGAACACATTTTATTTTTATATCTGAATAAATAATATATATGTACTATCTACCACTATAAGGATAATACGGGGGTGGAGCAGGAGAAACAAAAGTACCTAAAGATATAATAATAACGATGGTCATGTTCTGAATCATTGGCTATGTAGAATACACAACAAAGCTCATCAAATAGTATGGTGAAATTGAACAAAGGAGGAGAGAGGGACAATTTAATTTTAATAATTGATGTGCCACCGCAATAACAAAAGATACATAAAACGAAAGAAAACGAACGAGAGAGTATAAGACAAATGAAATAGAATGATAAAGGGATACTATTTCAACAGAAGCAAAAAAAGATGCTTGGTTTTTTTTATTTGACAGAGATAATTCATCCAGGGGGATGGTTGTTGAAGAGTGAGAGAACACTCGAGACATCTGTTCGGGTACAAAAAATTTACGCTCAAAAATATAACTACAAGAAATATACACGTCAAAGTGCGAAAAAAATACCTTGTATCTCAATCAAACAAAGATGAAGGTGAGTTTATTGATGAAATGCATGAGCTAATACGTACCAATAACGAAATTTCATACGTATTTAATAACGTTAAATATACAACTTGCTCTCCAAATAATCTTATAGTATTAAAGAAATGACCAATTTGCGTTGGTAACTTGTTGGCAAAGGGATCACTTTTGTTTGCTATATAAAGCCAATAGATTTATAATATATTATATAATATATAGAGTACACTACAATGTTATATTGATTGAAAACGATGACTCATAAGAAATCCAAAGAGAAAGGTGACCTTAAAATATGTAGCAGCCCAGCAGAACTAAACATCTTATATCAATTTTCTACTCGACTTGTAAAGATAGGAGTGTTAATAGAATATACAACACTACCATTAATGGGTCATTGTACACTACTACCAGTTGTATTTTATTGCTGTTCAGCGACAGTTTTATTACCATCTATGTTTCCATTATTACATCCATTTGCTAACTTATTTCATCATGTCCACAGTCAGATGGAAAGAACTTAAAGAACGGGAGTATGTAGCACTTGTGTGTTATAGATGATAATACATGCCCTGGGCTTTACTTCAATTCAAATATTGATTCCATCGAGTTTTTACGAACGAAAGAAAATGTATCATATGGTGATTATTGTCAATTAGTGCCACAGTATCGATGTCTTGTAACACTTTCTCTCTTTCGCCTTGATTTTATTGACGTTTTCATTATTATACCAATGAGAGGTTACCAAAATACAGTACCGGATAATAATAGATGTACTCTGACGCACTACAGTGGTTATTGCATATTCAGTTTTATGTTTACCATTCTTTTTTTTCTTGATAAAAACGAATTTGGATGATATTCTATTCAAAGTATTATTGCTAGCTACAAACGACAAATGCATGTTACTGCTTTATATGTAGATAGATCCAGAAACAAGGTTGATTACATGACTACACATATATCTTCTGTATGATATATAAAAAGCCCTTATTAAAAAAGATGTAAGCAAAAATCATTGAAAATTATTATCTATTATTGAAATCCCTCTTACTTCTTTAATAATATAACTATCACCTATCATAAGAGAATAGGTTCACAGAGGTGCTATTGCATAATGTTCAAAAAGGACATCTCGGTTGAATTTAAGTTTCTTAAGTAATCGGTTATGTAATCTCAATCTAGCCTTTATAAGTTTAATCATCTTATATTAAGCTGCAGAAAAAAGCTAGAGCCCTTTAAGATATTTTGAGCCACGTATATCCACAACTATGGCAGCTAACTATAGCATATAGGGTAGGAATGGTACACACGGAGTTTTGACATAGTACAGTACTTACTATTGATAATTCTCCTTTGCGTGAGACAAATTTACTCACAAATATATATAAAATTCTTATACATAGAAAATATAAGGACTACTACAATTCATTCACCCGAAGAAGGAAGAAATATGTTGCGGAAAAGTCATTTGACCATTTGAGTTTTTTTTGTCAATGAGTGATGATATATTATTATGGAGAGAGAAGAAAAGAAATAATATCATAGTTTACTAAAAATCTTCCAACTTATATACATACAAAAGGATTTTTTCAGTAAAGCAGTGAATGGAGTGACCCTAAGATAATGTACATTAAAAATTAATTTGATTTTGTGGCCTTATTTCAAGAAAGATAGGTATATCCGCACTTCCGTAGAAAAAAAAAATGGTACGATCAGATTGAGTTTTCAGGGTAACATAACTTTAACTCACCCTGGACATAATCTTACTTTACCTTTTACGTAAAAGTAGGATTAAATTGGTGATTCATTATGTATAGCTATACGTATTATTTTAAATTGATAGAATAAAAGATTATATACAGCCCTCATTATGTATGGAACGAGGTTGACTATTTATATAACTATTCTGTATTATTATCCGAATGATGAATATTGCAAACCGTGTATACTGAAATTCTGTATAACAATATTGATTTTCTATAGAAGAAAAATTTAGGGGTCAAGAAAAATCCGGGGCATAAAGTGAAAGCAAATTTCTCATGGATTTTGGATTAGATAATTCGCGCCACACGAACAAAAACGCATAGTATAAAAAAGATCCCCTTTCTCCTCATCTGTGCATTTGGAAAAATAAAAAAAAAGGATCGCCCTTTGTATTATTATCTAATATGCTTTTTAAAGGTGTATTGACAAGTATTTCATTAGCGATTGCAGCAGTAACAACTGTTGTTGCAGTTCCCGTTAAAAAAACACTGGAAGTACGAGATGATGAAGGAGGTGATCAAACAAATGGATTGACAGATTTAGTCGCTTGGGACACACATACCTTAAAAATTAATGGAGAACCTTTGTTTCTTTTTAGTGGTGAATTCCATGTAAGGCACTGATTAACCAATATAGCCATAATCATAATGAAACGTTATTCCCATATGAGTAGTATTCTACAAAAAAAGTAACTAATCTTATGTACTTCATGTATATATTATATATTATTATAGTATTATCGTCTCCCGTCACCTGGATTATGGACCGATATTATGGAGAAATTTAAGGCTTTAGACTATAATGGTGTTTCTTTTTATTTTTTCTGGGGTTACCACTCTCCGAAGAAAGGCGTTTATGACTTTACTGGTATCCGTGATGTTCAAAAAGCGTTTGATGCTGCAAAGAATACAGGGATTCATGTTATTTCGCGGGCTGGGCCATACATTAATGCTGAATTGGTAAAGTATATGCAAAAAAGGAGAAAAAATTCACAAACTAAATAAAAATAATGCAAACTATATTTTGCATTATATGATATATGCTAGGATTCTGGTGGCTTCCCGTCTTGGCTTGCACAAATGCAAAGTCCTGCAAGAAAATACAACCCCGAAAATAATGCTGCAAGTGAAGAGTAAGTTATTTTTTCTGTTTTTTCATACGCATCCATAGAACCCAAGAATATATTATTCATCAGTAACAATTTTATTTGTAACTAATATTTAGATGGCTCACTGAAATTGATAAATATATGGTTGCTAACCAGATTACCAAAGGCGGTCCTATTATTCTTAACCAAGTTGATAACGAATTTTCGTACAACACAGATCCTAAATACATGGAAATGCTAAAAGCTAAATTCCTTAAAGATGGTATGGAGGTTCCTACCATTTTCAACGATGCTGGACCCAATGGAAATTTTGCTAAGGGTCCAGGTTCAGTCGATATTTATGGTTGGGATCAGTAAGTTTATTATACAAACCCATTTTTTTTTTAGTTTATACATACTACAGATAGGTTCAAACAAAAAAAAAATAACTCATGATGTTATTAATTAATTTAACTAGATATCCAGCTGGATTTGATTGCTCCAATCCATTGGCATGGCCGAACAATAGATCTACTACTTTTAGAGATTTTCACGAACGTACAAATGGTGACCAACCGATGGCAATTTATGAATTTCAAGGTGGTGCATTTGACCCTTGGGGAGGCCCTGGTTACCCCGAATGTTATAAAATGGTCAACGAACAATATGCTAAGGTGTATTATAAGAACAATTATGCACAAGGCGTAAGAATTCAAAGCTTGTATATGACGTACGGTGGTACTAGCTGGGGTGGTCTTCCCAAGCCAAGTAAGTAGTATCTTATTTTTTCTATGTTATAGTACAAAACGTTAAATTATTAAAGCTTTTCATGCGTTCAATTATATTAGCCGTATACACGTCATATGACTATGGCGCGGCAATTAGTGAACCTGGTCTCATGACCACAAAGGCTTATGAGAACAAACTTCAAGGTAATTTATTACACTAATTTAGTATTAAGTATTACATTTACTTGTTTTCCGTTTTCTAAAGAGCATGAAAATTATTGTTTATTTTTTTATATAGCAACATTTCTTCACACAGTGAAACCGTTCTTGACAACTAAACATTTTGATCCCGAGAGCGATAAACGCGATATTATTCTTATTGATGGTCTTGCTGATGTCAATACTCCTACTAAATTTTATATCGCACAACATCAGCTTACCAAATCTGAGGATAAAGATGAGTAAGTAGTAATCAAGTAGAATTACTTTATGCAAAAAAAAAAAAAAAAAAAAAAAAAAAAGCCATAAATGTGGGTACAACATTTTACTTATATATTTGCATTTTTAATATATCCAAAGATTCCATATCAATATTAAAACTACAGATGGTAAATTTGAAATTCCTCGATCAAGCAAGCTCATTCTTAACGGTCGGGATGCCAAGATCTTGACAACTGACTACGCTTTTAATTCACAACATTTGGTTTACTCTACCAGTGAAATATTTACCCATCAAGACGTTGGTTCTCATGATGTCATTATTGTTTATGCTTATGAGAATGAAGAAGGTGAATTTGCAATCAAGGTCAAAAAAGACAAATCTCAAGTCGAAACTGATGATGATTCGGTGAAGTCCGAAACTAGTGATGGCATTTTACAGCTTACTTATAAGCATCCTAATGGTACTACACCTGTTTATATTTCGGGTGGCACCGAAAAAGAATTACTTATTTTGGTTGCTGGCTACGATAGTGCTTTACGTTGGTGGGCTCCATATACCGAGGAGAAGAAGGGTGAACGTGCTTTGATACATGGACCCTACCTTGTTCGTAGCGCAAAGAAAGACGAGTCCACTATCGCATTCACTGGTGACATTGATGAAACAACGGACATTCAAGTGGTGCTTCCTGATGGTGTTAAATTCATCACATGGAATGGCGAAAGTGTCAAATTGACGAAGCAAGACAAGCATGGTATCTACACTGGTACTTTGGAGTTCAAAAAACCAGATATCAAGTTTACCGATCTTACTGAGGCTACTTGGAAGTATAAGGCTGCTTCTCCGGAAACTGACCCCGAATTTGATGATTCTGAATGGGTTACGGCCGACCATCTTTCCACTAATTCAACAACTCCTTATGATACCCAGCCAATTTTGTATGCTGATGACTATGGTAAGTAAATAAATATAACAATTTCAATAAAGTAAAATAGTGATAATTACAATGAAGAATAGAAACTCATCATTATAATACTGGTTTTTATCTTTCTAATGATAGGTTTCCATACTGGTTGCTTATGGTTCCGGGGTAAATTTAATGGCTCTTCTGAAATTACTGGCTTTAATATTACTGCTCATTCTGGAGATGCCTCCGCATGGACTGCTTATTTGAATAATGAATATCTTGGTGGTTTCGATGTTGGCAACCACGCCTTCACCGATTTGAATGGTACAAAAATCAAAGCTGATGGCGAAAATGTTATTTCTTTGCTTCTTTGGACAACAGGCCACGAAGATGATTTCAGTGCAGATGAAAATTTTGTGAGTACTATATAAAATTCTTACATAAAGTTTCCGTTTTGCAAGTTTATATCATAATAATAATTCGTTTCTCAATTTAAATAGAAACAAGCTCGTGGTTTTACTCAAGCAGAATTATTAGGTGTTTACAACCAAACCATTTGGTCAATCGATTGGAAGGTTCAAGGTAACTAACTATTTAAGATTTATTTTTTTCAACAGACGTATTAATTGAAGAACTTTTCACCAAATAATAATCTTATACTAAAATAGGTAACCTTGGAGGTGAAGACTTGGCTGATCCAGTTCGTGGCCCCTATAATGAAGGGGGTCTATATGGTGAACGTAATGGCTGGCATTTACCTGGTTTTCCTGATGACGACTGGGAAGATGTAAACATACCTGAAAGCAAAAATCGTACTGGTGTCTCGTGGTACCGAACTACCTTTGATGTCAACATTCCTGATGGATATGATGTCCCTATGAGCCTTCGTTATAAAGATGATACTAAGACACGTTATCGTACACTTCTCTTTGTAAATGGTTGGAATATGGGCCGTTACGGAAATGACTTGGGTCCGCAAACTCAATATTATCTCCCCAAGGGTATTCTCAATACTCAAGGCAAAAATACATTAGCTATTGGTGTCGTTGCTATTGATGAAGCTGCACAACTTGGTGAAGTTGTCTTGGAACCTTATAAAGTTCTTCAAGCAGCACTTCCAGAAGTAGAATTGGTTGATTCTCCTGGTTATGATACTCGACAACAATCATAAAATTCTATTTATCAGTATAGTTGTAACAAATAACATTATATAATAATAGTATAGTGATTAATAGTATATTATATAAGCTTTTTCAGTCTGAATGTCAATAATAAAGTAAAAAATTATTAAAATTTAGCATGACGATCATACGTTGCCATGTATGGTAATATAATTAATTTAGGAATTATTTTTCATAAGTAATTCTTTTTTTTTCGCCCTTTGATGAATTCATAATGGTAAAACCGGGTCAAGAAACACAACAACAAAAATCACCCCATAATGGAAGGAAGCAACAAGAGAAACAGACGAAATCTCCTTTGAAAGGGATGGTCAATCCACCTGACAAAATCCAATGCATATCCTTTTTTTGTTTTTTTTTTATTATTATTATTAACATTTGTTCGGCTATACTTTTATTATTTTCTCGATACTCGAGTCAATAACCTAATCCCATTTTTATAAAGTTCCAATTACCTTGACTTTTCGATATTATTTTTCTTTAAATACTGTGTTCACATTAGATTACAAACAGTGGATTCAAAACCGGTAGAAGCAATGAATGGATTTCAACATCACCTAGCTGTTATTACTCGAAACGATGAAGCTTGGTAACAAAAGATCTTTACTTTTTTTTTTTAACAAACCTGACGAATTAAAACGGAAAAATGTTGACAGAAAGAAAAAAAAAATATAAATATTTTTGTAGTGTTTTGATACTTGAAGATCAACCTAATAATATGCCACCTATTGTTCACAAAATATTACCAGTTTATGAGGATTTTCAATATAGTATTGGTAATATATGCGCCTTTAAATTAAGTTATATCTATAGCTATTTTCGGAATCTGCTTTTGGGAATGTTGTGAAATACTAATTATCTGATTGTTATGCAGCTCAAACAGCACCAAAAGATAAAACCTCTCAACCTGGTAAAAAGAAATTTCAAAAAGAAATAAAAAATCGGATTATCATGATGAGCAAAAAAAAAGAACAAAGAACTTAATAAGTTTTATATAGATATCTTGGTAACACTGTCGGTAAAAAGAAAAAACCAGGAAACATCATCATCGGTCGCTGTCATTTTCCCCGAGGAAAATGAAATGGTCGATGTATTGGAAGAGCTCCGAACATTAACTGAAATTGCTCGTAAGTTTTTAAAGTAGTATATTAGAAGAATTGAAAAGGGGAAGATGAAAGAGGATTAAGAGACTTACTTTTAGTATTTCATTAGGTAAAAACAATTATAATGTTGAAACTGCTTCTCATAAATGGACCACTGCATATCGTAAATATGGCTGTAAGTTAACTTAATTTTTCTCATTAGATGATTAATAATGCCTTGTATTATCCCATTTAGATATACTAAAAAAAAGGTAATATATACTTAGTAGGAAGAAAGGTTTCTCGTGCAATAACTATGCCATCCAGAAACGATAGTGCTCTATCATATGTCTTACCAGCTCAGCGAACTGACTCTGTAAAGTTCGTCAAATTGCGTCGCGCTGGAACTCGTGCTGCTTCCAAGATAACCAACAATGATAACACCTCAACTATTGCAGCAAAACAACATTGGGTCAATGCAAGATTGATGGATCGTGAGAACGAATTTGTGAAGTGGGAAAATACAAAGTAACTTTTTTGTTTTTCATTTTATTTTATATTTCATGCAATCATTGTCGGGAGTGGAAAAAGAAGAGACTATTAATTGTATGAAAAATAAAATAGGATTTTTGCAGGCACATGGAATGTTCATGGAAGTTTGCCAACAGAATCTTTAACTAAATGGATTGTCGATCAATCCAAAACAGAAGATGGAAAAGCATTTGATCCTGATTTTTATGTGCTTGGATTACAAGAAATGGAAACTAACAAGGATGCTTACCTTCGATATGATCCTACTAAAGAAAATGCTTGGTTAAAAGCAATTTTTGATGCATTAGGTCCAAAAGCTAATGATTATTATAAAGTAGCTACGCAACAACTTGTTACAATTCTTATTATTGTGATTGCCAAAAAACAACATGAACATTTTATATCGGATGTTGAAATGAATTATGTTGGTGTTGGATTAATGAACTTGATGGTAAGTTAAATATATAGATATACATCCTGATCATATGGGCCCTATATAACACTTTATATTTTTATTCAGGGAAACAAAGGTGGTGTTGGTGTACGACTTCGTTTCCATGACAGTTATTTATGTTTTATGGGATGTCATTTGGCTGCATTTACGGATCAAGTAGATAGACGAAATCAAGACTTTGGAGAGATTTGTAAAAGATTGACGTTTCCTCATCGTCCAGATCCTTTAACCAGTTATGTTACTCATTCATGGAATAACGGTGGTGATGAAGGTGTTTCATACCTTGAAAATGAAGGAGTACTTCAAGATTGGTCACAAAAAGCATCCGTTTTTCACACAGAGTAAACTATATACTATTTTAGGCGATCGAAAAAATTAAAAATAGAGAGTGGTTGTGTTTTTTTTTTTGGGGGGGGGGGAGTCATTCTTAAATTTACTAAATGTCGGCTCTCTTTTGTTCGAATTCTAGTCACTTAATATGGTTAGGTGATTTAAACTATCGTATCAACTTGACAGAACCAGAAATTAAATCCCATCTTCGCCAAAACGAGCTAGACTTTTTGGTTGATTATGATCAAGTAAGTAATATTAAGAAGGAGAAGTAAGAAATAACATGACATTTCAATATGTCAACGAAAAAAGACTAACAAATCTTCGTTATTTGTTGGGGTATTTTTATCTTTTTTTTTGTACTACAAATATAATTTAGCTTACTATAGAAAGAAGAGCTGGACGAGCATTTACAATGTTCAAAGAAGGATCGATTAATTTCATGCCAACCTATAAATTTGATGCTGGTACAAACCAGTATGATTCTAGGTAACCCACGTTCTTTTTTTTTTTCTTGCAAGAGCTTAGCACCTATTCTTATCTTGATTTCGTCTTTTTTTTTTTATTGCAGCGCAAAAAGACGAGCACCTTCTTGGACCGATCGTATTTTATGGAAAAAAGAGCATGTTCGTATCACCGATGCGGACACTAGTAAGCACGAGGATGCAATCAGGTTGGTTAAGTATCAAAATTGTATGGATATGATGTTAAGTGATCATAAACCTGTTTACGCTCTTTTGGAAACAAAGGTAAAGAATTTTTTTTCTTAACGTTGCTGCGTCAAATGGTTATATGTATCAGGGGAAGCCTTATTTACTTCCACTTAATTATAATTTATTAGGTCCGTAAAATTGATAGTAAAAAACAAGCAGAAACGCGCAGTGCTCTCGTTCGTCAATTATCAGAAACCCGAGACAACATTACCAAGGGACAAATATCATCCTCGTTTGTTGAATTCGGAGATGTTCATTTCATGGAATATAAGGAAAAAACACTTATCCTAGAAAACACTGGACAGGTGCTGGCACCTTTCCGGTTCATTCCAAAGATGGATGAAAATGAAGTTTGTCCTACTTGGCTACGAGTGCACCCTATCTCAGGTATTCTTGGTCCAGGTAAGTTAAATGTCAATAGAAAAGAAATGGAAACAAAACCAAAAATTAAAAAATCAACCCATATTCATTTTTGTAAACTAAAATAGGTGAGAAGGTAGTCATCCATTTTGAAATCTTGATTGATCCAACCATATCTTCTCCTTTCAATGAATGTAAGGAAGAGATTGATAATATTTTGGTATTACGCTTGGAAAATGGGAAAGATTTCTTTATTGTTGTTACCGGTCAGTATCAACCTACATGTTTTGGTGTCAATTTGGAACGATTGGCATTAATGTCACTACCTGTCAGTGAAGTGGCTGTCGCCTTGGATAAAAAGAAATCATTATCATCAAGAATAAACAGAAAAAAGAGTATTCGATCATCCTCTTCAAAATCTTCTGACAGTACTAATAGCAATAGTGGCGGCACTAAGCCAGATGCAAATGTTACGACAAGTGCGACAGAGACAACTGATTTACGTATTCAACAACAAGCTACATTACCAAAAGAACTTTGGAGAGTTTTGAATTTCTTGTGGAACAAGAATATGCTTTGCTTGGTACGGCTGTGTTCTATGTTTGTTTCTGTCATAGCTTTATTAAGAACACATGTAATAACTAGTTTTTTTTCTGTTGGGGGGGGGGCGACTATATAATAGGACTATTTATTTTTGGATCATGGAGATCGAGTCATTTCTGAATACATACGACGATGCCTTGATACTGGTGAACAATTTGATACTAATGTGTTACTAAGTGGTCAACGAAAACAAGATTCATCGGACGATGGCACAAATGATGATGATAGCAGTGTTCATAGTGACGAGGCCACATTAACAGATAAAAATGAAACTGCTACTCCCGAAATTAGAGAAGATGAGAATGAAACAGTGGGCGCTAATTCAATGATTGATATTTTGGTAGCATTCCTTGAATGTTTACCTGAACCGGTCATTCCAGCAGCAATGTATAAACAAGCATTGGAAGCGGCTAATTCTACAGAAGCTATGGCTCAGGTAACTTATCTGTGTATATTAATTAGGGCAGAGGCCAATTCCATACTGTAATTCGAGATACTAATATAACAGTTGCTTTCCAATGATAACTTAGTTCAAGAGCGATTTGCCACATATCCACCTGAATGTGTTACTTTATATAACCAGCTTTTTAAAAGATGCCATCAAATATGCTCCAGAATCATACAGAGATGCACGTACTACCCGTATTGGTAAGTTTATACAAAAGTGAGAATACTGAAGGTAATTGTATAATGACTTATAAAAATATATTATGATGTATTATACCTATAATTATATAGCTGAGATCTTTACAGTTATGGTACGACCTGCACCAGAATACAAGGAACAGAATCCAGAATTAGCCAAACAAAAGAGAGCTAATTTCATTTTGAGCCTTTTAAATGAAGCGACTCATTTATAAATTATCTAATGATTTTTTTTTTTTTAAAAAAAAAGAATACCCCATAAATGAAATAAACGACTGTAATATTATATAATATCATTTACTATTTTAATACATTTGGGTATCTATTTTCATATCTACGTACGATATCCTAAATCATCCATTGGAAAGTACTAAGAGGTAGAAGTATAAGGCATGATCAACGTCTTACATAAATAAACTGCAAAAGCTTGAGGATTCGAATTTTAACAGGGTATTTACGTACATACTGTTATTAACAAAACTATTAAAAAAAGGAGAAAATGGATTAAAGAAAGTTTTTTATTTCTTTATTTTTTTATTTTGATGTTTATTTTTGGAGAGGCGGGGGGGTAATTCAATGATACCTCAGTCTAAATGATGGTATCTCAAAAACAAATCCAGTTGTATCCAAATAGTATAAGTGAAGCACTAGCTAGCGCTATTACAATATATGTATGCAATAATGCCTTCCTTCTAAAAATAAAAAATAAAAATATTTTCTGTCAATTTGATTGTTTTAGGTTTTGTTCCTGATGCAAAAGTCCTTTGACCATCATTGTTAATCACCAACAGAGATATTTTCCTCTTCAACGACCGGAATTACATTTTGGATACTAGTATTTTCATCTTTCAACTTTAACTGATTGTTACTTCGAAGCTGTTGTTTATAACTAAGCGAATAAAAAACTTCTCTTGTCAGCGAACTTTAAAACTGTATCACAGAATCTTCAATTTCAAAGTTAGGTTTTTTATACAGTACAAAATATTTTGACAAGGTGAGTTTCATTTATCTATAGCGAAGTGTCTACAATGAGGTTTCTTTTTAACTTAGAATAGAATTATAAACGAATTACATTGCTGGCAAACGGTGACAACGGCGACAGTAGAAGATCGATCATTTTTTAACAGCAGCAAAATAAATAAAAAATTGATAGGTTGAAATTTGTATCCACAATTGATGCAATCACTTTGAAAGAAACAATAAAGCTTATTATTGGTGTAACAAATACACAATGATTCGTATAACTTTGTTATTGTAACTCTCTTGTCAAACGCTCTGTCTTATGTTTTAATTGACCTAACCACATATTATTATGAATCCCCCTTTATCCACCCATCGTTATCCAAAAAAAAAAGTCAACCATTTTGTTTTTTTACTCAAAATAATAATATGTACAACTTTTTTCAATTTTTGTGTGAAAGTTTTTATTGCAAAAATAAAATGAAGCAATGAGTTTACTTGCGGGACTATAAAGTAAAAAAAAAGACAAACGTCAACAGTTAATATATTATAATCCTTATTAGCCATAACATCACTATCAACATAAAAAAATATAAAAAAAACTCACCTTGATCTTCTTGAGGTAGAATTCAAGTTCCTTGCCTTCAAGAATGTAACCATCACAACGGCCAGATTGACCAGGACGGGAAGAAATGCGAGCTAATGAATACGAAAAAATCATTTAGTCATTTTTATTCTTGCTTCCAATGACAACACAAATCCAACTATCTTTTAAACAACACCACAAAAATCATTCCCCCCAAAATATAACTTACCATAGAGACGACCAGCAGCGAATTGATCATCCAAAAGTTGATCAATAGCAGCGTTGGATTTACGTTCTTCCCACTTCTTCTTGCGTTGTTCAGACTTGGCGTTGACAGCAGCGTCAAATTCTTCAGCCTTGGCTTCGGTCAACTTCTTCTTACCCAAAGGAAGACCGTAGAAACCTTCATACCAAGTACGGAAAGGAGTAGCATCAACTTGGATGATAGCACCCTTGACCAAAGTGTTGGTACGGACCAATTCGTTGTTGGAGGCGTTGTAGACGACAGTCAAGACACGAGTCTTACGGGCTTGACCTTCGGAAGCCCAGGAAAAGTTACCAGCTTCCAAACGCAAGGCTCTGTACTTGGTGTTACCACCACGGGTACGAACGGTGTGGATACGCTTACCACCGAGCTTGGTGTTGGCAGCAGGGCGGCCAGAATCGAACCTATCATTATAATAATAATCGTTGTTTAGAATTTTCAAAAATCGATCGAATAAATCTTCTCGTATATATAGATGATAATCGTCTATTGTTATGAAATATGGAATTTTTATCTTACTTTCTCTTCTTACGATATTGTGCACGTCTAGCACCTGTGGCACTATGATATTAAATTAATATAAATTAAAATTATAAGTAACCGTAATTAAAAAAAAATGACATTATTTCCAAATTCGAAGTTCTATTATCTATATCCATAATTTTTTTTTCTCTCGATAAAAACTTACGCGCGCTTGTGTCGCGAATCACGGCTGATACCTTTAAAAATAAAATGGATGAATGTCTTTAGTTAATGGATGGATCGATGGATTATATGGAATATTGATATTATTCATTATGTATATGGATGGATTTAACTTACCCATATTGCTTTATGAAAGAGGGGGTTCCTATAGTTACCTAGTCTCCAAGTCAATAGGTCTTTCAGCAGCTTGGTTTGCAAGCCCAGCTCCTAATATTTTTTAGTTCCGACGACGTCTCTTCTTTTTGTTATTTTCAAGGTCGTAAACATTTTTTAACTGGTTTTTATTTTTTGACAACTTAAAGCCATGGCCAAGAAAGCAAAAGCAAGAGTTATTCTCGTTAAATTACTGTCAACAGCTGGTACTGGCTATAACTACATTAAGAGCCGACCGAGAATTAGTCCTAAGCTTTCAATGATGAAATACGATCCCATGGGTAATTAATATATTTTGTTTATATTTATTTCAATTCAACTTGCAATCCCAATTACTTTTTTTTTTTTTAATTTGTTTAATAACAACATTTTTATTATTGTAGTCAAACAACATGTTTTATTTAACGAAACGAAAATGAAGAAATAATATTAATCGGATATAATAAAATAATCGTTTACTTTGTGGATAATACAATAACATCAATGTGAATAAGCTATATAAACAACCACATATCACACAATAACACACAACCATATCATCTATGCTATCTTTGCTTCTCGATATATAGAAAATCGCACCCACCCATACATACACGTAGTCTCTCTTTTCCTCCCTTTATTTCTCTTTCTGTACGACTCTGCATTTTTTTTGAATTAAATATATTAATGTTCTATATATATATATTGTCCTCTTAAATTTTCATTATATGGTTATTGGTGGTGAGTTGATAAATACATGTATACTTCTGCTTATTAATGTGTTCCCTAGCAGCAAAAAGATACACGTTTTTATTCATAGGATGTATGTATATAAAGGAAAAAATTAGTTGAAGTTTGGTTTTTAATGTAAATCAAGTTTACTCACATAATAATAATGCAAATAAAAAAGTCCATCTAGCCTTTGGAATAAAAAAAAAAGAAATGAGTAACACACACACACACGGTCACCTCTTTATTTTTTTGGGGGGTCACTCTGTCATTTTATATATATTATATACATATTTTTTTTTCTTATTTCTATTTATACATAACAATAATGCGACTTATAAACACGTATCCAATACTACTACTAGCACTATCACTGATATTATTATGTTTACAATCAGTTCAGGGCAATACTGAAAAACTCATTTTCTCTGCATCATCGTCAGATAAACAAGAACAAGAATGTATACATGATCGTCATGATGAGACTGGATATGTCTTGAAACCACCTTATAGTACTATTCAGCGTGCTCTTATACCACGCACTCCTAATACGACAATCACACCATCTTTATCTCAACATTGGTATACCCTTGACAAATTACAAACTGACATGAACTATGAAGTGCGCATCTCATATCCAGCTACGGTAAATATCACACTAAATAATTTTATGCATTATTTTGGTTAGCAACACTAAGTACTTTTCGTTTGTTTTATTTCTATACATGTAGTCACCCACAGATTTCTACTTAACATTATATCGAATCTGCAATAATGATAATAAAAGATATTTACTTGTACAAGGAGATTATGCTGGTGTATCCAACATACCAGGCATCGAATCTAGTCCAGTAACTTATGATATAGGTAAAAAGAAAAATAAATAACAAAGTAGAAACTCGCATAAATAATGAATAATTGGGATGATGTTGTATACAACTTGTTATTAAGTCAAAATCTATGAACTTTATAAAAAAAAACTCTAGTATTAGAAAATCTATATCTAGGATTCTTATTTTACCAAGTATACAAAATATCTGCAGCAATTGTCATTGTTTTATTATTAGGTCAATTTGTGATTTTACCTAAAATTCGACAAATCATTCAAGAGTGTATTGATTCAAAAAATAATAAAGATTAATAATAATTAAATAAAAGTGTAATCTAATTTATTTGTTACGGGAAGAGTTGTATAATAAAAACATGCAAAAAAAAAGGAAATGTTCTCTACGTACATAAAACCTTATTAGAAATAAAAAGCAAGAATAAGATAGTATACAGGAAAAACAAACAAATAGAAAAAAAATGCAAGAAAACAAAAGACTTATATAGCGTAATCAAAGAAAGGAAAACAGGTGCGTGCAATTAATGAATGGAGAAGATGCGGGGGAGAGGAGAAGGGATTGTATACACAAAGAGGAAGGGAAGAAATGATAATGAAAAAAAAATAGGAATCATAGTAAACAAAGACATGTATATATACATAAAAGAGAATGTTTTTTAAAAGGAGATGAAGAAGGAAGAGAAAGAATACTATTGGACTGCTTCTGTAGTCTTTCCATCAGTAGTTTTTAGTATGGTGGTATTATAACTTTTGCAATGGCAACATTTGTGGTAGAAAAAATGATAATCCGTTTCAGATCTTTTTTCACAATCATTACAAAAGATATGAGATATAAGATGTTTATATTGGGATGGCATGGTTTGTTGAGAAAGCTCTTGATCCAGAAAATTGAAATAATCTGTCATATCTGTCATTGATTTCAAGCAAGTTGGACATTGGTAGGATGTCTGACTGTAAGTTGTATAGCATGGTTTATGTATACAATGTCCACAGGGCTAATATATATAAAATATGTAAGTTAGCTTTACATGTCTTCATATTACAATACTGAACATGTGTCAATAACAAAACGAAATAATGATAAGAAAGAAAAAACAAATTTTACCATAAAAGTAACCGTAGTTCGACTTGTAAACATATATTCACCACAAATTGGACAATCACTTTCCAAACTTCGCTCAATACATTTATGATTATTTTTCATTGAAATGGTCATACACACATTACATGTTTTACAGTGAAAAAAGTTTTCCTTGGGTCCATTACGACATATCCCACATTCATCACAATGATATGTATGATTTTTTACATCACCATCCCAAAGTTTACATTTGGAACAATAATAACGAGATGCTTGAATACCACATTGATTACATGTCTGACTTGCAGGCTGTAATGTTTTACAATGCATACATAACATGTTTTTTATCTCCTGACTGCTATGACATATTTAGAAACAAATTTGTGTATGCTTGATTGTTAGTAACTGACTTTCTTCTTCGAATTATTTATACATATATATATATATGGAGTATGTGTGTGTGTGTGTGTGTGTATGAGAAAGAGAGAGAGAGAAGACGAAAAAGAAGATGATCAACTTACCGAATGATAGGATGGTCACACGCTTCATCATGACATACTCGACATGGAAATATTTTACCGCAGCAATTTGCTTGGATTTTGACGTTACGTTGATAATGTGCACATCCAAGAATACCTTTCGATTGGTCCTGGTAAAAAAAAAAAAGTGAAGTTGTTTTATTAGCCGAATGGTTTTATAATTCATAAAAGTCCTAATACGTAATAGATCGGAAAAAAAATTATATGGTTAAATATATATACCTTATATGTTTTTGTATAAATATCTTGTTGGTCTATAGAACTGTTTTGAATATTACTTATTGCGAATGATGTATTACACATGAGATGCTGTATAGTATAAAGAAAAAGAATAGAGAGAAAGAGAAAAGTTAGTTTTTTATTTTCTTATAAATTCAATTTAAAATATCATTATTATTATAGATCATGTGCTATACCTGAATTTGTTTAGCTTTTTCTTTTCCATCAAGATTATTATCTTGATAGATCTCACGAATACGTTTTCGTAGTTCGCCTTCAGATGCCGTGCGATATCGCTTATTATTATGATTAATGAAGTCATTATTGTTGTTATTGTTGAAAGAGATAGCAGTATTATTAGTGCTAGTAATAGTTGTAGTAGGAGGTGGACGATGAAATGCTGCTAACCGGGTATCATTGCCCCCAGTAACAACACGATGACGAGATATCCGAGGTGGACAATGATGATGATATTCTGAACTAGTTGTTATAGGATTGGTCATCATGGCAACTGATTATATTGATTATAAATATATTATAGGAAGAAAAGGAAAGATAAAGAAGTAGAGAAAAGAAGAAAAGGATAAAAGGGCACGAGGAGAAGAAGTTTATATGAGAATGTATAGTACGGTATATATATGCTTTTTTTTTTTTTGGCTCTTTGTAATGTATTTTTCTAAAAAGAACGACGACAATAAGAGTAATAATAACACTAGAACAACAACATTTAATGAGGCTGTGCTCTATTTATTATTATTATTATTGTTATTATTATATATATAAAAAAGGGCTAATATCTAGATAATATCAATTGAAAATGAATGACGGAAATATAAGAAAAGAAAAAAAAAGATTAAAGATGGCATTTATAAAACGAAAGAAATTGTTTAAGCACTTTGATTTCATTTTTTTTGAGGCGCCGCGTGCGCGCGAGAGAAAGAGGACAGAAGGGGACAGAAGGATCTACACATGCAAAACATATAAACACTTTTTTTAAGGAAAGGAGCAGAGGGAATACCCACATTACCGGATTCAATCACACCAAAAAGTGAATAAAAAAAAATTGGGCTGTCGAGCGAAACATAAAAATAATTTCTATGTAATTTCTATCGCGCGAAATCACGGCCGAGTAATTTTATGCTTGGTGTAACCTTTTTTTTTAAAAAAAACAAAACAAAACAGAAGAAGAGGTGGGGGGAGAGGAGAGGAGGAGCGCAAAAGGATTGGAAGGGGAGAGGCTTAACGGAAGGACCTCTTAGTTAATCATCCCAAAAATTCAAAACGGATTCGTTACCGATCTCGGAGCTCTTCCTTCCTTCCTTTTTTGTAAGATTACACAAAAAGAACGAGAGCGAAACGACACTCTTCTGGCGCGCGAAATATGTCATAAATTCCTGATATTTTTCTTGGGGGGGGAGGGGTGCAAAGCATTTATGGCTGTGTGCTATATGTGTGCTATGTGCTTTAAAATGTGGGGGGGGGGAGAGGGGGGAGGGGAGGGAAACGCTACGTTTAATGGGAAGAAAGGGAGATAAAAAAAAATTTTGTGCCACGCAAAGGTCTTGAATCGCGCGAAAGTTTAACTTTACGGCTTGACCAAACAGCCAAACATTGTGTAACGATCAATCCAATGTCTCTTCTTTTTTCTGATATCCAAACATATCTTATAACATTGCAATAGCATCATTCACACTTTTAAATATCATTAAGCTACACACTAGTAAAAAAATCTCATGTTATTTAAATTAGTTGTGAGGTTATATATAACTTTTTTTTTCTTTCTCTTCACCTAAAATCAAATCCTTTCGCACCCCAAGAAAAAACGAGGGAAGGGAGACTATTTTAGTTTCTATAAGAAGCAAAATGATTAATAATACTTGACAAAAAAAAAAAAATCAAAACATTTGGTAAAGATTACCATTGTCGGAAACTTAGTAACCAATGCATAGAATTATTGACTGCATATCTATTCTATTGTTATTTCCGGCAATGACATTTTTTATTCTGCTTTCCCTCCGATTTATGTAAAATATCATTCGATATATCGTGAATATGCAATTTACATACTGTGCATATTATAGAAAAAAAAACAAAGTGGAACATAAAAAAGTATTCTTTAACTTCGCGCGAGGCGGTTCTTTAATAATATTAATATGATTTTACTTTTTGTTATTTCATTGTGCTCTCTCACTTTTTTTTTTTTTTTGGGGGGGGGGGATTGGATTTAGAGGAGTCACAATCTTGACAAGATCAGGCCACTCTCACTTGCAAAAATAATTTTATATAATTAATCATTATATATCTTAAGTAGAAAATAAGATTTTTTAATGTAAAAAAAAAAAAATAGTAATAGCAATAATAATAACATGGGGAATTTTCTTTTATAAATAATATTGATAAATAATTGTTGAAGTGATGGGATTATAATAAGAGTAAAAAATAATAATAATAACAGAAGAAGGAAAAACAACATTTCTATTAAGTTGAAAAAAAGCAATTGATTGAGATGTTATATACAAAACAGGGAGAAGGGAAAAACGAAGAAGAAGAATATAATAAATGGAAATATGAAAAACAGTTTGTTCAGTAAGAATAAAGGTTAAAGAAAAAAAAATTGTTTTGATTCTGTTTGTCTCTTTTGTTTTTAAATAATAATAATGTAGTAAAAGATAATAAAAAAATTCCTTATTGTTTTTTGAATTTAAGCATGAGAAGGTCACCCACTTCACTAATCAATTCTAGAGCATGATCTATTATTATTATCATTAAATAAAATGGTTATTAGTAAACTTAATCCTTGAAAAAGGAAATAATAGTAATAATGAATAATTCTTAAATTACCTAAATCTTCTCTAGTATGTGCAGCAGAAACACAGAAACGTGCTCGTGAACTAATGATAGGAGTTGCAGGATATCCTACAACACAAATAGCAACCCCACGCTTTAACATTTCTCGTGAAAATGCTGAAATTTTTGCTGGATTAAATAAGAGCAAGGGGACAACAGGACTTCCTTCGTCACCATAAACGATAAATCCTAATTCCCTTAATTTGACTGCAAAATATTGGGCATTATCTGCGAGTTGTCGAATACGCATACGCCCATTTTCGGTTCCATCTTCTCCTCTAATAATAATAAAATAATATTAATATGAAATAGGGGTTGATTAAGTATTTCTTTCTATTTTCCTTTCTTTCATTATGCAAGGCTACATTAAGCACAATGATGATCTTTTTACCTCATAATACCCAAACTTGCAAGAACCTGTTGAGTAACAGGCGGTGTCATGGTTTCAGCATAACAGAATGAATGATTCTTTAATCGTAAATGGTCAATAACAGCCTATAATAAGAAATATATGAGATTAAATAAATATGATATACTCAGACCTATTTTTTTTTCACTCATCAAAACAGTATTCTATTTACCTTATCACCGGCAATATAACCACCAGCTGCACCAAAAGACTTTGTAAATGTTCCCATAAGAAGATCGACATGTTTTGGATTGATACCTAATAATAACAATATAAATATACAATTAATGACATACATCGTTATTATCTTATTATCTTTTATTTATATCCTCTTTCTTCCCCCCAAAAAAAAAACCTCATGAATTCAAAATAATTTACCATAAAAATCACAAACGCCACCGCCATGTTCACCCAAAGCACCGATTGAATGAGCTTCGTCCACATATAAATAAAACTAAGTAATAAATAAGCAATTGAGTAAGATAATTATTTATAATCGATTCATACGTATGTGTGTGTGAATTATCGTTTTTTTTTTTTACCTTGAATTCACGTTTCAACTTGATAAGTTCTGGTAAATTAACAACAGAACCTTCCATAGAATATAAACCTTCTACAATAATCATAATCTTTTTCCATGGACGATGCGTTCGTGGTTGACCTTGAGAAATGACTTCACGTAAAAGGTTTCGTAAATCTCCCATATTATTATGTTTAAAAACACGAATGGATGCACCAGAAAGACGAGCACCAAAAATAATAGAGCTATGATTTAATTCATCACTAATAATCAAACAACCCTATATTATTATTATTATTCAGTTAGTTATATATGAATCTTTTAATAATATACTTAAATTTGAGAGGGCTAAAAAAAAAACGGGAAATGGGGTAATTTACCTTATTGACAAGAGCTGGAATAGTAGTAGAATTGGTAGCAAAACCCATTGAAACAATACAAGCATCTTCTTTACCAACAAATCTGGCAACTTTTCTTTCTGCTTCTTTATGAAGATCCAATGATCCACTTTCGGCACGTGTACCACTACTACTAACACCATATTCACGGACCGTTTCTTCAACGGCATCAGCACATGGTCCTTCTGCTTGAGCAAATCCCAAATAATTGTACGACGCAAAATTAATAGTATCCATTTTTCTACCTGTCAACCTATTTTTATTTTATTTTGAAAAAGTAAAAAAAAAAAAAAGGGACACAAAGATTTTTTTTTGTGTTAATATTTCTATACAATATAAAAAAAACAACAACAAACGGTTTGTAATGAGCATATTAACCTACTTGAAAGTTTTGTTAAAATCCTCTGTTTTTCGTTCTAATACAGTTGTAATTCTTGTAGGAACACCTGTAATAGGTCGATTCCAACAATCACTAAGTAGAAATATATGAATATAAGTTGTTTTTTTTTTGATATGATAATAATTGTTATTTTTCTTTAGCAATTGATCTAAAAATTGAAAAAAATATTATTTACCGAATACGCATATACATTCTTCTTGTATAAAATGAATCGAAATCAGAAACAAGTGGAGCATAACCCTAATTGAAAAAAAAAGGGAGACAAGATAATAATAGTAATAATAATTGATTTATAAGTAAGCATTATATTAATTAAAACAATTTGGTTCTATCCTTCTTTTTTTTTATTTTTACCTGGTTCGTGCGCAAATGTGCATATTCTCCACGTTTAAAAACTTTGCCCAAAATATCCCGTAAATGACCAAACAGAATCAATACCAAATAATTCAAATAAGTCGATACCAAAATTAACATGGGAGCTTCTTCCATTTTTTGTTGAAAATCTTCATATTTACGATGATGAGCCGCAACTGAATTACGTCGTTGAGCAGGTGTTACATGTTTAGCATGAAACCAAACATCATTATCAACTGTCAATGTATTTTCTGTAGGTTTTAAGGAAGCTGGAACAAGTGAAGGATGAATCATTTTGGGTGGATAAGCTGATGATACGGAATAAGCTCGTCGAGTTTTTCCAACCAAGGAAGATAATGAAAATGTACGTGCTCGAGTAGCAGTGCGTGTAGGTGGTTGATGACCTGTTGAAGTACCCGTAGTAGTAGAATTATCTCGTGATTGTTGCTTTTCATTGGATTGTTGAGGATGATGAGGTTGAGGTGGTTGAATCTCAATGCCAGGCACCTGTAAAGAATTGGTAGTAGGTGTCATTGTTTTGGTAAAAAAAAAAGGAAATGGAACTTAGAACAAGTGGTGAATTAATTAAATATAGAGAGAAAATGAAGTATGGTATTTGTTATTTTTTTTTTCTTTCTTTTTTTTTTTTTTTTGTGTAAAAACTTGGGTCGCAACTAAACTCTCGGCTAGTAATAGCTTTGCTTGCTTATTACTATAATGTGCTCTAAATCGAAAAAAAAAAAAGATGAACCGAGTGCGGATTAAAAAGGATTTTCTTTTTCGGAATTGAATAAGAGCGGAAGTGAAAAAATCTTTTTCTCTCTTTTTTTTTTTTTTTATATAGAAATGGAAGATATTCAAAAAGAAAACGTTTGTTTCTTTGATAAATAAATAAGAATGTGTATTTTATTATATAGTCAATTAATCACTTAGTAATGAACTTATTGCTAAGCAACGAACTACTTTTTTTCTTTTTTATTATTATCGGCCGGAACTACCAGATGTGAATGATTTTTTTTTAGTTCAGTCCCGGTCTAGCATATGAAAAAAGAAGGTTTACTCATAGTAAAAAAAAAAAAAAAGTATGTATGCAGCAAGATCGACATGAAAAAAAAAATTAAAAGGGGAAAATATATTTTATATTAAATTACACTTGGACCACAATAGCAAACTGCCAAGGATTATTTTTCTTTTTCTTCACTTATAACACAACACTTTTTACCTCCAAAACAGTGGCATTTCATAAAGCAAAAAAAAAAAAAAGATCAAGCAATTTAAAAGAGAGCGGGAAACTAATTCCGAATCTTGGAGTCTAAAAATGGTTTAGTTTATATTTTAAACGCACTTGCACTACATAAAAAAAAAAAAAGCTCCATATGCTTGGCAAGGGTTTCTTTTTTTTTTTTTTTTTTTTCTCTCTTCTTCCTTTCACTTTTTTTTATTTTTATAATCAACAAAACAAAATGGCAAACAATCCATTTGAAGAAAATCCATGGTCAGCACAAAATGCAAATACCGGACCACGTTTCGGTAATGCTTATGAAGACGATAATAATGCTTGGAGTGGAAATAATAGTAGTACAACGCGTATGCCTTCACCTTCCGATTATCGAGCACCTACAGCTACAACAACAACGACAACAAGTGCATGGACTGAATCGAATAAGACTGAATATCCAGAAAATGCTTATGAGCGTGTGGATAGTACTTCTCCTAGTCAAGATGCTTATCAATTCGCAGGTACACGACTTGGTGGTGTTCAAGATACTGATACTGGAGGTGCTTATTCAAAAGTTCAAGTGGATAGCAACACATCTCCTTCTTCATCACCTGCTCCAGTACCAGCAGGTGGTAAAGCAAGACCTAATAATACAGGGGATGCACAAGATGCTTTACCACCTGTATGGGATAAATCAAGAATGAATCCAAATAAATGGCGTCTTTTATTACGTTTCTTACAACTCATTGCTTCAATTGGTAGTTTAGGATTTGCTGCTGGAGCTTCACCTGTAAGTTTATATATATATATATATATATTTCGGATATTAGGAATAAGGGGATAGGGCAGGAAGGAACGGCGGAGAGAAAAGTATAGAAGAATAGTGAGTTTTTTTTAAGGATAGACTAAAATACTTATTATGCTTTTAGTATTCTGGTAGTGATGTTCCATTTGATAGTGCTGCTTGTTTTTATTTTCTTTTTGCAGTGGTAAGTGAATATTACTTTTTTTTTAAAGAAAAGGAAAGATGATCTACCAAAAGAATAAAGAAACTTACAACGAAATTAAAAAAAAAATGAATAGGCTATTCTTACAATTATTTGGACACTGTTTCATTTATCTTTCTGGTGCTACCGTCGTATATCTCATGGTCATAAAATGAACCGAGTGTTGATGGGAGGTATTGATTTATTACTTGCTATTTTATGGGGCATTGGTACAATTGTTGAAATTGCCATGTTCCCTTGTGCTCCTGGTGATAATGATGGATGGTGTGATTTTTATAATGTCAGTATCTTTTGGGGCATGTTTTCATTTGCTCTTTTCCTTGCTGCAGTTGGTTGGGATATTCTTGGTGCTTGTGTTGCTCGTAAGAAATAATAGTGAAAGTATCTCTTTATTATTATTACCATTCAGCAAACAATGTTCCCTTTCTCTCTTTTGTTCTTATTCTATTCATATTATTGTAATATAACAAACAAACAAGAATTATTATTATTATTATTATTACCACTATTACTACTATTATTAACATTACTATTATTACTACTACTATTGTTCTTTTTACTTGCATATCCAAGAATCCCCCCCCCCTTTCTTATCCTTTCTAATAATACATTGATTTTTCCCTCTTTCTCTCTCTCACCCACACCCACACCCACTTCTTTTTTTTTAAAAAAAAATGCACAATGATTATACTATTGTGTGAAATATAATATAAAATAAAACTGGATTCTTCTTCTTTCTTTTTATATTGGTATTAATTCTCATTAAATATAAATTCATGCAAAAATAAAAATATAAAGGAGTAAGTAACCAAGTGATTAATTACAATAACGTCATAATTTATAAATATAGTTTAAATAAAACCAACCTTATGTTAAAAATAGATGATAATGACGAAATGTTCATCTTTTTTTTTTTTCAATAATAAAAAATTATATAAAACTTATTTGTATACATTATATTACAATAATATATATATATATATATATATAAAGTAACTGTTTTTAATAATAATAATAATAATAATAAAGAAAAATAAAATAAAATGCAAGATGAGAATGTATGTATGTTTATGTACAAAACAAAATAAAAATAAAAAAAGAAATAATATGCATTGATAATATGAAAGAAGAAAAAAAAAAGGAAAAGAGATGGGTGAAATGAATAAGTAAAAGAAATGAAAAGAGATAGAGGTAGATAGAGAGAGAGAATGAGTATAAAATGCTTCTTTTTCTTCTTTTTTGTCGTCACCTAAATTTGTAAAAAGTACAAAATAGAACTTTGCACAGCAATTTATCCACCCTTCTTTTTTTTTTTATAACTATACAAGTATACTATTTTTCCTTCTCTTTCTCTCTCTTTCTTTCTCAATCAAGAAAAAAAAACTCTGTTGGTTCGGGGGTTGGGAAGACATGGATGGGATATATCAAAATGAAAAAAAGAAAAGAAAAGAAAAAGTTGCTAACTGTTTTTGTTGGTTGTTGTAAATGTTGTATGTATGTGTGCTATGTCAGAAAAGGTATATATAATAAAAAAAGTTTTTTTTGTAGGTTTAAGGGGTGGGAGGGGGACGAGTCCCTTATGTATAATATATATATATATATATATATATATTCATTGTTATTCTTATTATTATTATTGTGATGGTGGTGCGTCATATAATGTAGTAGTTGTAGCAGTAGGACTAATAGGTGTAGTAGAAGAAGTTGCTGATATACGTATCATTGAAATAGCATCAGCTAAATCACTTGGATTCTTATTACATAAAGACCTAGCAGATTTAAATCGACCATTTCCATTACTAGAATTAATATTATTATTATTATATTGATATCTTTTTTTAATAATTCCTCCAGTCGTTCCTTTTCTTTGCTGTTCTTGTTGTGTTCTTCTTAATAATTTATCCAACACTCTTGCATGGTCCCAGTGAGCTGTATTGGTTGCTGTAGTTGCTACTATTGCTGCAGAAGATCTTCTTCGTGTTCTATACATGGGTTGTTGAGGTTGAGATAATGGATAATGTTCAGGAGTAGTAAAGTCAGTATTATTGTGATTATTATGAATGTCATTAAAACTTGTTGAAGAATCTTCTGATGAATTATTGGTTCGTACAACGACTTCAAGTGATCGACTTAGTTGTTTTGCAAAAACAGCTTCAAGCATTGAAGGTTCTTGTGGTGATGGAGGTGGTGCTGAAACAACAAAATATTCTTCTTCTTCGTCTTCATCGTCTTCTTCATCATTACTATTTAATGAAAAAGTTTGACTGGAGCGACTGTGACGACGACGACGATTATTTGAGTCATTCTCTAAAATAGTCTTATCAGTTATTGAAATATTATTTCTTTGTATTGGAGACCATGGTGTATTATCATTATTTGTTGTTGTTGTAGTAGTATATTCTGGTATTGAATTTAATGGTGAAGAATCGATGCACATGATTTGGTCTGTGTCATTGGGATTAAACACAGAAGAATCCATTAGAAGGTAAAAAAAAAAAGTATATGTTTTTATGTGTATAAAAAGGAAGAGGTGTGTGTGTGTGTGAGTATAATATTTCAAATAATTCTTTTGGTTGCAAGTTAACAAAAAAAAAAAAAAAAAAAAGGTGGAATTTAAAACTCAGTGAGACAGTGAGATAAAAAAAGAATAAGTTTATAAGAGGTACTAATTTCATCCTTTTTTAATAAAATAGTGAATGGGAAATATACAATTGTATTTTTATTATTATTTAATTTTTTAATTTTTTATAACTAAGGGCAGAGAAAAAAAGACTAAAACATATATGTGTTGATTTTTTTTTTAAAAGTATAATAGAGTTATTAATAACGACTACCACGAGGACTAATGCTTCGTCGACGACGTCGTTGATAATCATCAAAATCATCATTATCACGGTAATTTGACCTTGAATGTGATCGTTTTCTTCTGTCATCATGATCATCATATCTACTACCTCTATCATCACGACGTCGTCGATAATAATCGTCATCATCATCACGTCTTCTATCTCTCGAACGACTATTGGATCGTCTTCTATAATAATCACGACTATTATCTCGACCTTCTCCTCTCCGTCTTCTATCATCATCATAATCATCATAACGACGGCGACGATCCCTTCTATCATCTGGACTACGTGACCTATCCCTACTACGACGAGAAGAACGACTATCCTCTTCTTCTCTTTCATCATCATATCTATTTCTTTGAAAAAAAAAGAGGTGTTTTTTTATATGATATAATTAATAACTGATTTTAAAAACAACAAAAAAAAAGGTTCTTCTTTCATACTTTCCTCTCTCTTTCTCTGTTCTCTTTCTTTTTCTCTTACCACATATATACAGATTTTATACAGAAAGTATTCTTTCTCGGAATGAAAGGGAAGGGAAAGGAGGAAAGGGTAGTTATATTATAATTTATAAATTATGACTCTTTTTTTTTTAAGGATTTTTTTTTTTTACTTACCCATTATCTTTTTTTGCTTCTTTATCATATTCTTCCATTTTCTTGGCTAAATCTCTTGCAATTGGAACAGGAATACGTGGTAACATAGTTCCTTGATACTTTTGTTCAGTCATTAACATTCGACAAAGTTTTCCAATTGTTCTATAACATATGTATATTTTTGTATATATAATGAGGAATACTTTCTTTTTTTAGTATTTATAACGAGCTCTACTAATACAATGTAAGTTAAATACATACGATTTTTGAGGGCGAGGTCCACCTGAAATTTCAATTTCTGTATCATCATCAAGATAATATTGAAACCAATCCCAATATTGAGCAGGTGCAAGTACATAACGTAAATAAAGAAATCCAACGGCTCGAATATATCTAAATAATAGTAACAATACTTATTAAATATACTATATAATATATTATAAATTTATATATAAATATAATAAACTTACGGTGAATCAGGATGATCAATCAGGTTTTCAATTTGCTTTACTGTCAAACGTAACGTCCAGAATTTATACAAACAACAAAAAGCAGTAGAAGGTGCTGTTCCTTTAATAAAAGGAGCTAAATACATATATATAGTATTTGATTAATATATTAGCTTCTTTTTATTCATTTCATTATCAAAAAAAAAAAAGCTTACCCAAGTTATACACTATAATAAAACGCGTAAATATATATTTTAAAAATAAGTTTAGATTAAAAAGACAAATTACAATTGAAAAAGCTTTCCCCTCCCCGTTCCATCACGACAAACCTTTCACCATTTATTAAACAAAAAATTCTTTTTTTTTTTTTTTGGCGATAATACCTTCGTTATAAATTTCATCTACAATTTCATGAAATGTTTTCTTTTCACTTGAGAGTTTTTTTTTTAAAAAAAAAAACAATAAAAAAGTTAGTATAAAAGTGTATTTAGATTTAAAACAAATCCACTTTACATAACAATATATTTTTCCTTTTCAAAACTTACTAGAGTGATTTAAAATAAGGAGAAGCAAGAATATTTTGATAAAGAATAGGGTTCATATTCATGGTGGTTTCATTACCCCATGTATCCAACTTATTTGACGGTTTCTTGCTCATTATTATTATTTGTTATGGGAGAAAGAAGGAATTAGGAAACTAAAAAGATTGAAAGCTTCCCCCAAATTCTTTTTGCGGAATTTGAAACAGTATCTGTTTTTAATGTATAAGGTAACCTTTTTATGCATACATTTGTATATTTGTATAATTAAGAACAAGGAGTCCATTCTGGATGGATATAAAGAACTCCTCTTGTCAATAAAAAAAAATAAAAGGAGAAAGTATGAAGTAATCCAAAATAGCAATAAAAACATAAGTGAAAAAAATAAAAAGCATTCCTTTTTATTTATATCTAGAAACCAGAGATAACTCATTGCATTGCGAAAAAAATAATAATACTTACATTGACAGACTTATAATCGGATTAAACTAGGTGTCAAAACAGAGGAAAGGTAGGATTATAACAATATGTAAATTATTAACACAGTTGTTGATGTTATTGGAAGAAAGAAAGATGATTAACAATGTCCACTTATCAAATAACCATTTGAAAGAATTGAAACGATACGTACTGTTGTTTAAGTAAGAATATTCGACAAAAAGAATAAAAAATGGGTAGATTTAACTAACTCAATAGTGCAACAAATACAAAAATTCATGATTATTGTGACAAGTTTCAAAGCAATCTCTTTTTTTTATAACATACATACGTAATCATTTCCTGTTTGGAATTATATTGACGATGTTCTTTTAACTTTACTTATATTTTATAAGTCAACAATTAGTTAAAATTAATAATAATCTTTTGTATGATAAGTACGTAATGAAGAGCTTTTTTTTTAAAAAAAAGAAACGTTGACATAAAATTGATACGTAGCATTTATTGATCATCACTTTTCAAGTATCTCTCATAGAGTAGTCGTTGCTGATCATACACCATAAACTCGTTGACAGTATCGAGACTCAATAAGGCGTCAGCAGTAAAACAGAATAAGATTGAAAAAAAAGAAAGAATTGTTAAAAGTATTTCTTATATAATTTTATTGGAGAGAAAAAAGTGATAAAAATAAATAAATATAGCTGACTAGTAAATATTTTACCTACTGATATTAGATGGAGTACATGTCAATCACTGTATATAAAGTTATCAAATGTAAAATATATCCTATTTATGTAATTATATTCTTCCTCATTCTTCTGTGTTTAATGATATCTATCATGTTATTTTGGACATATATTAGCGTACGGTAAAGTGGTGATATAAGTCCAGACCGTATATTATACATAAATAAATACTGTATAATTGTGTTTATGTATAAATATTGCTTTCTTCTAAGACGATTATATAATTAACTACATCAAAACCATATAGTACTTACATGTTGAACTCATTAATTACGCTCCCTATATACACATGTTATAAGCTGGGCATTGCAGGTCCGTCTAATAGAGATTAAACATATTGTTTCATATAGTAGTTTCATTGTCCATACAATTTATAACTAAAAAACCTCACTTCTTGTCTTCCTTGTTAAGGTGACAAGAAAAAAAAAAGGAGTGCGATTTTTTAAGCCATCTTTCTTTTTTACTTGGCGACTTAAGGGAAACTACGACCTAAATCATCGTAAAAGGAGGATAAAGAGGACGATGTTGACCAATTCATGCCCTCCCCCCACGAAAAAAGAAAATGATCCTCCTTCTTTCCAAAAGGGTTCTGTGCCCTGTTTCACATGCATGTCGCACAACCTTTTTTTTTTTCTTTGTTCCAAAAAAAAAATGTAATCCCCGAGGTTGTACTTGTTCTCTCTCTCTCTATTTCTTATTTTATCATAATTTCTTTTTATTTATTATTACCAACACAAAGATAAATATTAGAGAGGCAAAAAAAAATAGTTCATCATGTCCGGCACATATGAATTTGATTCTGCACCAACACCTGAAGAGGCAGAGAAATTGGTGAAACGCATGTCGACTGGTGCCAATCTTTCTGATCAAACAACGGGTGGAAATACAACAACGAATACAAAAGACGATAAAGTTTTAAAAATTGCTACTTTTTCATTACAAAAATATCTCAAGGTATATAACAATAAATCTCGCCATTTTTTTTCAGCCTTTTTTTTTATGAAAACTTTCGACTGTATAAATTAATATATTATTGACTTTTAACTTAGGAACCCGAATTTGCAGCTGAATTCTTAGAACGTGGTGGTCTTGAATCACTTTGTGACATTATTAGTAAAGTGAGCGGTAACACGTTAGCCTATGCTTTAAATTCATTTACATCACTTATGAATCATGAGGCTAGTTGGGATTCTTTGACGGAAGAATTTATTAGTGACATTGCTCATATTCTTGTTACTGAGACATTGGTTACAATTTGTCGTCCTGCAACTGCTATTTTGATCAAAGTCGTATGTGCCGCTGACGAACGTTCTCCAGCACAAACAGTAACCTTTAACAACAATAATAATAAGCATAGCGAAGAGAATGTCATTGGATATTCGGCTTTACATAAGGTGCTTCAGCAAGAACCTCAATTGTTTTTTACTTTGATTCAACGATTACAAAGCCCGGATTATGCACTCTGTTTGAATAGCTTAACCTTGTTAACTTCAATGTTGAAACATGTTACAGATGATTATCGAAGTGAATTATTGGAGAATATTGATAATAGTAACACTCGAAAAAATGTCTTGGTATGTTGCTATCATTATTATTATTGTTCGAATAAAACGATGGATGACTTTTTTTTTTCTTCTTTTTTCTAAAGAAGAGAAAAAACGAATATATGGATAAAAGCAAGACATGTATATAATTATTATTGTTTTTTTTTCTTAGCGCTTGATGAACAATCATCCTTCTGAAGAGCTTAAAGAGCAATTACTGGAATTTCAGTCGGCGATGATTCATAATGCCGATCGAAGGAGAAAAACTCAAATTTCAATGTATAATCCGCGACATGCCAAAATGATGAATGATATATGGAATTGTGCTCACGTCGAAAATATACAAATTCCTGGTGCAAGAAAATGGCGTAAATTAGGATTTTCCGTAAGATTTTATTGAGAAATCCAAGTCTATACATGCATATATACATATTCATTAATTTTTTTTTTCAATTTATTAGTCAGAAGTACCCCATCGTGAATTTGGCAGAGCTGGTGCATTTGGACTTGAGAGAATGCATGCTTTTGCACGTCAAAACGAAGATATGTTTGCAAAGGTAATAATATATGTAACTATTATTTCTTTTGCTAAAGAAGCAAAAAAAAAAGTGAAGAAAGGCTAATATGATTTTATCATATAATAGATGATATTAGAACAGCTTCATCGACAAGATGGTAAACGTTGTCCATTTGCAAAAGCAAGCATTGAAGTAACAGAATTATTATGTAGCCACTGGAATATAACCACAGGATGTAAGTAAATTGGGAGGGAGAAGGAGTGGATAATGATTGGAAAAACAATTATTCAGAGACAAAACAAAAATGAGATGAAGAGAATGAATATCTCAATATATATTTGCTTATAGATATCGCAGCCGAATTCGAACCATTATTAATGAATTTTGATCATGTTCATTCTACAACGTTACAATGTTTTTATCGATTATTTCAAGATATGGAGGCCACTACCAGTGATTTTTCTAAAGTATCTG
This sequence comes from Circinella minor, assembly GCA_016758965.1. NCBI lineage: Eukaryota > Fungi > Mucoromycota > Mucoromycetes > Mucorales > Lichtheimiaceae > Circinella > Circinella minor. The sequence continues at coordinate 189,798 of JAEPRB010000060.1, forward strand.
CGCTTGTACGGAGTCAATTACGTGCAACATTAAAAAGTGACGGGATTAAAGATATTTATGAATTTGATCGAGTCATGTTAGGTACACCTTATTCCGTCATTCGAGATAGACGATTAAAAGAGTTGGAATGGGCTGATGATTTGCTAGGACGTGAAGCTATCAGGTAATTTCTTTTATAATAGGAAAAATACTTCTTTTTTCATAATAAAACGTAAATACTAAAAAAAAATCAATAGGAACCTTCGAAATCGGCTTAATAAACAATCCTTTGATTTTATAAAACGACAACGTATTAACTGTTTATTACAAGGTGGCTGGTTCCCATGCCCACAATCCAATCAACGTATTGTTGCTATAGCAACTGGTAACTCATTAAGTACTAGCACAGCAGCCAATTCAGTTACAGTAGGAGGTCTTGGAGGGCCCAATGGTAGCGGTAACGGTAGTAACAATAGTAACAAACGATGGCGATATTACAAATTAAGTCCATCACGAAAGGCGCTTATGTATGGTGACTTTGCCGAAAAATATCCAGCCGTAATAAAATCATGCGATACATTACCTAACAAAGTTGATCTGGCGGAAGTGGTTGAAATCAAGCCTTTTAGTAGAAAACCCTCTACATTAAGCAACATGATTACGGAATCAACAAATAGTCTTTCTTTTGCCCTTTTTGCTGATAATAACTTACCTTTAGCCGAATTTAATTGTTCTTCTTCTGCTCAATCGTCGGAATGGAAGGATGGATTTAGTATGTTACTGGATAAAGGAATTACAAGTAAAGATACGGCTGAATATTTACATTCGTTAACGGAAATTGGTGTGAAAGTCAAATTATTACAGATTGCTGGAGATAGAATTGAAGTCCCTCATGGTCAAATAGATGTACCTCCTGTTCCTGCAGGTTTAGGGTCGGGTTTTTATTATACCACAGACTAATTATTTAATTACGTATTATCTTTTACTCTCTCTTGTCCCCTCCTTCTCTCTCTTCTCCTCCACTATTTTCTTCCTCTCTTCCCATCACATTACCTACGATTTTTTTATTATTAGACGACATATTCTCTTCAGTGAATCTTTTTGTACTATTATCTAATTGGATACCTTATATATTGTTTACTTTTTTTTTTTTTTTGTAAAATCTGTTGTATGTTTTATACAAGTGACTGATTGAAGTGAATGTTGCTCTAAATCATATTTATGTTTATATATTAAGTCAGGATAGCTACTGTTTACTAATTGTTGCTACGAAAATATATTTTTGACAAGTGATATTATTAATATAAACTGATATAATATTACAACTTATGAATCAGTTCGTTTTTATAAACTTATTCATCATTTAACATGATATCGCTTTGTTGCTTTTTTCTTAAATTGAGGTGTATGCAACACACACAAAAAACAATGACCCTTCCAAAATACGTAACACGTTGTGCTCTACGCAGGAAGTGTGAAAAAAACTATTATTTATTTTAGAAGTAGATTTATTTATATAAACTTTGTATAATGATGAATTAATTTTTGTATATTAAATGTAGCTACGTATCTTTGAGATTTTATATTAATTGAATGAAAAAGGTTTCCGCCGCCTTTTCCCCCCTACTGATGCAACTCCGTGGAGGGCTTAAAAAGCAGCGGAAAATTGAGTGAGAATGGGCTTATTAAAGCATGGAAAGCTTTCCGCAAAGCTCTAAAAATGGCTAATTTTTTTTGCTGGTCTGATACA
>JAEPRB010000061.1:0-189335 GCA_016758965.1 Circinella minor
ATGTTAAAAGCATTGTCACCACAAGACTAGGGAATTTGTCCCAGCAAGGATAGCTGTCTAGTCGAACAGAACTGAGTCGAACAAACTGTATACTGTCTTACTATGTCCTTCAACAATATAGAGCCGTTTCTTCCAAAAATAAAGTTCGTTGATCTTCTACCGACCGAAGATTATGCTCAGCAATCAGGAGAAAGAAAAAATAGGACCAAAGTAAAGAGATGAAGGAACTAATATAGACAACCGGTAAACCTCATGACAATAGAAAAAAATAAAAATAAAACGGGTTGGGAGAGAAAATATAACTTTTTCATACAACATAACGGTGATAGCATAGAAACATGTGACTCCTTGTATAATGTAAGATAATTCTTCAGTTATATGAATAAAACTTTTTATTGGATAAGAAGCAATCCTTTATCGATATCAAGATCCGGGTCAATTTTTATTACTGTATTTGTGATGGATTGAAAGGTGTTATGTATACAAGCTACGACTGCGCAATTTTTTTAATGGTGCGATAGTAATTGTATAGGCGCCACAAACAAACAAAAAAAAATAACATACTATAGGTGTGATTGGACTTCTTATATATATACATCACAAGGGTTGATGAACTAGATTACACTTTTAATCTTATTAGGTAAGTATGTAATGAATAAATTGATCGATCTCTATATTAAGCTTTCTTGGTGAGGTATTTGAGCTGTTATATATAATAAATCATTAATATTGACATGGCTTGTATACTCTAATATGATGATATTTATTCTCATATAAAGATGTAAACTTGAGCAAAAATATAGATAATAACAACAAAAAGTAGTTAAGCAACACATCAAAAACAGTCGTTTATTTTTTTTTCAACTGATGTTTATGTATTATAGTATTTATGTATGGTTCAATTTTTCTATCCACAACAACATCGACGGCATAACAAGATATAAAATATTTAGTTCATGGATCCATTAAACAAGTACTCCTTTTTGGTTTGTTTTTTCCCTGTAAAAAATATTGAGCACACCATGATGACGTATTATAACGATAAAAAAAATGACTTTATAAAGAATACTTGTAATAATAGGGTGGTCTGCAGAATGTCACAAAAGCTGAGTCGATGGCGCGCTAATTTGTTTTTGTGTGATTGTTGCTGATGTTGTTGCTCATCCTCCCTAGTATTCACATACATACATTTTGAAGGGACGTATAGAGAAACATACTGTAGCAAATATATTATATAAGACGACATCGAGGTATATTAAAACTTTTTTTATTATTACCTCTGTTTATCAAAATCCTTAAACAAGTCTCAAGGTTGTAGAGAGCTTTTATTTATGTATTTGGGTTACTATATCTATGATGATATTAATGACGAGGATGGTGATATTAAATAAGCAAATTCTACAAGTAATGTCAGGTTTGCTAATATGTTGAATAGTTGAAGAATATTGTGAGTAGCTATTAATTGATCGATTAGTCAGTGCTGATGTTATTACGATTTGTATTCACTAACATCATTATAAATGTGATACGTACAGAGATTGTCATTAATAGGATAACGATTAGCACATACATAGTCTACGTACTATAGAATTAATAAATATAATGACATTTCTTTCTCCTTTATCCATTCCATTTCCCATAGACTTTGTCGTTTGGATTCCCATTCCTCCAAACATAATATGTTGCCAGTGTTTTTGTAGTCGTGGTAAGTAAAAAAAAAACTTATACTAATACATATCAAACAATCACTTTGCATTTTTTTTTTCTTTTTGATTATCATATTTTTTTTGTCGCATTTTATTTATTTATATTTTACTGGTACATAGAAATTCTTATTATTATCCATCGTAATAAGAAGTAGTAGTAGTACTAATACCATTGTATTTTGTCGCCGCTAGATGATATCTTCCTGATGAGTTATTTTATACCGTCATTCAAGATGTCTATTGATATTGATATCGATATAGTGAATATTTTTTGTAGAAAAACTAAAAGAGGGTCATATTTTGTTATGAAACGATAAAAAGAAAAGCGGAAAGAAAAGAGATAAAAACATAAGCTTTTGAATATATTTTTTCTATTCCTTATTTCTATATGAATCGATATTTTATCCATGAGAATAATGGCTAAGCCGATTAGGTGTACCACAAGGTACAAAACAAAACTGTAACATTAAGCTTTTTATTTTATATTTGTTCTGTGTGGGAATAAAAAACAAAAAACAAAAAGTAAATTGATAGATTAAAGAATGTATGATCTTATTTTACCTCATGCATAAATATAATTATTATAAAATACAAAAAATAACTGAGTACAATATTTCTGTTATTTTAAAATATGAATCTGGACTGTACATCTAATCCCAGATATATAACGTAAGCCTCAGCGGAGGTCCCTTAAATGATAAAAATTGATAAATAGGTTGGACATTCATTCATTTCAGTTGATCCGCGGAAAGCTCTATTGCCTTTTTTTCTTTCTTTTTTATTAATACGACTAGTAAATAACCAATATTAGTACTAGCAATATAAAGGTAATAAATTATATTTAATCAGTACTAGGTAGTCTCTATTACTCTTTTTTTTTTCTTTAATATTAGTAATAACCAGTACTGGTAATAATAATAAGAATAATAATAATGTATCAAATTAATTACCACTTATCACTACGTTTCATCCACGAAAGTCTTTATATCAATCTTCTTTTACTTTATCTTCTAATAATAATAATAATAATTATTATGATGTATAAAATAACTTTTTTAGATTATTAAATAGCCAAAAATAGTTTGAAATGTATTTTCTTTTACTAATAGGATGGAAAGTGGACACGTTTCAAATTAGTTCAAAGGTTGCCACGTACATATTTTTACTGGTTGGCGGTGTTTTTCCCCTTCTTCTTGTGTCAACGACGATCCTTGACATCTTTTTTTAGTTACACTAGTTTTTCGCATTTTTAAAAAAAGATTTAAAAAAGAAGCCCAACTGCACTTGTATAGAAACTTTGACCCTTTCTCTCTCTTTCTTTCTTCTCACAAAGACATACTCCATCTAAAATAATAATAACAATGTCACCCATCACTCCATTTTCTGAACGTCCCATCAAGGATACCATCGTACTTTTCGATGTTGATGGTACTTTGACTCCTGCTCGTTTGGTAATTTTATTTTATATTATATATATAAAAAAAAGGGTGATCTGTCAAAAATAACTAATTAAGGTACATTTATAATAGACTGTTTCACAAGAAATGCTTGAAACTCTTTCTGAACTTCGTAAGAAGGTTGTCATTGGTTTTGTTGGTGGTTCTGATCTCAAGAAACAAGTTGAACAATTGGGTGATTCAGGTAAAAATAAAATATTTTGAGTAAAGTGCAACCTTATTGGAAGGTTTCCGTGATGATGATGACAATTATTTGTTTATTCATTTCGTTAACATTTAAAACATAACGCGTTACTAGTTTTGAATGACTTTGACTATTGCTTTGCTGAAAATGGACTTACTGCATACCGTCTTAATGAACAAATGGCTTCTCAGGTAAAATTCTATTATAAGCATTTAATTATGAGAGTGGGGGTTGTTGTTACAAAATGCTAAACGTATTTGGGTTGTTGGGGATGATATTTATTATTTTAATAGAGCTTCATTGAATGGATTGGTGATGAACAATATAACAAACTTGTCAAGTTTATCTTACATTATATTGCTGATTTGGATATCCCCAAGAAGCGGTAAATATCTTTTACATTTGAAAGAATTTGGGAGAGTTAGCGGAAGAGGTTGTTTGATGAGGATTAAACTGAGCGGAAGGACTTACAAGTAAATTATTATTATTATTTATATTAGTGGTACCTTTGTTGAATTCCGTAATGGTATGATTAATGTTTCTCCCATTGGTCGTAACTGTACTCATGCTGAACGTTGTGAATTTGAAAAGTATGATTTGGAACGTGGTATTCGCCGTAAGTTTGTTGAAGACCTCAAGGCCGAATTCCCTGATTTGGCTTTGACTTATTCTATTGGTGGTCAAATTTCATTTGATGTCTTCCCTACTGGTTGGGATAAGACTTATTGTCTTCGTCATGTTAAGAAAGAAGGTTTTAAGGATATTCACTTCTTTGGTGACAAAACTTTTGAAGGTGGAAATGATTTTGAAATATATTCTCATCCAGAAGTTACTGGTCATTCCGTCAAATGTCCTGAAGATACTATCAAGATTCTTAAGGAATTGTTCCCTTAAAATCTGTAATCACTTTTTTTTATCTTTCTCTCTTATACACAAACATACACATATTTATACATATTTATACACCTTCTCCCCCCGGACCTTCACTTCCCTTATTTAATTTTCTCAATTCTTAAAAACAAAACAGACAAACGAACTTCCTTTTTTTTGTTCAAGATATATATACACAAACATATAACGCACTTGATCTTTTTTTTTTAATTTATTTTTACATGAATATTACTACCCAACTTTTTTTTTTCAATATTATATAAAAGTGCATTCATGAATATAACTATTTGAAAAGAAAAATTTATTATTTTTCCCTTCATCTGTTCGAATTTATTGCGTTTTGAAGACAGAAGATGAAAGCCATATGTAGAGAGAGAAAATTAGTTGAAAATAATTCAGTCTACACAAAGCAAAAGTGATCACCGTTCGTAAACTAACACCTTTCTTCAAAATGGAAGAGATTAATACACAGTAATTCTTTCCCTTGTTTTTGGGTTTTCTGAACGCAGCACCTTGATGAAATAATAATCAGTAAAATAACGATCATCCTACTTATATGTACAATATACTGCCGAGGGATCGGGAAAAATGTATCCAGTTACAAGCATATAAAACAAAAAGAAGCGAGAGATAGATAATTACAATGTTGGTGAACTAGATAGCATTTTGTTTAAGCAATGATATTATAATATATGCAGAATAAATTTATAGTTTAACGCTTTTTCGTTGAGTCTTATATGCTAAATATTGTACTTTTTTAAAATCAATAAATGTCTGTAGCTGGTTATTGCTATATACATTTGCCTTTAAAAAGAAGAGGTTTTTTTTTCTGTTGGATTACTATGATAGAGAATTATAATATGATCTTATTTTTTTTAATATATTAGAATATACAAATTGAAACTAGTGTTTTGTTGCTAATATAATTACGTAGAAAAGGATCATTGTATAGTATGAATAAATATGCTTTTACAGTCACTCAGTGTTAAAAGTTCCAAAAATAAATATAGACAGAAAATGCACTTTCTTAATGCAACTTTTTTTGGGGGGAAGGGGGGCAACCCACCTGCAAATCTTTCGTCGTACCCTGGTTACTATTCCCCTAGAAATAAATTTTAGAAAACTGTTGACAATAACACTTAAAGGATGCTTTAATTTAAATGATTCCGTATAAAAATGAAGAACACGTATTTTGCGAAAATCTATTTCACTCCATGATTTACACGCTTCCTTTTTTTATTTCTTTGATCAACAACGCCCGAACTTGTTTTGTTGAACTTGATTAAGAAACATCAGGTCAATAGCTATAAGATCCTCTTTCCTCGTCCTCTTCCAATAATTCCCTTTTGGTTTTGTTAAAATTTTTGGTTTTGTATTAATACCTTGATATAGATGATGGTGCTTTATTCTCAGAACTATACGTAGAAAGAAAAACTAGGAAAAGGAGATATAAAGTTTATAAAGAAAGTGTTCTAAAATCAACTGTTGTTGATCATCGACTTTAATAGAATATATTAATCAAAAATGTCTTTTGTTGAAATGATAAATATAAGTACTTTGTGAAGCTACATTAACTATAATAAAAATTAATTTTATATATATTCAACAACAACAAATATCAGTGTGTAATAAGAAGTTTTTTTCAAATATATATTTTGATTCGATTTGAGTGGTACCATAGGAATAATATACAGTACTTACATGAAATTTCTGGAATAGCTTTTCAAAATAGTTGTTTATTCGACTTGATGACGGATAAATAGAAAGTCTAGCCAGTGAAGAGATTTGTTATTATCATTATTCTTATTATTGTGTAACTTTTATCATGTGCGATTTCAAGAAAAAGCTTCAATTATAATTATAATACTTAACGCTACTTACCTCTTCTGTTTAAAATAGGGAAACGAAAAGTGTCATTTTTTTTTATTTAAATACTATTTTTTTTTTATTTGTCGCTACTATTCATAACTTGAAAGAAATTATTTTATGAAAAAAAATTAAAAAAGAAACATATAATCAAAGAAAAGGGTGTTGGATAATTTTTGGGGCATGCGCTATATGTAAGAGAGTTCTAAAAGGAAAAAAAAAAGGATCATATAATTTATATCGCAAAAAAAAAAAAAAAAAAAATTGGAAGCACGAGAGGAAATCATCAATCATCATGCTAAATAATAATAACAAAAGAAAGAAGGAAAGAAAAAACATAATACTTTATGGAACTTTTATAAGTAAAAGTAAAAAAAATAGAAATACCATATGAAAAGATACGAGGTCGTGGCAATAGTAGAATAGTAACCAGCTATAATGTTAATCTATATATACTGTATGTCTCGAGTGTCTGTCATTGTATACATATATATATATACGAGTTATGTTGTTGAATATAACAATGTAATACTCTTAATGTGAAATCATCAAAAAAAAGTTATTTTATATTTTTGCTCTTCGCTATTAATTTTTTTCGTTATTGTTGCTGTCACCATCCTTGTCTTTGTTGTTACTATTCTCTTTATTCTTTGGACATGCTGAAGTACCACGATGTCGAGTAATAGAATCTTTACGGTAAAAGAAATTGTCACAATCTGGACAAGGATAAGTCACGCGTCGGTTTTCAGGTATATGTGTTGGAAAATGACGAATAAGATCATGATGTTTGGTAAACAAATGTTTACAAATTGGACATTGATGTTGTCGTCGTTGGTGATGTTCCGCTGTTGTACGTTTTGAATTCGCTTTTAAAGAGAAAGATAATAAGGCTTCCGTTGGCTCAGTTGTCATTATTGCTGTTGTCGCCGCTGCGGGGTATTGGTTAAGTTCTTGTGTTAACAATAACGGTTGTTGTTGATGTGAACTGTTATGTATATTACTACTGCTCTCAGTTATAATATTTGGCTGTTGTTGTTCTAGATTTGTAAGAGATCTTTGTCGTTGTTGCTCATAAAGTGAAATACTGTGTTGAGAATCACTGTAGTATGTGATTGATGGCTGCTGTTGAGAGGGTAACGTCGAATGATCTTGCTGTAAGAGATGATAGTAAATTGTCATTAGCTGCTCATGAGACTTGACTACCAAGTCAACTGGTGGATATTGCTGCGTTTGTTGTGTTATATTTGGTTCATTCCGTTGAGATGTCAAATTTAGACCGATATCTGTGGTATGGTGGCTATCTGTTGTATTATCGGCAATAGCAGTAGCAGTGGTATTAGATTCAGGCATTATCATTGGTGATGTTACAGAATGATGGTTTTGTCGTTGCTGCTGCTGATATTGTTGTGTTGACAATAGAGATGAAGAAGATGAAGAAGAAGGACGAGATGAAATATTGTAATAAGTTTGTTGTTGCTGCTGTTGTTGTTGTTGTTGTGAAAGCTCATCATCATAGCAACCTACACATTTTATATTTATATTGTTATAGTTAGTGATCATATACACTTAAAATAATTACAATTACTGGTATAATTTACAAAAATTACCGGTATAAAAAGAAGATAATGATAGATGGCGAGCACTCGTTCCTCCTAGTTCTTCTCGTACTTGGGATGCTACTATATTTGATCGGTTAAGAAAATAAGATGTTGGAAAACCCATATCCGTTGAAGAAGAAGAAGGAGAATGAATAAAAGCGGTTTCTGGGGTCAAAGATATGTTATTCTGATGAGGATTAGCAGAAGAAACAGCAGTATAAAAATCAAATTTAGGCTGCGTTTGGTTACTATAGTCCCCATTGCAATCATTTTCAATATAAGAGTTGTTTCCACACAACTCTTGCTCGTTGCTATTGTTGTTGCTATTATTGTCGCCTTGGGAATAGTAGTATTGTTGCTGTTCAGCAGACGAATAACCAGATTCTCCTCCGACACCAGCTGGCCCTTTCCCTTTATGAGGTTGCAAAGGCCATGTCATTATGGGAGTGTGGTTGTGGATCAAGACCGTTGCTGACGACAGCTTGTCTAGTATACACCTTTTTATTAACAAGTATGAATTTGAAACAAAAGGACAGTAAAATAAGGGGTTTAAAAAAATTATTAACACCAATAATTATTTCGACACAATCGCATAAAGTGGAGTTTACTCGTCTTTCGTATCAATGAGTTCGAGAAAAAGGTAAAAAAAGAAGATAATCAGTAATGAGGCTTAATAAAGGTAAACTGTTTTTTTTTTTTTTTTTTTTTTTGGTTATTGATAAAAATATAGAGAGAAAAAATAGAAAATTAATAAAAGAGCATCAAAAAGGAAGAATGTTTGGAAAGGCGAAAAAGAAAGTAGATTATGAACTACTGTTGTTCTTTTATACACTTTTTTATACTTTGATTACTGTTAATGTAATGTGGCTGACGTGGCCCAGTTTTTTTTTTTTTTTTTTTGTATACATGCAGTGATAAAAAATGGGATTTATTATATTTTAGCTGTACCCTGATAGATAACACATATGCTTCAGTAAGCATGTCAGTTCGTTGGCGTGGATGGCATGAGATCGTTGTTGAACGTTTCTGAATATGAGTAACATCATGACTCCCCATGATCCTCTTGGGGGAGAAAGAGGGGCTCTTTTTGTTTATGTCTATTTTCCTTATTCTAATAACGCCTCCTTTCTTTACTTTCTCCCAACCACCCCCGTGGCTTAAGTATATGATCACATCCTTAAATATGATACCATTTTGTTCAGCGAAATATATGGTATCTATAAATCTCCTTCCTTTTCTACATACACATACACTAACATAATACGCATACATATACATTAAATATATAATAAAGTAAATCTGTTGGTACATATCTAAATCAACATCGCAGGTTATTTCATATGGGTAGATCAGGGGATCGCTTTTGAAAGATTAATTATGTATATAAGTTGACAGATATTGTTATACACTGAGATTTAATTGGATCATACAAACAAGTAATCTATTTTTTTCTGTTACACATTGAAGAAAAAAATCATTCTGTGGCGCGTGTACATATTTGGCTTAATAAAAATTTCCTTTTATAGCTACAAAAAAGATGATTTAAAATTGTAGTACTAATATTAATAAACAAGTAATTACTAAGGATAACTTTTTTCGAGGAGGGAGGGATGCTAGGTGGGAAAAGTGAAAGAAAAGGAAATAAAGTAAAGTTATATGTAGCTGCACGACAGCTTATATATATATATATATTGCACGAGCGTTTACCAAAGTAAGAGGAGTCGCCGATCGATATTACCGAGATCTAAATATTTAAATTAACTTTTCCAATGAAGAAAATCGTCTTTTCTTTGTGGTATCTGTAAATATCCCCACACCAATGAGGAGTTTAATAACAACAGCAGCGACAGTAGCAGCAGCAACAAAAAGAAAGGAAGCTTACAAATACGCCACATGTAACATGAGTGTATCTAAAGAAAAAAAAGTGAAGGAGGGGCTACAGATAGAAAGATAAACAAATTTTAACAAGAAAAAGAATTTACCAAATAATGAAAATGTCGTTTTATTAAAAATGTGTGTTTGTCTTATATTGTGTATAAGAAGTCAAAATCATATATTTTGATGCTATGGGGGGTCATATAATAGTGGATGTTGTGAACAAAAATCCTAGATTTAAAACCACACAATAATATTGGCTTTTTGCAAAAGCAACTTGAGATCTTTTTTTTTTTTTGCATGGTTTATGCATGATTTCCGAAGTGCTTCGATCAAGGTGATTTACATATGTGATTATTACTTTACTTTTTCCATTTTTATACAATTACCATGATTAAATTATATAATAAACTTATTTATTTACTTTTCTTTTCAAGATTACGTACAGTTATATGTACCTACATTGAGCAGGGCCTAGTGTCTGTATTATGCGTCGGAAGAATCATAAAATAGTATATATTATTATTATCCTTTATAATAATAAAAAACTATCAATTATAACTTTCTTCTTTTTTTAATATGTAAGTAACTAAAATGCTAAAATACCCCTCAAAATGGTGTGTGTCAAATGGTACTAATGTTATGTTTTTTTAACCCCTGCGTTACAAATGACTGATCTTTTTTCTTTTTTACTTCTCTTATTATATACCACGAATAAATAAATGGTACGTACCCATAAACGAACATAAGTGTATAATATCTATTTTTATAAGGACGAGCACAGTTAATTTAAATCAACAAAAGAACCGCCCCGTATAATCGTAAGTCTAGTAATAAATAGTAATATATCTGTGTCCTGAGTTAGCTGTGTGTATATTTCGTCCTTATCTATTTTGTTCATTACATTTTGTAAATACTATTACTATTTACTATATATTTATTTTTGTTTTGTTTTTTTTTTCTGAAAATAACTTATTAAGAAAAGATACCATTTTCTCTTATGTTTCAAATTTCTGACAACATTAATAAGAAAGATTTGAAATACAATGCAAAAAATATTTCCAATATTTATAATTATACGTAGAAGAATAGTAACAAATGTTATATTTTTTTAATTAAAAAGACACACACACAAAAGACCCTGTTGATCCTGTCGAGTTTATTAAGCGAGGCACATTACATATTAATAATGGCGATAATTTGACTTTCTTCCATCTTGAGCTCTTTTATACAATAACAATGATAACGCTAAAAATTAATATCCTCGCTCATCTTTTCAAAAATCGACAGCGTCTTTTTTAGGAGGGAAGGGGGAAGGAAAGTATAAATATAACAGCATTGTAACTGATAATCATGGTATCAATTCCTTTATAAAATTCATTTTTTTCCTGTTACTGAGATTAATATTGTGTTTGCTATTGATAAAGTTTGGAAGAAGGGGGGGGGGGAAGGAAGCCAAAAATTATGAGAAAGAGTAAAGCTCTCCCGTTCCACATGAAAATAAAAAAAAAAGTTCATTGTTCTGTCTATGAAATGTTCACTATTACTTTATATATATAGAAAAAAAGGAGTATTGAAAAAAAAAGAGGAATCTAGGACTCCGTGTTGTGTATCCCCGGGATGGTGCAAGCAGCACATATCACCATACACATATGGCTGATGAATTGACAAATCAATAATGTGGCAATCTATGTTTTTTAAAGTATGCTTTTATGCTGGTGATGGCGATATCATAGCATTTTGGTACTTGTAGTGGTAGTTACTGCTACTCTTTTTTTTTCAAAATAATGGTAAAACATGCAACACATAATTATAATTAAATCTGAATGTATACAAGGTGGTTAAAATTATTTTTAAGTGGTTGATAACAGATTTCTGTTATAATACGTAATAAAATAAAAAATACATTCAAAAGACGTTGTTGTAAATTGCATAGATGCATATGTATATATGGGCAATTAATTCGTAACCCGAAAACATAAGGTTAAATTTTTAGAAAAAATATAATATAATTATTACTACTTTGTATCGGTATCACAGAAACAATTGCATCTTTAAATATGTATATAATCCAACAGATTTATCTGGTTTTTCCGCATAACACAATACGTTTTTTTTTTGTAAGGAGCTATATGATCATATAGACTATTACAAAACTGGAAGCTGAATCTATTGGAGATATAAAAAAAGAGTAAGCCAAATAATAAATTTAGACCAGCATGTCTCACCAATGAGATTTCATCTGTGCTCCTACCTCAGAACCCATAATTGATGGAATACAGGAAAGAATCTCAAAGAACCCTTGTTGTGAAAGAACGTGCCTTTAGCATGAAAATTTATATACCACTATACTGAAGGTAAGGAGCAGCATAGAACAGCATAGAACCTACTAATAAAAAATAATGAGTATAAATTATGCAATGTAAGAGAAATAATATACTAGAAATAATTTAACAAAGGGGGGTGCGCTTACACAGCACAGAGGCTCTAGGAGAAAAAAGGAGAGAGAAATCTAATATAAAAGAAAAAAGGACAGTATAGAAACTGTAACCATATTAGTCCAATCATATATCGAAGCAGCTAATTACTTCACAACCATTCATTTGATTATCTACTTACATTATATAAAATATTGATCAGTCATAAAAATAAAATTCAACCAAAAATTCAATATTGCAAGTGTAACAAACTAAAAGGTTTCTCTAGATCACTTTATTTAATTGACACGTACGTAAATTAACGTTCTGTGTTCAAACAAAAGATACTCAGGTTTTAACACACGCACATGCACACACAACATTTTCAATTTCTTCACTTGTTACCAATGTACATTCAATGAATAAAAAAGAATTATAAATAAATAGTTTAACGGGTAGAAAGCAAACTTCAGTGCTTTTTTATCTTGACGCTCACAGCCTCTTAGTTTTACTAGGGCCCCCAATGTTGGAAAACCAAATATAGCTACGGTTACGAAATTTGATACTTCTTTTTGACAGAGCTCAATCTTTCTCTTGAAAGTAAGGAATCAAACTATTAAAAACTACTCATTATGCTTCGCCAAGCTAAAATATAAATATGCTTTTTTATCAACTTTTTATTATATTATTACGTAATTAGATTTATAAGCCAAAAAAAAAAAGGTTGGTGTATATAATATATCATTGGACGGTTTACATGGCAACAAAAGGAAAATATTTGTACTTTTTACATCAAATGGTTTACTTTTAATATTGGGTGAAAACACGCTTATATACTAAAAAAAGTGTCGTCAGTAGTATTTACGTATTTACCATTATATTTCAATACAACTAATAATTGACTGCCCTCTACTAAAATTAACTGCTTTATCCAAATCTTTAAACATTATTTGACTGACAGTCCTCTTACCATATAGTCAGTAAATTGTTTTCTTTTTTTTTTACCCCTACTAGTACGAACTAAATAATCATCTATTATAAAATTGACACTATAATTTATATGTACTATAGTAGATGATGATAATTATAGTAAAAATATTGTCGTTCCTGTAGATAAAAAAAGAAGTACGTATCTACGTAGCAATAGAAGGTCAATAGAATAAGTAATGTTGATTTCTTTTTTTTAGTTATTTGTTATTGCTCAGGTACAACAATTGAAAATTGATATCGTTTCTTTTTGGTACGTCTTCTCATTCAATAATGATATTCACCAATAACAAAGAACAATTCAGTCAACTACTTTATTATCATACCAACAATATAAATAAACCGTAGAAGACCAGCCTTATTTTTTTTCGAATTGAATAAATATAATTAGTAAAAGACAAAAAAAAAAGTGAAATATGTAACACGCGGCGAAGCTCTCTTCATTGCTTTTATCACGGTGACAAGGTCTATACTGGTTCAGATAATAGCGCTTTGTTTTTAATTTAGATATTCTTTTTCTTACTAATTTCTTATTCCTTCTTTTTAAAGCTTTGTATCGACTGACTTCTCCACATATAGCCGTGTTATCTACACAACAGAAATGGGTATATATGTGGGGAAAAGTGTTACACCAAACTGACATGAATCAATTTTCTAAAGATGTTTATTATGATACGTAAACTCAATAAATAGAATAATAAGATAATGTGTTTCTTACTTTTTTTTTAGAAACTTTAGAATGATCGGATCGGTAAGTTATTAATCATATTGCTATTATTTTCTAAAAAAAAAAAAAAAAAAGTCACTTCGATTATCTGCTAAACTAACATAATGAATAAGTAAAATAGTAAAAAGATTAGCATTTTTTCCAGGTATATTTGGTTGCAGTATGATAACCCATAAACGGGTTTTCAAGCAACAATGAGATAACCCTAATTTGGAAAATATCGGGTTCAAAAAGGTTCTCACCCGCAATCCAACAAGTAGTAGTCGTGAATTCTCGGTATTAAACATGATCCACAATAACAATCGCTCGATAACGAATTTTCTTTCAATGCGAAGAAATTTTGGAATTAAATCTTGGTAACTATTTATTTAACGTATCTTTGCGCTAATAATTTAGACAATAAATAATGGGACGTTCATCACCGGGACCAGGGAGTAATTCGATTGTTGACTAATAATTAACCATTCTATTCCTTGGACAAACGGCCTATCGTCTTTCCCAATTTATAAACTCAAAAATCATGAAAATCGACAGAATTGGTTTAGTTAAATGAGCTTCTCAGGCTTTTATTTTCTTGATAAAAGATAACAAAAAAAATTGTGTAATACTGATAAAAGAAAAAGATCAAATCAAAGAAAGGAATTCAGAGAAGAAATAATTTTTATCCCCGACATTTCTTGCTTTTTACCCGGTTTTTTTTTCTTTTGCATACTTTTACGGTGTTGTTAAGTTATCGGATCAATATGTTAATTGACATACAATACGACTAAAAAGAAAATCATATAAATACAACCGATTTGGTTATCATTTTTTCCCTTCGAAACCAGCCCGGTATTTTATTATTTGCATTGTATAATATTTTATGTGGAAGCGCCTCACATACTAAATAAAGCACCGTATTTTTTTTTAACTTTCATCACCTTTATACCTCTTTTTTTCCTAATACCAAAAAAAACTACAATAATGCAAGAAAATAATAACGGCATTACAACAAATGCATCGTCAATAGCAATGAGCTTAGAATCATTTTCCAGAAAAGATGCATACCTTGATACCAGCGCCAGCCAAACTCAGGAATCAGCTTATTATCCAAAATCTCGAGTATTGAATCCAGAAAAAGCACCTATTATTGAACGTTTAAAACATAAATTTACTACGAGAGATGGTATTGTAGGTGATTACGATTATAAAGCACTTTGGTAAGTAAAGTAAAAAAAAATTCATTTATACATTACTTCCTTCTTTTTATTATTCATCTTTTACGTTTGTCGGTTCATCATAACTTTTAAATTTAACATATTTATATATACTATATTATAGTATGCCGTATATACCTTTCTTAAAAAAGCGTGCAAACCGTTCTGAATTTTATGGACCTGATGATGATATTCCACTTCTTGTAGCTATTTTGATGGGAATTCAGCGTATGTTTTCGATAAATAATAAAAATAATACTAATAACACATGTTCATCACTCGTAACAACCAGAAAATAACAATAATTTTGTATCTTTACCTGTTTTATAACACACCGAAAAAATAGACTTCTTGGGTTGCGTTGGAGGACTTATCACACCTACACTTTTAATTTCAGGCACTGGTTCTAGTGCTCTCAATTTGGATTCAGAAACTCGTGCATATATGATTGCTGCATCTTTTATCGTATCTGGAATCACAAGGTAAAGAATAAAAAAAAGTTATCAGACATATAATTCGATTACTGTTTGTCCAATATTTCTCATTTTTATAACAAATTATAATATAATATTATAGCTTGGTTTACACATCACGATTCCAAATTCCACGTTCACGTTATTTTATCGGTGTTGGGTAAACAAAAAAATTTATTGAAATGATTTCTAAATGTAAATCAAACTGACCTATTTTCTTTTATATCCTTTGTTTATTTATTTATTATTACTACATGCTAAGTTTATTGGAAGTTGCTGGTGTTGCATTCTCAGCTCTTCCTGCTGCTCAATCAATGGTTGAAAACATGTACATCGGTACGTATTTATAATTGTTAAAATAAAATTATATGATATAGTATTTTTTTATTGGTATAGATATAATTACTGATACTATCTAAAAATAATAAAAATTACAATACATTCTTATTGCTTAGATGGTACATGTCAAACTGAATTACTCTCTGATGGATCCATCAATTATCTACCATGTCCTAATGGCTTTGGTGCAATTCTTGGTACACAAATTGTTGGATCTCTTCTATCGATTCTCTTTAGCTTTGTTTCTCCGCGGATTCTTAAACGGCTCTTTCCCAAAAATGTCACGGGCATTGTTCTCCTCTGTATTGGTGCCAAATTACTTGCTTCTGCAATGAAAAATTGGGCTGGTACGTAAGAAAAAAAATTAGCACCATACTATACTTGTGATAAAGACTATACAGAAAAAAATTGATAACGATGGTGTTATTATTTATTATTGTTCTTTCAGGTGGTAGTGGACCATGTATGCAAATGCCAGATGATGGATTGTTTGCGCTTTGTCCCGATATTAACGCTCCTAATCCACAGCCATGGGGCGGTCCAGTCAATATTGCTCTTGGTGCTTCTGTATTCTTTACAATTATTTTGATTGAGCTTGTTGGCTCTGTATTTATGAAGAACATTTCGGTCGTTATTGGTCTTATTGTTGGCTGTATCATCGCTGCTTCCATTGGTATGTTTGATAGCTCCGATATCAATGCTGCTCCTATTGGCACCTTTTTATGGGTCAAAACATTTAAATTATCTGTTTATGGCCCCGGTGTTATTCCTGTTCTATTTTCTCAGCTTGCTATTATTATTGATAGTATCGGTGAAATTACTGCTGTATGCGATGTATCACAGAAAGAAGTAGATGGTGATGAATTTCAATCACGTATTCAAGGCGGCCTTTTGACTGATGGCCTATTAGGCATATTTTCCGGCTTAGCGACTGCAATGTCTACTGTGTTATTTACACAGAATAACGGTATTATCGCAGTAGGTGTTACTAACTTTTTTATATCCAGATATATGTATATATATATATTAATATGACTGATTAGCGTCGTATAATAAAGCTAACAATAATTCTGCTACTATCATAATTTAATGCTAGGTGACCCGTTGTGCTGCCCGTATTGCTGGGTTTGTATGTGGTGGTATTCTTATTCTATGCGGTATTCTCGGCAAGTTTTCTGCAACATTTTTGGCAATTCCAGAACCTCTTATTGGTGGTAAGTAACCAAGTGAAAACAAAAGAAAAGTGAATTCACCTAATTTTTTTGGTGCTGTTTTTTACTATTATAAAAACAACGCTTATAATTAACATTTGCTGACTACTCTTTCTCCCCCATCCAAAAAAAAAGGTATGACCGTATATTTATTTGCAAGTGTTGCAACATCTGGTTTAAGAATTCTCGCCTATCTGGAATGGACTCGTCGCGATCGTGTCATTGTTGCTTCTTCATTGGCTATTGGCTTAGGCGTTTTGCTGGTTCCTAACTGGTTTAAATATGTGTTACCGAGAGTAGAAAATCCTGCTTTAAATGGTTTTTATAGTGCAATTCGAACAGTTGTTTCTACGTCCAATATTATCGGTGGTATTATGGCAGTTATTCTCAACCTAATTCTTCCATATGAAAAAGATAATGAAGACGTTTTCAAGGTTGAACAATCTAAAACTCCGCCAATGGGTGGTGCTCATCGAATGTATTATGATGAAGAGCAGCAATCTCTTCAGGAAGAGAAAAAGAACTAATTACACCATTATATTATAGGATACAATACAACACTGTTTATAATATAAAGCCCTATTATACTTTTACTTTTGCTCATAAACAACTTCTTATTCATATTATTACTACTATCATTTGTCGAAATGCATAATTATATACACTTGCTGCTAAATTTGTACTTTCTTTGACATTTTATGCTGGCATTATCTTGTAATATATAATATTTATTCCAATTTCTTTTTCTTTTTTATTGACTATAATTAATTATTCTGTACACAATGCGTTGAATTCAAACATAATATAAAAATAAAGTTTATTTATCACTTAATGTAAAAACACTGTTACGATATTTGTCAAGTAAAGAATTATTGACCCGGCACCATTTTACATAATGTATAAAAATTTAATTTTGCTAACGTGGAGTCGATTTTGTAGCATGTTTTGAGTTACATTATTATGCACTTCATAAACTTGACTTATATATAGTGACACAAACGAAGTTAGCGCCAACAAGCTACGGACCTAATTAAGAAAAGGTTTCCGAAAAGCTTGTAATCAAAAATAGCAAAGTATAAAATCCGCCAATGTGATTCTATATTAAAGTAGGGAGGAGTTTACTGTTAACGCCTGCATGCATCCATTCAGTGGAGCTGTAAAACAATTATTACATTACATAAAAGCGCTAAGCTCTATGGCTGCGTTCAAAAATAATATAAATAAACGTTCAAACAATTACCTAAACGATCAAAAACCGACAATTAGTAAAACATTTTACTATTATATAAGCAATTACAGTTAGAGTTATTGCAAGAGCCAAAGAAGAAAACTTGGCATTTTCGCTATCCAGCATACAATAAGAATGTATTTGCTGCAATACATATATGCTCATCATAGTTTATTGAACAGAAAGAATTATATTACCGATAGAGTGACATATCTGTTGCCACGCATGTTCAAAATAAAAGGCCTACAAAAAAGGATAAGACTACTTAGTTTTATTAGTATTTATGGGATAAGTTTTCTCCTCAATAAGAAAAAAAAACTCAACGTCCTGATTAAATTATAAATAAAGATCGTTATACAACAGTTTTTTTCTTCTTTTTCACTTCTTTGAAAGTTTTTTTATGTATACGTACCATTATTTTTTCAACTTCTTATTCTAAAAAATGAACCACAGTAGAACATTATTAACCAACTTATTCTACAGCCACGACATAGATTTTCACTTTGATATATCTCAACAGCAACAAAGTAATATATTTATTACTAGTAGCTGTGAAAGTACGATGAAAAATATAACTCCTATTTGTGGTGAAACTACCAGTAAAAACACAACATTAACTTATCACTATGACAACGACACGACAAAAATTTATGGAAGTAGCGTTAAGGAAGGAATCAAGCGATACCTAGATAACACGCCATTATTATTGAATACTAATCCGGATGAAAGCTCTTTTTATGTTGGCGATCTTGGAGTGTTGCACCGACAACATTTGAAATGGCAAGCATTATTGCCTCGTATTGAACCCTTTTATGGTAAGCATACAAAATAAATATTCATTTAAACTTTTCTAAATAATTTTTTATAACATTCAAAAAAAGAAAACTACGTAGATTATTCTTTATTAACAGTCATATATGTCACATATCTTATGTGAAAAACATATAACGTATAGCTATCAAGTGTAACCCAGATACTGCAGCCATAAAATATTTAGCATCTCTTGGTGTTGGTTTTGATTGTGCAAGTAAAACAGAGATTCAGCAAGTTTTAGATGTGGGGGTAAAGCCGAGTCAAATAGTTTATGCGCAGCCTGTAAAACCCACATCATTTATACAATACGCAGCACAAATGAACGTAGCTTTGATGACGTTTGATAATCAAGAAGAATTATACAAAATTAAAAAAATATTTCCAGAAGCAAGATTAGTTTTGCGAATTTTGGTAGATGATTCCCATTCTGCTATACCATTGGGTACTAAATATGGTGCACCATTACATACGACCGAAGAATTGTTACAATTGGCCAGAATTCTAAATTTAAACGTTGTTGGCGTTAGGTTTGTATGAAGAAAAAAAAAGAGCATCAGGATATGTTAATCAAGTGAGGAGGGTGAAGAAGGAGAATGTGCTCATAATATTTATCTTTCTACTTGTATTTGCATGTAATGTTCAGTTTTCATGTCGGAAGTGAGTGTTCAAATGCAAATGCTTATTATCATGCAGTAGTTCATGCACGGCATGTATTTGACCAGGCAGAAAAAATTGGATTCCAGTTTGAGCTATTAGACGTTGGTGGAGGATTTAATGATTCAGGAATTGTCGATGGTGCTGCTACGTTTGAAAAAGTTGCAGCTGTACTTGCACCAGCCGTGGATGAACTGTTTCCATCCAAAAACGTAAGAGTTATTGCTGAACCAGGACGTTATTATGTTGGAGGCCCAGCCTATACTTTTTGTGTTGGCATTATTGGACGTCGCGTTAATAGTCAAATTGATTCTATTGATCGGATGAAAGATCAACAGAAGATACACAAAAATAAGTATTCGTGTAAGTAATTTTATTATATTGGCAAGTAGTAATACATGTTACTTATTTCACGTATTTACTACACAAAATTATTTAGATTATATTAACGATGGATTTTATGGATCATTTTCAATGCCTTGTCTTGATAAAACAAAACTCAGTTTAAAAGGTAATAATTAACAACTTTCAAATAGTTTGGTATCAAAAAACAAATACACTACATTTATTGAAAAAAATGTATTATTATTCAATATTGTACATATTTATACAGTACTTAGAAAAAATGGAGTATACTATTTTGGTAATAGTTTGGATGGGGAGAGAAAATACTTGTCTGTAATTTGGGGCCCAACGTGCTGCTCATTGGATCGGATTGAAGAACAGCTCCTCCCAGAATTAAATATCGGGGACTGGCTCTACTTGGAGAATTTCGGTGCATATACAATTACAGGCGCTTCTACATTCAACGGCTTTGACAAAGCGAAAATAATTCATGTCAATAGCTATCTGTCTTAATAGAAACGCTAGACATTTTTCGTAGTATTTTCTTGTATCTAAGATATAACGAACATTATTATTGAATTGTTAGTTACTAAAAATAGACTTGCTGACCAATTACTACTAAACAGTGCTAAATATTGTTACAAGCCAGAACTGTTACATTGACATAAGTGACAATACATTTTGGGACTTTTGGTTTATAAATTCCTATATACGTATTCTATTTAGTTATGATTTTTTTTGTAATATTTTTCTGTTATTTACAAGAGTAAAAAATAGAAGAATAGATGTGCAATACTTATATTTGTTTAAGGTTTTTGATTTGATTGCAGAGCAGCAAGGTTGTGAGAAATAAAAATAGCCGATACAGTGGATGGGCTAGATAATGAGCTTTTATTATTAGGTATAACCAAAAAAAAACCTGAAATCGCTTGTTCGGGTTCCTCACTGCGAATTTTTTAAAAAATCCATGAAAAAGGGGCTTTTTGTCATGAAACACGAAGTATTTTATTCCGGTAATCTATAAGTGGAGAAATAAGTAAAAAGCACTGTATTTACTGTGGCAACAAAAACAAATAAATAATCATATGACACTTTAAAATAGCTGGGAAAAGATGACATTGGAATGTAAGTAATGCGTAAATGTTTTGATTTATGCAAAACAACAACAACAACAACAACTTTATAGGCACTGTATTATTTTCACTTTTGATGATAAAAACTACAATCACTATATGAGATATATGTCATTCTTTACAGTGACGCGCAATATATAGATAAAAAGCCATTCTCTAGAACAATTCACTTACCTAGTATTTATGTTGAGCAAACCGAGAAGAAAAATGTGTTTGTTACCACAAAAAAAACCGAAACATATAACTATCCTTTTGTTGTGTGGCGTTTATTATGAGACATAGTATGTATATTAGCACTTGACCCCGAAGAAAAAGTTATTATTTATAGATCTTATACTGATTATATAAAATCGGAGGAAGAGGTCGCTCACATCAAATTGAACGCCCAAAAAAACATACTAGATAGAAAATTGCTTACGCTTTTAGGCACTACATTTCATCATTAAAGCTTTGTAATTTGTTAATACAACGTGAGAGTGACTATAGTATAAAACATGGAACATCTTAATTTTTTTGTCACATCATCATTATTATTTTTACGTACTGCTACTGTTTCTTGAAAAAGTTATGATGTACTGTGGTTAAATTTCTTTATCAGAAAGCCAATTTATCACTTATAAACAATCTATAAAACTCATAAAAGGTAAGTTCATTTTATTCGTGTACATTATATTACGTATTCCCTAAGATTATCAATCGTTTTTGTTTTTCACTGAATTATTTGATATATGTTACGCGAAGCCTTATAAATATTTTGAAAACTTACACTGATATCAAGCTAGAAAAAAAGATATGCAACTGTATAATAATAAGATGCCTTTTATGGCCATCATGATCATGATAATGAGCATGAAAATGCTTTTAAATTATCAACAGAACTCTAAAAAAGGAATCACACACTCTTATTCTTTATGATATTCCCACCATCTTTTGATCAACGCCGCCATCGATATTAAAAACATATGACATTACTTTTTAAATTATATTGGTTAATTCATTCGTGAGAGAATATGTATGAATGGAGAAAAAGAGATCAAAACGAACGCCATACTTAAACTCAAAAAAATAAAAAGGGTAGAAACTTTTTTTGGTACTGTGACACCTTTCTTTCTTATATATAAAACATTCTTTAACTCCCTAAAACCATATTATTGTATTACAGTCTGCTTGATTTAACAGGATGTTTCCTAAGACTGGCGGAGGTATTTTTTTCACGTTGGCGTTGGGGGGGGATATCATTTGACAGTTGTAATTTTTAAAATGTTAGCAGAATTCATAATTTATTTTTGACTGTTGTGATTTGCTTTTTGGCAGCTTGCATTGTATTTGTCCTGACATTGTGCTTATAATTTATTACTTAATATCTTTATATTTTCTTTGTAATATAAACTTTTAATGAAAGGCGAGCATTTTCAAAAGAAAAAAAAACCTAGAGTGGACCCTGATTCAGCAACAGCAGCAAATATAATTCATTCTTAGTATTCTTTGACATACCTGCATTACAGCTTTTTTCATAGCCTATTCCGCTGCACGGAAGATTAATTACATTGACCTCCTATGTTAACATCGTCGAATCACGTAAAGAAGTCAGTAAGCTCCTCAAATCATTCAGCATTAGTGCACTTAAAATTCTAAATATCACATTTCCCACAACACAAGTTGTAGGTATTCTGCTATACTCTCAATAGTACATACCCAAAGTCAACCGATGTATATGAAAAATGTCATCAAATTGTTAACAAACTTTGGTCCACTTGGTCTAAATCTTGTCAACGATCCACAATACTTGACATTATCACCTCTAGCAAAAATAAAATGATGTATAACTTTCACCAAAACCAATGCCTCCAAGATATACAGCATTGCCCACAAAGAACTTTAGTCAGATTGGCTAAACCTTCCTAGCAAAAAAGGGGGGGTTTCCCAGACTCATCATGACTGTGTCTTGGTCCTTGGGCTACCTCCAGCCAATAAAAAAAACTTGGACGGTAGTTAAAATTCATTTTGATTGGATAATGAAGTTTCTTTCCCCTACTTGTAACTGCATAATGCTTGGTTTTTAAGTTTCTCATTTTATCACTTGAGTTCTATTTATTTTATATAAAATCATTTTGCCATCAATTTCAAAAAGCTAATTTTAATAAGTAAATGTTAAAATGAAATATATATTAGTCATGGTAATACATCTTTTGGTGATTTTATGTGGTTCTTGTTGATACCTCTATCGAAGTTCTGGAAAATATTACTTTTACACCAACTGAGTCAATAATCGAGAACAATATTGATAAAGAAACGTGGATCAAATATGAAAAGAAAATAAAACAGTCAAGGTAATGTCGCGAATAAGTTAAGAAACAGATCAACTTTTTTTTTGCTTTTAAATTATTGACACTTTTTGAAGTGGTATATATATTTATATAGATCGGTCAATCGCATTCACACACTCCCATTTAGACGGAAATCATTTTAGATATAGAAATTGAAATTAACAAGGTAAATAAGAAGATACAACGTTGTTTTTTCAAGCACGCAAAAATGCACTTTATTCTTAGGAATAACATTCGTGGGAATTTACAAAGCTCACAATATTCTGCACATTCAGAAACATCATCTAGTCAAAGTTCTTAAGAATTACTCTATGGGAAAGGTTCATTACCGGTAGATATGATATTCTATTATTATTGGGTTGGGGGAGTGGGATTTTGTTTAATGCTAACTTTTAAATACTTTATTACTATTGTTACTATTATTATATAGTACATTATTGGTAGGATCAATGTGTCGGCTCTTTTGGACAAGATGTGAAGTACCACCATTGAAAGAATGGATAGAGGGGATGAATGTTTGGGTAGATGTGAAATTATTTCATCCACCCATATATATTATTTCGATTTGTGTGAATTATCCGACATGTCAAATCACCTTGGATTACATGATAAAACTCTATTGGAGTTACATGTAGGCTATGCCTTTTAAATTTGGTCAAATTTACACAAGATATATGAAATACGGCGACCAATCTGATTCAAGTAGAAATGGATGATATTGGTTTTTTTGTCAGTCTTGATAAGGGGTTTTATAAAGCGTGTTGGATTGATGACAAACATCGAATTAAAAATCTATTAAGGAACAAGTGTTCGAAATCAGGAACAACAAAGATTGTTTATGAAGTTTTAGAAAGTGTGTAAGAACATTGTGAGGGGAGGAGGGAGAGAGGACTAGAATGCAACTTTGATACATTTATATTATTTAGGTAAAAAAAGCATTAATGTGTAAATTCATTGCTTGTTGATGAAGATCAATTTAATGATATTGCATTCAAACTGATATTTGATGAAGTCTTAAAAAACACATCCTATTGCAAACAAGAAGGTAAGATGATTTTTTTCTATATTTTTGCGTAGCATGATATATAAACATAAATATATTAAGAGTCAACATATTACAGTCAATTAATCAAACTTGATAATAATTACCTTATACGGCCTGATGCAACTTTAACTGCTGAAGTGCGTGATTGTGATATAAAAACATTGGCTGTGGAAATCAAGAGTCCAAATAAAATCACAGAAAGAGATTTTTTCAAGCTTGCAATAAAAATGAAGGCGATCCTAGACACCATGATTTATCGACACATAGAAGATCCAGTTGTATTTGGTGTTCTTGTTGAAGGTTTGTCTCTTTTTTTCTTTCTTTGAAATGTTCTGTTGATACACAATAGATACTCATTAAATTTGTTAACAACAGGATCCACAATGCGTTTTTTTAAGATGGACCTTGACTATGATGGTGTGTACCGTTTTATCTACTTTAGAATACTGCCAGGAAGGAAGTCAATCTATGGGTTCCTAATAAGCAAGTTGGCGTCACTCCTATACATATTGGCCAATTAGGTCCAAACGCGGATCCAGACTTGCCATTATATACTTTCAGCAGCAGATCAACCGTTGCGCGAGTATGATACAACTAGCAACAATAAGAGGAAACACGGAAGAAATTAACACATTGGTAAATCAACGACAAGAATGGCGGCATCGTCAAACAGTGATGGAAAATTTGTTGGCTGAGAAGGAGCAACAAATAACAAAGGTAACATCCAGCAGTGTTTCCCACATGAACAAAAGAAATCCCATTGTTCCCAAGGATTTGCCAGCATTCCAACTTCGCGGTCACCATCGCCAAGACAAAAATAAAGACAGCTATGATTCCGCAGAATCATTCTTAGATGACTTTGAGGTTCATCTTGCCGCCTACGAACTTGATATCGAGGATAACTGGCGTCGTCTTATTCCAATGACGTGTGACGCGAACCGTAGATCTTGGATGTTGTCAACAATAAGAAGACTATCATCAACTGGAAAACGTTTCGTATGGAGGTTGGAAAATATTTCACGTCTCCATATACAGTCTTTTATCGTCGACATAGAATCCGTATTATGAAACAGGATAGTAATCAATCATTAAGAGAATAATCGAATAAATTACAAGAGTATCCTGCCAAGTATGGAATTCCGAATAATCGGGATTTGGTGTTTAACTATCTCTGTTCCTTGAATCTCAAATACCGCAAACAAGCTTGAACGCTGGTCGCCAGTCACCATGGTGACAAGTCTCTGGATCAAGATTGAGCCCGTGATTCAGATGGTTCTTTCCCTTGCCGCGAGGGATTCCGCGTCTGATAATAATGAATCATCAAGTGCAACCAGTAGAAGTGACTCCGAGTCGGGTGATGAACGCCCAAATAAACATAGAAAAGTCAATAAAAAGTTGAAGAAAGGAAAAAGTTGTGCCATCAAATATACCTGTGTCATACATCCAAGGGCCAAACATACTCGTTGGGAATGTGAAAAATTGAAAGAGCTATTACGTGTATCAAGAGGTCAGGGATATAACAATAGTATTAGTAGTGGTAATCCAAAGTTTGGTCGCCCTGGTCCTTCAAAGGAAAACAGTTTTGGTTTTGATCCTAGTGTTGGTAATAGTAGAGGTGTTGGAAGTTCTGGCACATATAATACCAATTGGTACAGATACTGCCGCCATGTTCCTTACGTTCGTGGTCACGAATATCCTGAAATGATTCGTTCTTGTTATTTACCGAGAAGCAAACACGATATGGAGATCGTATGTGGCACAACCCGGGTATTGATACAACTGAAGGTTGGTTGTCTTGTATCGATGATGTTGCTTATTCAAAAATAATTTAATGTCTGACGTTATAATTATGGTAAAATCAGGGTTTGTTATATGTTCAACTGAAAAGATCATACGTAATTGGATGGCAACTGACAAGTCAAGTGCACGATATGATTACTAACGACGGTCAAAACTGCTCTCTATCATGCTACTCGAAAATTACAGTGTCTCCACTCCAAAGTTGATTGTAAACTTATAAATAAAATTCATTTTGTTCTCCCATCCAACGTTCACTTTTGTAATTTCCCCAACCCGTTTTGTATTAAGCTAATTTTTGTTTTTTTTTAAAACTTTTTTAGCTACACGAGAAACCGCATAATATTCCTCTTATGATCAAAAATATAAAAATTCTTTCAAATCAAATTTTGGTAATAACAACAAAATGTTCCTGGAAAATTAAACTAAAAAGGCCTGTTTTGTTTTTTGCCCAGATTGCCAAAGGAAGCTCTATCCGTTTCTCAAAAATGTAAAATCGTTTTTTTTTTGGGAGGTAGATTTTTATTGTTTCTTTGGAAGCACGGATATCTTGTTGATCACACTATATATTATTTATGCAATAAATAACATGGTATGAGCATAAAAATAAAAACTATAAATACTCGGCAATTTACACATACATTCACCTTAAAAATAACATGCTCATTCTCTATATCCCATATTTTTCTGCTAATACCGAGAATCCCGCAAACGACTGATACACACCATTACAACCAACTACAGTTTTTTGTGTGTGGATGGTCCACCTTTCTCGCTTTTTCACTTGCTGACTTCCTTTTTATCAATTTTCGTTTTATACTTCGCACGAATCTTTCATTGTTTACAAGAGCTTGAGCGGGCGGTCTGGGTACTTTTTTTTTTATTTTGCTATGTAGAAGTGATAATGTCGAGTATTGTGGATCGTTGACAGTATTTAAACCAAGTGGATCGAAGTTCGCTAACAGTTTAATGCCATTTTTTCATATACATCGGCTGACTTTAAGTATGTACTATTGAGCGTAACAATCTCAAAGAGAAAACAATTCAAGCTGTCAAAAAGAAAACCACAACAGCCAACATTTTAAAAATTACAACTGCCAAATGAATTTATTCCCCCCCCCCAACGCCAACGTGAAAAAAATAGCTCCGCCAGTCATTAGGAAAAATCCTGGATAAGTCTCAGGAATGCATTCCTGTTACACCTACCATCTTAGAATGGAGATTTGCCGACAGAAAAGGTTTCTCCGAAAAAGTTATTTTATATAATATAAAAACGAATAAAGAAAAACGTCATTATTATTGTTATTGTTATATTATCTGATTATATATAAGACTTTCTACTGCTATTCTTATTGCTTTTTAAGATATATAGCATCGATATTATTAAGTATGTCCACACATATACACACGAAAAGAAAGTGGGTTTTCTACTACCTGCAATAACCTGCAAGTGTGATCCTGCTTCAAAAGTTTCAGAAGTAGTATATTACTCCATCCAACTTCAAGTTCTCTTCTTGTAATTATTGTTGTCTGGACAACATTATTATTACTAAAAGTGTATTCTCTCACTTTTTTTTTGTGTTACATAGCAATACTTTAAAGGAGGTAATAAAGTGGCACTTTTTTTATCTTCTCGACAATAAACCATTCATTACTTTTTTCTAAAGAAAAATCATAAAGCATCCATTTCTATAGTAATGATACATACTATGCAAGAGTATATATATACTCAATTTATTTTTACTTAAATAGACGACTGTCCATCGTTATTATTAGTGTATAGTATAAAAAAGAGCTCTTGATTATTATTATTTTGAAGGTTGCACAGAAGGGTAAAGCTCCTTCACTCTTAAAAAACACATGTGTGTACAACAAAAAATCGGTCATCCACCACATGCAGCAAACTTAGTACAGTTAGCCAAAAAAAAAAAAAAAAAAGAGCAGTTTAACCCCCCAAAAAAAACACCCTTTTTTATATTCCACCAAACATATTATAAGAAAACCCACATTAGGATACATAATAATTTATATATTTTTACTTGGGTAAACCTGTCTCTTTTTTTTTCTTCTCTCTCTTTTTTTTCATATACAACTTTCTTTTTGAAAAACAATAAATAACACATGACGATTGTGCCACTTCCTTACGAAATAGCACATTGCTCATCGTGGGACGATGAACATGAACCAGAACAATTAGTTGCTTCGAGTCCTGGTAATCGTATTAACGTAACAGACAAGATTGAAAATGATGTCGACGTTGAAACCAACACATTACCGAGTAACAATAAAGTCAAAGGCTGGCAAACACCAAAGTAATTTTTTATTATTATAATTGTTCTTAAATTACAATAAGAAAGAAAAAAAAAACATATAGACAATTAAGCAATCGTTAATAATATTAATAATAACAATAGGTGTCCCACCTATCCACAAGATCTTATTATTCGATTACTTTGTGGACCTGCACGAATCTCCAAAGTTCAAGTATTATCTCACCATTATAAAATTGCAACAAAAATAGACGTTTACATTGGTATTTTGAAAGACCCATCTAGCATCCAAAATGCTCTTGATGAACATGCTTTACCAGAAGATGATGAAGAAGAAGAAAGAAGAAGAAGACGACGAGAACTTGATGATGACGAAGATGACGAAGATGATGATATGGTGATTGAATTTACACGATTAGGGTAACTAAAATAATAATAATAATGCATATTAAATCGGAGTCGATTTCTCAAAACTGACACATTTTTTATATTCATTTTAGTTATGTCAGTCTTGATAATAACACAAGGGCGCAATATCGAGCTCGTGAACTAAAATCAATTAAAGTCAATGTTGATGGCGAATACGTTAGACTTGTCGTACGTAGTTGTCATAGAAACCGTTTAAACACTTATAATCAGGTAATAACATATTTTCTTTCTTTTTTTTTATTGTTTAATGAGACACGAGAAAAATAGGGGGGGATGAGTTAAGAACAAATCTAGACAATTTGTGGGTAAATGGATTATAAATAACAATAATAATCAGGGGGATGGGAGGAGCAAAAGAATTCTTTTTCTTGTCAGCAAAGCATGATGTCTGTTGATCAATAACACATTTTCAACCCATGTGGTATTGATTTTCATAATCTTGTCCTACAATTTCCTTTGATGTTGTTATTCATGAATTGTCATATTATTAATATCTTGCCGATCCTTACTTTTTATTAAAACAATGTTCTTTCTTTTATAGGTTGGAGTTCTTGCTCTTAACATATTGGGTCAACCACTACGTCATGAAGCGGCTGGTGTAACTGCAATCCCTGTAAGCCTTTTTTTTTTTGAGAAATTATATATTATTATTTCTCTAAGAAACCCGAGAACTGAATTAAATCAAATAAACACAATTTTATAGAGCCACATGGCCCGATATTTACAACACCCTCTAGATGAATCAAGTATGTTAAGTTCTTCTACAAGAAGAACAAGTGTTTCTAGTAGTCAAAGTCTTAGTAATAGACTTTCTGCTTCTGGTGTTCTTGATATTGAACTTCAACAATGGATTTCTGCTTTAATGCACGCTGAAGAAGAAGCAGCTCGAGGTAAGATATAATTTACCCCATCCTGTTTACTACATATAAAATATAGCTAACACGATTAATTGCTTTTTTTTATTTTTTGATAAGATGAATCGTATCAAATTGCAAAAGTATACAAAGATATAAGTGATAACCTTTCTCGCTTTGGCAAAATTGTCATTGATTTAGAATTGGGCAAAAAACAGGCAGTTGAATCAAAAGATTATGATGAAGCAGAAAAAATTAAAGTAAGTTACATTTGTATCGTTATTATTTCTTTAGACCATTATATATACTAACTACATTTTTATATGTACATATAAAAGGCTGATATTTGCAACATTAAACAATCTGCAGAACAATTATTACAACAAGCAAATATCCATATTACCCGCGATGGTCGCGTGGTTCCTGCTGGGAGCAACGGTACAATTGAGGTATTATGCACAGAAAAAATAAAGGTATATTATTATCTAAAAGAACGAACCTCATGACTAACATAAAGATGATGATCGCACACATCACTTGTTACCCTACTTTTTTTATTATAGTATGAAGACGATGACGAAGAAAATAATATTATTCCGGAATCATTACGTGGTCCACCTTACCCCAATGATGACAACAATGGTAACATCAATGAAGAATTTGTTAACAACAGACATCATCATCACAATAATGATGAAGATAGTACAACATTAATCAGTAGCTACCATGGTGGTACCAACAATAATAATCATAATCAACAAGAAATTCAACAACAAGATCGTCTTTATAATGAAATTGAACAATGGACCAATAGCACGTCATATAATCATCCACCTCTCGTAGTTGCTAACAGTGGCAGTAACGAAGGTATTAGTCAAAATGGTTCAACAACACACCAAAGTTCACCTACTTCATCACTTTCAACAGATGCTGCCGAAATGTTGTTACCACCTCATCTGACATCCTATGGAGGACACGGTGATGTTGGACTGCTCGTTGGTGAACGTGAAATGATTGTACAAAATGGTAATGAACACCCTGGCGCCCAAGATATGGAAAAGTCAACTATTGATTTACAACGTGTTTCCATGTCAGATTTAATGGCACCTTCACTTTCAGCTTCCGTTGCACGAAAACATTCGTTACGTGGGATGATTCCAACAGATGACGAGCAAGAACCTACTATTGAAGAAGAATTAGAGCAAATAGAAGAAGAACATGAAGATAAAAAAGCATTTTCATCATCAAAGAAGAAAAAGGAGCTAGACCCCGAATGTGTTCCTGAACCATTGATTGATGCCGAACGTGATAATTGTCGGGTCCCTATTTCTGTCTTTGGTGAAGATGTTACTGCTTGTGTTCTTAGTGTCAAGGTCAAATGCCGAGAATATGGTTTGAAGCAAGTCGCAGAAAGCGTTCAAGTGACCAATATGCTTGTTGAAAATAATGAATTATATCGATTGAATGAGCTTATGGAGGATCCCAATTATATCGATGATAGCAGTAGTGAAGCCAGTAATACTGATGATGATTATG
The DNA here is from genome assembly GCA_016758965.1 of Circinella minor. Lineage (NCBI taxonomy): Eukaryota > Fungi > Mucoromycota > Mucoromycetes > Mucorales > Lichtheimiaceae > Circinella > Circinella minor. The sequence continues at coordinate 31,359 of JAEPRB010000061.1, forward strand.
AAGAAGAAACACGTCATATTTCCTTGTTTATTAAGGCTGTGCTAATGATGATTCAAGAAGCTATTATGGATTCAAGAGAGTCTATTATTAGCATGACGATTGCTATTTGGAAAGATATGAACTGTAAGTTTATTTATTTTATTGATGATCTATGAAATTGATTAGCCACATTGCGTTCTTTTTCAACATACGTCTGCATGTGTATACATCGTTATATATCGCTTCACACACTTTACCACCCCCTTACCCAAAGAAAGCAATGAAAAAAAAGAGGTCAATAGACTGAGCTCTTGATTCCTTTTTCTTATCAATTTTTTTTATTTTATTTTTCTTTCTGCTTTATTAGCTATTTGTGACGTAGTACCAAACACTCTTGTCTTTGGGCTAATCGAACGTGCTTTCTCCGGTTTATTAATGCGCACCAACGACTCCAACCAACGTATTCGACAACCTGCATCGCAACTTGTTCTTGACTTGTCTGAAAAGTTTTGCCAACGACCATATTCTTTATTATCACTTTATATCACTAAGCCCGACCGTATTATTCATAATCATAAAGACGCACGTGCGAGAATTGAGTTGGTATCTTCTGCTGTAAATGAACTGCGTATCAAGACCAATGCTAGTGGAAACAAAAAGAATACCGATGCGCCCTCAGCAGAAAGTGGTATTATTCCCTTGGAAGATTTGATGGCTTTCGTGGTTACTTATTTGAATCATTCTCATGATGATGTACGCCAAGCAGCAGTTGAACTTGTAATTAATGTTTCTGAACAAATCGGGTTTCAATCTGTTAGCAAATATATTGATAAGGATTTACGAATTTCCTTGGCAGAGGTAATATACCCTTCTTTTCCCCTTTTTTTTCCGATAGTACGTTAAACATTATACCTATATATAGACTGTAAAAAAGGTGGCAGAATCTCGCGAAGACAAGCCATCGACAAAGAGTTCATTTGGGTCCAATGACACTGTAGCTGAACTACGTGCATTGGCGGCTAAAGCAAATACACCAAGTGAGAAAAAAACTGCCAGCCAGACTAGTACTAAGAAAGATAGTATCAAGCGACGAACTGGTACAGCAACTACTGCTGCTGCTACAGCAACTGATAAACGTGGAAAGGCAGATAGTCGAACTGCAACAAGAAAAGTATAGTTTTGTATTTATTTTTAGAAGACAATACAATATTATATATTATAAATAATGAAACTAGAGTTTAACAACGAGTAAAATAATTATTAGACAACTACTACAAACAATACCAATGGAGCAACACGTACTGCATCTGCTCGCAACGGCACTCGTGGAGCCACTGCTGCTAAAGCCTCCTCCAAGAATACCACAACTACAAAAACTACACAACAATCAGATGATGCTCTTTTAGATGACAAAAAGTAAGTGTGCAAACATGCAACCAAAAAAAGCCAACACGTTTTTTCTATTTTTTTAAAAATGAAAACATTTACACTTATTCTTGAAATTTAGCATCTGTATATTCTGTGAAGAAAGCAATCCTGACTTTAATGAAGATACACTTATCTCTCATTATTATGAGGAATGTCCTGTATTAACAAGCTGTTCCAGATGTCAAATCGTACGTTTTATAATATATTCGTTACATATATATATATATATGGGTGTGGGCGGTGTATCGAGCATAAACGCAACTAACAATAACAAATAATATTGATATTATAGATACTGGAAATTTCGACCTTAAATGACCATACGTTCAGAGATTGTGCTAAACGACATTTGGTAAAGCAATGTACTCGTTGTAGACAAGCTGTCCCTGTTGAACAATGGCTTCAACATACATTAAAGCAAACTTGTTCAGGTAAGAAAAAAAATTACTTTTTATCTGTTGTGTAGGTAATCAATAATAGGTGGACTAAATAATAATAATAAAATGTTTACATAATAGCTATTCCTGATAATGAAACAAGATGTCCCTTGTGTTTAGAACACATTGATCCAGCAACAGACAGTCAATGGAAAACACATTTACTAAGTGGTGACGGATGTCCTAAAAATACACGGCTTGTTCGACGAAACAAGCCTAACAATAACAAGACTGTTGCCAAATCAACAAACAATACTAGTGCAACAAAGACCCGTGGTGCTACCAAAACACCTAATTCTTCATTAAGAAGAAAAAAGTAGAGAGAGAGAAACCTATTAGAAACTAAAGACATACAATAACCCTTTTTTTATGTTTTGTTATAAAAAAATCACGTACAAACAAAAAAGAACAATTTACATATATACAAAAATATATATACCTTCTTCTTTTAGCTCTTTTTTTTTATCCTACACTCCTCCCTTCTCTATATTTTTTTTTATTTTTTTCATTTTGTTACTATACCCTTTTCTTTCTTTTTTTTAACGTTTCAATTTTGCAGATTAATATATATATATATATATATATATATATATATATTGTTTTTTTCGATACATCTTATAAATATATGTGAACATGATAAATGAAGGGAAAGGGGGATAAAATATAACAATAACAAAAGCTAGTAAAAAAAAGTAAATGGATCATTGAATACTAGAAAAGAACTCCAGATTGACGTTCAGGTAAACTTCTTTGTGGAAGATCGAATATCATATCATCATTTGAATTACTTTTTTCTATAGTGTTTAGAAAATAACGAAAATAGTGAGTGAGCAGTATTTTAATTTCTAGTTTTACATTACATATACTTACCATTCTCATTATTTGGATCTGTGCAACTTTTAGATCGTTGACGTGCATATGCATGCTACATAGTTACATATTTCCATTCACACACTTTAGTAAAAAAAAAATATGTTTAGTAAATGAAGAAAAAAAAAGGAAAGAAAAACAACCTTTTGAATTTGTGCATCAATTTTACTTTCAACATAACATTTCATCAAAGACATATTATGTTGTGGTGTTTCTTTACAAACATCCTATAGATAACAAAAACAAGAAGCATCAATATCCATTTTATGCTTCTCTTTTTTTTTTAATTATAAAAATTATAAAAATTACCTCTAATAAAGGTCCATCACTAAGGTTACTTTTACTTGATAAAACATCATCACTGACTCCACGTTCAAAACAATATTCAACACGTTGTTGTGACGACGAATGATATTGGTGATGACGAGCGCTAATAGTTGCTGGATAATATTGTAATGGTTTACGGTTCACCATGGGTGTTGTAGCTGTCACCGATCGACGTACTCCATTACAGCGATTGCTACTACTATTGTAATTATTATTTTGATATTGCTGATGTTGAATGGGTGCAATCTCTTGTAACTTTTGTGTAATTTCAGCTAGTTGCTGTCGTAGTTGTTCAGCAGGTGGTATACCTGATATTCGTCGTTGATCCTATTCTGTTTTTTTTAGTCGATTTCCCGGAAAATAATTAGTGTGATAAAAAAAATCTTGGGGGTTTATACCCAATATAATAACATACTCTTTGTGGAGATCGATCAACGCCTTTTTTTTATTTTGCATAAAGATCAGTATATACGTTTTTGTTTTTATAACGTCAACTAAAACTAATTATTACTTACCAATATGATACATGTGCTATTGTAATATAGAGAAAAAAGAAATAATGGATTAATATAGCATAGCGTATAATCGAAAGAAATGTATAGAATGTGAAGGGTTTTTTTTTCTTTACCCTGAAATCGGTAGGAATGCCAATACATGTTTTGTCAACAGCTGCTTTCTTTCTTCTACGATGAGTACAACTTATTTTTGATACACTATTCCCCATGATTCGATTACGAAAAGAAATATCAATATACTGTGCAATATTTAATAAATGTATTCAAAGAGAATAGTAGGTGAAAAGATAATGAATTAAAATAAATGGAGCTTATTATACAATTGTAAAAAGAAAGAGAGAGAGAGAAAGGTGCGCAATAATGACAATAATTGATATATAACCTTCTACATGTATATATTATCTATTCTATTTGTGTGAGGAATTTCTTTAATAAAACTATAGATTTCGGAAACTTTATAATAACAATAAAAAAAGGTTCAAGTTCATACTACAATATTTTTCCATTAATGCTTCTTCTTGTTTCTTTTCTTATTAACAGTACCAAAACCACGAGAACGTCTCAATAATTTGGAATATACAACACCATAAACAAGACTCAAAGAAAGTACAACAGCACTCCATGCTTCGGCTTCAATATAAGTAAGAATGGGTAATCCAGTCAATTCAGTAAAAATAGCTGGTGGGTGAGTTGCCAAAATATAAAATAAGGCAGTAATAAATGATGCTTTGACATCATTATTTGCTGCATGTAACCATCGTGGTGTCGAAAATGACCAATGATGATGTGTCAAATTGAACGTATCGATCCAAAATCCACCTCCAGAACCTGCCAATGTACCGCATAAAATTTTGGCAACAAATTTATCCGCTCCCAAAATCGAATCCACTCCCAAAACACCAAAATTGACAATGGCTGCGTTACGTAAAATTCCATCGGCGACAGTAAATAGTTCTTCAACAAGCGGTAATGAAAAGATAAAGTGGAAGAATGGATAGACAAATGAATTGGAAAACATTAGCCAATAGGCCGTTCTAATTTTTAAAAAAAAATTGGTGGGTTGAGGTAATTTGTGTTAGCTTTACGGATATATTACAAAATAGAGAGAGAGAAAAAAAAACAAATGTGATGCAAGATAATTAATATAATTGTTGTTTGTTACGAGATAAAACAAGCTTACCCATAGATCCCCCAGAATAAATTGCTTTTCAAAATACCTACTGGCTCACCACGTAATATACATACAGTCGATCCACCACCTGCACACATGATAACTGTGGCAAGAAAACCTTGGCCCCATCCGATCTGCTTATGACCTGCACCTACGGCTGAGCGATAAGCGTAGGCAATTAAAAACGCGTGCAGTACATCAAGAATTGGGATGCCATAATACTCGAGACTTGTCAGATATGAAATACCCTCAACTAGCTGATTCGTAATAGTAGTAAATGTTGTTTCTGATAAAAGTGTTTCGGCTGTTGACATCACTTGTGGTATCGCTTTGTCGTCGTTGTTTTTGTTATTACTATATGTGACAAATCAAAAGGATATAAAAAGAAAAAGAGAAAGAAAAAAAAAATATTAATAAAAGTGGAAAATAAAAACTTTGAAAGGGGTGCGTGAGAAAGATGTCACAAAAAATATATATGAGATAAGATATAGGAAATACATACCATGTAAAATCTAGCGCTACATCTTGTTAGAAAAATAAGAGCAGAGAAAACTCCTCCTTTTTTTTACCTCAAATTTGGGCACCGTGAAATATTTTTGCCAAATCTAAACCCAGAATCAGTTAATCTCCCAACGCATATTCCTATTTTCTTTACTGTTTTCGCTTTCTCCAAATAACTTGTGTAAAGTACAAAATTTGTCACAGACGCGCCTTGTTTACTAAACATTTTTACAATAGTAAAAGCTTTGTTGTTGCTTGGTTAAGATAGAATGGAAATGACGCATGTCTGTTAGAGGGCTATGTGAAGTATGGCTAAGTGGAGGAAATGTTGAGAAAGAAAATAAGAACAGGATCTCTTCAATAGATATGACAGGTTATAATTGCTGTATTATGGACTAGTTATATCAATCGTAAGTAAATTTCTTACAGGCTACTGGAAAGGATTATATAGTGGTAAGTTATTGATTTGGTTCATTATATTATTTATAAATCAAATATGTAGATTTTAAATGCGCCAGGCAAATCCGAGAAAATGAAAGCTCGTTTAGCATTGATGACATCCATCCAATATTTTAACATTTTTCAAAAACACTGGAATAGTCACAAGAAAAACATTAATTCACATTTGAAAATTTACTATTTTTATTTTCCAAGACCCATTCCATACATATCATATATACAGTACCGACGGACAAGCAATTGGATCATCTGAAAGACTTAAAGAAAGTTGAGAGCTTGACGATTTGCTCATGATATATGGTGATTGCCCAATAAGGCTTAGCTGTCGTGAAGATTAAATCACCAGCTGAAGTATTGGATGGTAGTCGTCCAGATTTTCCAAACCTATCCAGCGAAATAAAAGACTCTATTGATAAGATGATCAAGGGTGGTTACGATAATAATGAGAATTCAGCTTTTGGTCTTTTGTTTAAAGGCACTTGACACAAAGTATTGTATTTTAAGTAGATATCTTACAAATAATGAGTAGTAATCCTTCTACGTACATAATAATATAGAGCTTACCCGCATTTTATTTGTCATGGGCCGCAAATGTATCAAGCAGTAGATAGAATGATCCCCTCACTGTTTTAGATATTCCATGTAGTCACCATAATTATTCTCTTCTTGTTCCCACGTTTCAACCCCTAATAACTGTACAAGTAACTATTAAATTTGACAATCTATTAATATCAACCTTACATTATGTTTACAAGTAGATATTCATGTTATCCAATGCCAGAAGGTGCTTCGCTTTGTCTCAAATCTGAGAGTAGACCGAACAATCAGAATCTTATTACGTCGTCAAATCATTCGGAAACCCAAAAATCCACAGTAATAATAATAATAATAATAATAGCGATGATAGTGAAGGGTAAAAACAATACAATCAAGATGGTTTTAAGACAAGGCACGGCAAATTTTCACTTCTCTTTTATATGCTCCAAGCACTTTTTTTTGTATGGTGGATTTCACTTGTAATCGCCAATAATTCCCACTGATTTCTAGAGGCTTCAACTTCACACTAAATCAATATTTTATAAATCCACACTTTAAGTATCATTTTTAAGCTTATTATAAACAATTATTAAAGTTTAGAAAGTTGTAAAAATGTTTTGAAGCTTGTCAAAGTCGGTTGGTCATAGCCCATTTCTGACCATTTTGGCTGGGCAAGAGACAAAATTGAAAGATGAAACTACATATCGGAGTTCTCAAGCATAGGTGGAGCAAATCACGTGATACGAGTAGTAGGTGAAAATCTTAGAATGAGCTGTAACACAGTATCACAATATTGGAATCCAAGGCCATAATATAAAGATAAGAAACTATGGAATAGAATTTTTAGTTTACTAAAAGTATACATATAATTGATAAAGTTTACTGCATTTAATATTAATGCTCAAACAAATTGACTGTACTATATTCCTCACATGTATAAGCTTCTAACTTATTACAGTGGTGAGATGTGTCTGTTGTAGTTATTTTTGCTATTATTAATTAAAAAGAAATAAGAAAATCGAGTGTTCTAAGTTCTAAGCGCTAATATTAATTGCAGAATTGATTCTGCAAATAATTAAATGCTAAAGGCCATGTAATACTAGGTACATAGATAAATTTCTTGATTTTGGTTTATGCAAAACACTTACATGAAGAAAAAAATGTAAAATAGGCAGGAAGTCAGTTTTAAGTTTTAAGCTATGATATAAGACTATTGAGTAATGTAATGTATCTGTCTGCTTAAATTTATAAATACATATCAGTGTTTTATCAGAACATAATTATACCATAAGCGTACAAAAGAAGTAGTAAAACTTATTAAAAGCCTTAGTATAGAACACTTAACTTTATGATGGCACAAAAACAATTATATGTAAAAGTAACAACTGTAACACAAATCACCAAACAAAGATGAAATAAAATAAATTATAAATTATTGGCGATTACAAGTGAAATGCCAGACGACTGTAAATTTTTATTGTTTATATTTCGAGCATTAAACCGACCTACACATCGATTCTTTCTTCTTATAATAGCACCTGATATGTTCATTGTGATACGTTAAACAGACTCTTATGCAACACGTCAGTGGTTCATATGCATCAACAAGTTTACTTCTTCATAGTGTATTATAACCTACAGATCATGATGCGCTAATGATAATAATTGTAATAAAATCACAACATAACAGCTTGCTTCTTCCTTCTTGAGCTTCAAAGCAGCATTTGTAGAGCAGCTTATAGAAAAGCAACTTTTTTTTATATTCAAATGTGCACAAGTTTTGGATTTACCCAATCACTTTTGACTGTGACATGTTGCTGAGATTTAAACAGGTAAGCATAAAGCATAAGAGAGAAAAAAGCTCATACATTATTACTTTATTAGCGTCAATATTAAAAAAAAGTTACTGGTGTCATGGATTGGTTCAATAGTGTCACAATGGAATATAACTCCAATAATAAAAAGACGTGGGAGAAAAAACAGAAGGAAGAAATCCTAATGCCAGGAGAAAATCTAATGGAACAAAAGCATTATCTAATGGAGAGTTCATGATTGCGTGTGTGAAGATGAAAATTCTACTTATGTTAGTGCTACCAAGAACATTGTTAACCACCGGATCATTAATAATGAATCTACCATTAGTCGAACTACTGCCATTGAATCCAGTGCTATGGAATCGAGTTTATTTGAAGTGATAAGTACGTCTTCGAAAGTGTTGAACTGTAGCTGCAATAAAATTTAGTATTAACAGATCCAAATTCTATTATAGCCCTACAAACATTTACAGATAGCAGCAGCAGCAGAAGCAGCAGCAATAATAATCTCCTTGAAGACATTCATAAAAACATTCAAATACATGTACCATTTGTGACACCTTTGAGTGTAAAGGGAACAAAAAAGTAAAATACAACACTCTCTGTGGCAAAATGGATGTCGAACAATATTATTTAGTTACTTCAACAATATAATTTGGTCATAGCTAGTTATTAGTTATAAGTTCCAACCCATATATAAAATACAACAATAGAATAATCTCCATTTCGCTTCATTTCCTAATTGAGAACAATTAATTTTTTTTGCCTCATACATGTTATCCGGGCCAAAAAATCCAGTATTCTGCAACCTATGAACCATCCAATCATACCATGATCCTGAGATTATATCATAAACAAGGTTGGGACAACGATCATAAGTTTTTCGGACGATTTTCTTTTTCCCCACAACTCCTCAGGACTCTCTCACGTCTTTTTTCTTTACCTTTTTCCGGTTCTTTATAGATTTACCTATACAAAAATATATTTTTGATAATGTCATCCTCAATTCGTGTTTTATCTCAAAATGATATCAACAAGTTACTTGCTGTTGGTGATAGTAAGGCAGCTTTAGAAATGGTCGATTTAATGGCTACCACGTTTGCTGCATACACTGGTGCCCATGGTGACGCAGAAAAACAAAAGCGTGCTCAAGCACCTCAGCGTATTGGCGTTGAAACTGATTCCCACAAGGTTTTGTTCATGCCTTCAAGATTAAATACTACTACTTCCATCAAGGTTGTTAGTGTACCCCTTGGTGATAGCAAGGGTGGTTTGCCCGGTACAATTCTTGTTTTGGATGAAGCTACGGGTGGTCTTTCTACCGTCATGAATGGTGCCGTTTTGACTGCTGTTCGTACTGCTGCTGGTAAGAGAAATGGGACACTTCAAAATCACTATAAAACACCAAAATTATAGTAATAGAACCTTATGGAAAGAAAAAAAAGACTTTAAAACACTAATAAAAATCTTTTACATAGGCTCAGCAGTGGCTACTAAATATTATGCAAAGGAAGATGCTAAAACATTACTTGTGCTTGGCGCAGGAGCACAAGGTCGTTCTCATATTGATATGATGGTTGCTGTTCGTCCTACAATTGAAAAAGTCACCATTTGGAACCGGGGACAAGAACGTCGGGATAAGTTAGTTCGGGAGATTCAGGCGGCTTATCCAAAGTTGACAGTTTATGGTGTTGGTAACGAGGGTGATGGATTAGCTTCTGCTGCTCGTGATGCTGATATTGTTTGTACTTGTACCAATGCTACGGAACCTATCTTGCATGGCGAATGGCTAAAATCTGATGTTCATTTGAATTGTGTTGGTTCCTATCGTTTGGATATGCATGAAATTGATGCTCAATGTGTCAAACAAACCGAGAAAATCCTTGTTGACTCGATAGAGGCTTGTACCCATGAATCGGGTGAACTCGTCGCATCTTCCAGTCCCAAAAATTGGATTGAAATGGGACAAGTCATTAATGAAAATCAAGATACAAAGGCTGATCAAACCAAACGTACTTTGTTTAAGAGCGTTGGTATTAGTGTTCAAGATAGTGCTATTGCCGGTTTGATGGCAAAGCGCGGTGTTGAATCCAACTTGGGTTCAGTTGTTCCTTATTAGATTTTGAAAAAACAAAACAAATAGAAAATAAAAATAAAAATAAAAAAAATTACAATAGGGTGTCTCAAACATCTACATTCTAATAAAAAATAATCATCTAATGTATTTTTTTTATATATAAATCCATGAATAGCTATATAGACTCATAACAATATAGTTTTAAACATAGAATATCTTTATACTTAAAAAAAATATTATTATACGAATATTCGTGATATTCATGCTTTTTACACCGACTTTTGAAAAGTAAATATTGAAAATTTGCAAAAAAAATTTGATGCTTGAGACACCCTAATATATATACAACTTTTATTTTAAAAAAAAAAAACTTTTTCTCTACTACATATAAATATTCCCTTCACGTTTTCTATATAAATATCATTGTTTTAACTTGCTTGTATCTTGATATCTGTTCAATAAAAAAATCAAATTAGTCTTATAGCTCAAGTTTCCATTTTCTGTATAAACAAGCCCCATCATACACACAAAATTGGTTTGAAAACAAAAAAGAATTTCAGCGTAAACAGTTAACATCAATGTACTTTTTCTTAAAGTATCAGTGCTTGACTCTATGTAATAACAATCTCATCATATTCTTTTTTTTTTCTTTGTTCCAAACCAACACTTATTTTTCTCTACCTCTCACGAATCTTTTGAAGAATTAAAAAAGTAATTGTTGCGAGGACAACTAAAAAAGAAAAAAAAAATTAGAAAAAAAAATTACCTTAAGCGAAAAAGCCGTATCAAGAATGTTGTTGTCAACGCGACCGAAACTTAAATGCTGCAAGTTGAAAAAAATTTTTCGCATATGACTGGTTTCTTGATTTATCGGCTAATCTATTTTCATTCATCTAATTGCTTTTCCCTCCTTTTCCCGCATATGCTTTTTAACTCCTACTATAAAACAACTGGTATAGACAATTGTCATATCAACCCTTATTAACTTACTATCCATAAGAACAAACTTCACCGGAAAATCAAAACGAAACAAATAAAGCAAGAATAGCTAGATAGTTATTCGCTGTTAATTTTAATTATTTATGAATATGGTTAAATGAAATGTAAATGTATATTTAACTATCTACTGGTGTGTTGTTCCTGCATCCTTCGATCATGATTCTCATGATGTTTAGCCAATTATGATTTTTCTAAAATGACGAATATTTATAATAAAAATGTTCATTTCAAATAAGAAAATAAAAATATATATGCGGTAAAAATAATAATATAAACCCTAAACATATCAGAAATAAAAGAAATGTAATATATGCTATGTGTACTATGTAATAATGGAAAACGAAAAATTAAGTAGAATGAACATCCAAAGCTATTTGATGTTTGTAGGTTAAAAAAAGGAACGAGAAATTTGTGGTTAATAGAAGAAAAAGAGGTAAAGAAAAGTGTGTATGAAAGAGAGAAGTAATAAATGCTCGTTTGAAGTAGTTGCAATATGTGAAGTGAGAGTGAGGAGACTAACTGTTGTGTTTTTTCAGTGGGTACGAGTTTTTCGAGTAAAGGGTGACATAAGTATATCAAGGAGATTCCTTGCTAAACCACCTGCTGGTTTCCAAGAAGAGCCAGAGGGCGTAACAGTATCAGAAGATGCTGACGCATCAAGCGAATCTTTTGCGATTCCATCATGATCTTCATCACTGGATTTTTGTTGCACTTCCTCTGTTGATCCACCTATTTTTAGTGAATCAGTATCCTTTTCAAGTCCATCAGGATTATAAACTGTCTTGTTTTCTTTTGATTCTTCTTTTTGCACCACTTCTTTTGCTCTGTTATTGTCTTGTTGCTATCCAAACGATTATTATTCTGTCATTTTTTTTCTATTGTCATAAACCTCCGTTTGCGTAACATTTACTCCCCCAAACCCCACACATTTTTTATCCGGTCATCATTGTATTATTACCTTGACGACGACATACTCCTGAGCTTCTTGAAGCTGGCTACTTGTTGTTGCTAGTGTATGAAGCTGTTTATATAAAGTATTATAAGCATGTGTGTGAGACAAATCATATAAACAATTTTATGGAGTCCTATTCTTTCAAATGATTAATAGCTGTTTCTTTGTTAGCTTACGATAACAGTTGATCCACTTCGTTGACTAATCATCTCATTAAGTTTTTCTCGTAATGAATTGCGATTCTCATCTAGATAAAAAAGAAGCTCATCTCGTTTAGTATTTTAACTCGCCGAGCCTTACTGCTATTGGTTTATTTTTTCAGATAAACATTTCCCATTTTTTTTCTTACCTGTACATAAACCATGACAGTCCGTATAAATAAATACAGGTTTCGTATCATTATTACATCTTTCAACTGCTTGTATAGCAGCCTATTATTATTATTATATTTATATATGTGTAAGAAAATATCTTTTTGCTTCATAAATGATTAAAAATATGAGAAAAATTAGTTTCCTATATATTATGATTATATTTACCCAAACGCAAGCATCTTCTAAACTATACAACTCTGGTTCTAGTTCAGGTACACCGATCCAGTTACGTGCATCGGCAACTGTTCCATAATAGAGACCAACCTTGTTTGTTGAATCACTAGCACCAATCCATACATGTGTCTCTTCAATTGATGATACGTCCACATCCATTTTCTACATACCGACATTATATATGTAAATGAACGTAATGCATTACAAAGCAATTTCTTTCATAATACTTTACCTCGTCCATTTTTCGAGCTACGATACCACTTGCCTTTTTCTCAGGCTTCTTTGAAGATTCAGCTTCTATTATTATTTTATAGCAATAATATATTAATAAAATTATACATATACATATATATATATAGGTAGGTAGGTAGATATAAAAATAAATAAATAACAATAACCTTTTATCTTTTTTGCAGGTGGAAGTGAAGTAGAAACATCTTGTTCTTCTTCCGGAAGAGAAGTTTTTTCCATTAAAGGTTCATCTCTCTTGCGTTTTTGCTGTCTAGTTGCTGAACGAGCCATAATTATTCCAAATAGCTTCTAATACAAACTTGTAAAAAAATCAAATATACCTTATTATTTTAAGGAGCAAAAAAAAAAGAGCAAAAGGGAAGAAGAAATGAATTCCACCTGTTTTGAGTTGCGGAGCCGATAAAAATTGTGCCCTTATTAAATAAATAAGAAGTGAATATATGCTTTTCGAGTTTGTATAACGTTTGCAAGGTTACACATCTAAATAGGAAAGATCTTTGGTGCGTTTTCAACAAAATCGAGCCACGTAGCACTTTTTTTAATTGCATTTCCTATTCTAAAACACTATCCTGCATTTAAAAACATGGTAGCCCCTTCCTTCACTTAACAACATTACTATATATTAACAAGATGAATATACCTCCAATAATAATAATTATTTCAGAAAGACCCGTCCTTTAGTAAGATATTTATTTCTTAGCCACATGAAAAGACCCTTTCATTGTTGATTACAGTGTGAACTTTTTTATTTTCAGAAAATCATCCGTTTCCTTCCTCCCCACTCTTTTCTACTCATGCATAACAAGATCTCTGGCTGCATAAAAAACGTGACTGTATCATCGATGACAACAGAACGTACCAATACAAAAGTATGAATTGTAATTAGTAGCGAATAAAATTACATTTTATTATTCTCATCATTATAATAGTAATTATGTGGCGCTTTATGATGAACAATTAGCTTACTCTACTACTTTAATGATGAGCCGTTTATTTTATTTGTCCCTTTTTTTTGTACCTCAATATAAACAAAACCATTTTTATCAACCATTGCAATTAACAATGACAATAGATCCTACCAGCTTTAGCTTTGTGTCGCAAAGATAATACTTCCTTCACATGTATAAAGTTAGAAAAACTTATATTTATGCATGAAACCTTAATTCACATCAAAAAGCAAGACTTTTTGATTCAATTCATCCATATTGAAGCCCGTTCTTCTGACTTTTGCCTCTTTAAATCCAAGTTCATCTTGTAAAAAAATAAAGCTAATTTACCATATCACTCCCTGAAAATTAGATTATTCTATAAAGTTCCAATAATTTAACGAACTATTTTAAAAGATTTTCAAGTTATACGTTTTCATTTCTTGTGAAATTAATAAATCAAAAGATGAGGAGACATTCTTTACTGACAGCGAAACAAGCAAGGGATCTAAATATAACTTAACCAGATTGATCGCTTTGAATTCAATCGCTGGTATTCTACTACTAGTTTCAGCCACGCGATATATGATAGGCACTCTTACTAAATTTAACACTATTACTGGTATTCTGTCATCTTGTTAACAATCGCTTTTTTCTTAACAGATACTCCAGTTTCATTTTATAAAATATAAAATAAAACAAGATATGATATGATATAAGAAAAAATGTGCGTCTTCTCTCCTTCTATGCAGAACAGAAAGATTCCCGCGGCTATTAATATTGCGCGTTTATAATATAAACCACCCTCATCTGTTGTTTTGACGATAACTAGTTTCTGCTGCTTGAATATGGTTTCAGATTTAATAAAAAAAAATTGTATAGAAAAAGCAGTTTGAAGAATGATGTGCCAAGCTGAACCAAAATAAAACATAACTGTAAAAGGTGAGAGAAAAAAAAGAAGCACTGCACTCTTTTTTAGCTACTTTTTTTATGGTTACACATAAAGTTAGTAAGCAGGGACAATTACTATGATTGGTTAATTGGATATCTAATACATGTTTCGTACAATTCGGGATTTTTAAGACCGATAACCATTTATAACCAGTAGTCAAGTTGCTTATTCATTTTTTAATTATGATACTATGCTTATTTGCGGGGATGCATGATTATAAAAAGTTGACTACGTTTTTTCTCAGAGCGTTAGGAGAAGCATATAAAAAGAGGAGTGCAATTCTTCTTCTTTTATCTTTTTCTCAACTCACGAAACTTTTTTTACTTTTTTCAGTTTTTTTTTCTCACCTCACAAAAGAGAATTTTTAAAATGTCATCGGCTCTTCGTCCTCTCCTTCCACGCTTTGGTGCGCGAGCAGCCGTCAGTGTGTCAACTCCTCGCGTTACCTCTCGAGTTCCCATGGTCACTAACAACATTTATCGTGGCTATTCAACCAACAGTGATGCCAAAAAGTCGGGCAACGGCACTTTATTATTTTTAGGTAATAACATAAAGTAGATTGGAAAAGCTTTACATCAAAAACTATTGTAGGGGAAAGTGATTTTATGAGCGAGAAAAATAAAAAGGTCTATGATGATGAATGTCTATTAAAAGCTAATTTCTATATATAATATATAATAGGTTTGGCTGCATTGGGTGGTGCCGGTGGATATTATTATCATAATTCTACCCAATCTATTAAGACTCCTTCTATTACTGAAGCAAAAACCAAGAGTGTTGATTATAACCAAGTCTACAAGGACATTGCCGAACTTTTAGACGAGGATTCTGAGTATGTTTCATGTGATGCACACACGCGTTCAATCTGTTCCCAAAGCTTCATGGGAAAATAGTTCTTGCGTTTAATAGAGTCGTTCCTTGGCTAATCAATATTTTTGCTTATAATATAGTTATGACGATGGCTCTTATGGCCCCGTTCTTGTACGTCTTGCTTGGCACGCATCTGGTACCTATGACAAGGATACCAAGACTGGAGGTAGCAACGGTGCCACTATGCGTATGTATTATCTTTTTTAAAAAAAAAAAAAAAAAAAAAAAAAGGACGAGAGAAAAGGTGATGGGTATGTCCGTGTGTGTATGTGCTGTTTTTATTTTCTTCATTTTGGATTTATAATCGACAAGAACCAACGTATCCATATTTTTTTTATAAAATTAACAGGTTTCAAACCCGAATCCACTCATGGTGCCAATAATGGCCTGGCCATAGCACGCGACTTACTTGAAAAGATTCACGCAAAGTATCCCAACATCAGTTATGGTGATCTGTGGACTTTGGCCGGTGTTTGTGCAATCCAAGAATTGGTAACCCAACGATTTTTCTTTTTCATTATTTTGAATAAAATTACAAGCTATTTTCTCACACACGTAACATAACACGCAAAAAAACAATATTTATATAGGGCGGTCCTACTATTCCATGGAGACCTGGCCGTCAAGATGCTATTTCTGCTCAGTCATGTACACCTGATGGTCGCTTACCTGATGCTACAAAGAAAGAAGATCATGCTCGTCATATCTTCTACAGAATGGTAAATATATTAAGGTTACACAATCCCATGCCGAATCCCGGATTAAAAATAAAAATTTATTAATACAAGAGAAAACTCCACATGTTTATAATTTATATATTAAGGGCTTCAATGATCAAGAAATTGTTGCCTTGCTTGGTGGTCACTCATTAGGCCGTTGCCATCCAGATCGTAGTGGATTCGTTGGTCCATGGCAAGAAGCCCCTACCATGTTTACTAACGAGTATTATAAAGCCCTTGCTGAACGTAAATGGATTAAGAAGGATTTGGATAATGGTGGTTGGCAATATGTCGACAAGAACAACACGGATGTCATGATGTTACCTATCGAACTCGACATGTATCATGACAAGGGATTCAAGAAATACTTTGATCTATATGCTAAGGATGAAAACAAGTTCTTTGAAGACTTTGCAAAGGCATTCAAAAAACTTATCGAATTGGGTGTTCCTTTCAAGGGTGATGAAAAGGTTTATGTCTTCCCCAAGACTACTGAATAAATAAATATATATATATATATATATATCCATATAATAATTTACGCTTTTTTCTTTTCTGTTATCAGCTTTTTCTCTTTTATTTTTCTATATATTACTTTATCTTTTCTCCCACAAAAAAAAAGAATATATATATATGTAAAATAAAACATAGGCATGCTTTTTAGAAACTAAAATATTTCAATATAGCTATCTACAAAATATGAAAAAAATAAGTTTTTTTTAGTATTTTTATTTTTTGACAGGGTGTAATCCGAGTTAAAACCTACTATCGACATAGTAGACTCGACTCTGACATATATTAGTAAGTTGTGGCTGATATATACACATCAGCCATTGTATAGCCATTTCTGACTATCAGCGCTATATTATGATAAAATAATGCTTCTTGTTAAATCCAGTACACCTGTAATGAATAGGTTCTATGTACTGTGTTGGTATCTTATTTTTGATTTCAGAGTTAAATTACTCTAATCTAACGAGATCCGTTCCATACACTATATAAATAGAAAGTGTAAAAACCGTGCTATGTTGATACTTGAAATATTATTAGTGCATAAAACAACGGCATGAACTGCGCTCCACTCCCTAGTTTCAATTCACAATTATCACAGTACGTATTAACTTATTATAACCAAATTGAAGGGAGCACGTTGTATTAATACTATGGTATTAAAAAGAAACTTTTAAGAAGAAAGGTTGCTTATTTATACGTTAATTGATATGTCAATAAATAATAATGAAATAATGCATGACTGGGATGAGAGAATTGAAAATTTGATTGTGTGATACATCATGCAAGATATATACACAAGAATGAATGTAATCACGGTTTATGACAGTCATTAATAACTAATAAATGCTGAAATCAAGAAAAAGTATAGCTTATTATTTAGATAGTAATATACATGTAATATTAAATATTATTTACTTATAGTTATAATGATAATAGAAAAGTACTTTGACAAATATTGATTGCTTTTTAAAAAGAATATTTAAACATAACAATATAGTCAGAAGAATTACAATTTGATTTGAGTACAACAGTTGGATTATAGATAACCGGATGGATTACTATATGGAATTAAAACAAAGCTAAAAACTTATTGATTTCCGTTAGTATTGTAATAACCAGTAGCTGCTTGTTGTTGTAATTGTACAATTGGATATTGTTGGTTAACTGGCTGTTGAGTAATAGGAAGCTGTACAATAATAGGTTGTTGCTGCTGATACTGTCCTTGTTGAGAAAATTGGTGTTGTGGGATTTGCACAATTGGATACTGCAGTTGCTGATTCACTTGGGTGGAAGATCCTGTTGCTGGTGCTCCTGTGAACATCTGTGCTGGCTGTGATGATGGATAATATTGTTGCTGCTGAGTTACAGGAGCATAAGTGAAAATTTGCTGCGGATTATTTGATGCTTGTTTAGGTTGTGAAGGCAAATATCGTGGAGAGACGTACAGGACGTAAATGAGGCCAAGAAGCCCTAATAATGCCTGAAGTATAAAGCTAATCAATGTGGAGATCCATGTACATGAATACCCACTGCAACTTCCGTACATATCAATCAAGCCAGATGCTGTTCTGCCAGCATTCTCAATAACAAGAACAAAGGCATAACCCAACAGAATGTTAATACATGGGCGTAGTTGTTTATAGGCAAGAATCAGCTCCGCCACTATAAACACTACATAGCCCCAAACACCGAATTGAGTGAATCCTGCCAAGTCATATACTTGTGGATCGACAGTAGGCCCGGTATAAACATCAGTAAAACTCCAAGAGTTGGCGAATATTACACAGTAGGCAATACTTATAATGGCAAAAATGACCGTATATAGATAGGCAACATAGATGGTGTATATAGCATATTTGGCACGAGTAGGAAGGGAATTTGTGGTGATGTTATTGTTATCATTCGTAATAGTCTCCCCATGGTTGTCTTGTTGATTATTAGTCTTTGTGGCTTTAGTTATTAACGTTCGACAGATTTCAAAAAAGAGACAATTTTGGAGGGGAATAAACATGTCGCTGAAAAAAGCACGCGTCATGGAAGTCGAAAAACCACCTGTAGCAAAACCTGTAATGGCTGCAAGATATGTGGAGTATTGAATTAATATACATGCTGCGGCAAAAAATATAATAATATTACGTCCATAATATTGTCGTGAACGCACAAGCTGCACTACAGATCCAACCACCAAGGAAGAGCTAAGCGCAATAAAAACTGAGGAAAACGCGATATCCATACCCTCTTTATCTATATATCCGTTTTTTCTTTTTTTGTTGTTGTTTTGATCACCAACAGTATATTAATGGATTGTTAATTAAAATATACAGGAGTATACCTTTTTTGTGTTTCTCAGAGATAAAAAGAAAGGAAAGAAAAAAAAACAAAAAAAAGAAAGATGATCTGATTTAAATATAAGGTGGGTAACGAAGTGTTAAATATTATCTCACCAATAAACAGATCAAGTAGTATGCGAGGAATACCAAATCCAAGGTTTCACAATTCTTAGTATAACTTGTGGCTGTGTGATTCATAAATTTCCTTTATGCTGTTCTGATTTTTTTTAATTATATGAAACTATCAACAATGATATTATACGCATTTAGTTTTTTTGGCTAAAAGAGAAGAAATATACAAACAAATGCTTATTATAAAATATAAGAGATCCGCTGAATTAAGTATTACTGTTATGTCGTGCTGTAAAGAAGAAAGCTTACTATATATAAAAGTATCTTTGTTCTTTTCACAAATCTGGATTACAGGAACACAAGAAAATAATTATTACAGCTCCTCATGACTGGCTCTTATTGGTTGTTTAAGTGTCTAAAACTGGGAATACTACTTTTACAAAAGTATGTGTACCACCTTTCTAACAGATCCATACGCAATCCTTTATTATGGAATTACTGTTTCGATCTCTTGCTTTGATCCGCTATGAAAAAAAAAAGTCTATTATTTTCTCAACAAAAAATATTATTTTAAGCATATCTTTAATCTACACTATTTTTGTATATATTTTAAAATATTTTATCGTAAAAGAGAAACAAATTTATCTGTAAAATTTTCAAAAATTAAATAAAAAGTATATTTTCATTGCGTAGATAACTTTATTAAAAAAAATATGCAGTAAATATTTGAGAAGACTGAAGATTCAATAGCTTTATTAGCCTTGTATGAATGTTAGATTACTATCTTTTATTGATGATAAATACATCTTATGTGCCTTTATATATTTGTTTATATGGAAATAGTGCTTTCGAAAGATTGTGGTTACCACTGTGCTAATATATCTATTATTAAGATAGAGTTAAAAAAGTTCATAACACCACAGAATAATGATAAAGGTGAAACTGATGCTGTGATGGTTTTTAAGTTTCGAAATAGGTTGAAACTCGTATCTAGCTCAACGGTTATGTCAAGCTGTAATTACTGCTGATGGTATCATTGATTACTTCAATAAACACACAATAAAGTAGCTTTTTTTAATGATATAATAGCAATCAGCATCAGTTAATGTTAAGAGCAAGAGATTATCAAATTTTAACAAGTATCACATGTAATTTTTGTGAGTTGGTGATTCCTTGCTGCGGAAATTGCGGATTGGTGATAGAATGACTGTCTGCTGTATCCTTAATATTGTGAAACAAAATGTGGCTGTGGTGACAAACTTGACTCAAAGAAGCTACCATCGCTCGTGGCGCAGCCATAAATGGATGCGGAGCCTGCATTACCCCACGGCTAAAAATTGCATGCAATTACCTAATTCTCTATGAATATGGATTTATAGGTTATGAAATGCATGAAAAAAGACAGCCATTCATTTTCATGAAAATAAATCCATTAATCTTTATTACAAAAATTAACGGATCTAATTGACAATGTATAACTCTTAATGATATATGAATCTGCATAAAACTGAACAAATATCTATAAAAAATATCTATGAATATGAATGGAAAATACATGCTTTGTAAATATGAGTGATAATCTATGAAATCGCATACTCATACTTTGTTAAACCATGATCGTTTGACGAGAAGTAGTATTCCCACGCACTTCGTTTACTACTTTTCTCATTATCTTATATAGTTAATGACCCACGAAAAGAAAGTTTTATTATTCAAAGTGCCTATCATAATATAGTAGAAGTGGTTTCAACCATGTTATATTCACAGTATAATGTATATGTTCATAAAGTAAAATATATATCATTTAAAAACTAGGCATGAATCTGCATATAAATTAGGTAATGGATGTGACTAAATATCTATAATTCTGAATGGATCTATGGATCTCCATGAACTGACACTTTCATAGAAGTTCATACTATTAGTAATTATGCAGATTCATGGAAATCCATTCATTATTAATGCTCATTTTAGCTGTGGTGTTATATGCTGTTGTTGCTTCTGCTGTGGTGCTACTGCTGCTCCAGTAAGAGCCTGTGTGTCATATTGCTGTGGTGATTGCTGGTGATTCAAATGACACTCCAAGTCAATGCTTTTCAGAAGCACTTGCTGCGGCATACTTTACACGAGTAAGACCAATGAGCTTTTCCATAACAAAACTCAATATTTCAGTAACATTAAGATATTTTGAAGTCATAGCACAATGAGTGTCCTCAAAAACTACCTGAAAATCTTTCCGCCAACAGTAACAATAAGAGAACGGCTATTTGAGCTGACCACTACATTTTAATAAATGGATACAATTGATAATACACAGGAAGGATATAATACAAATACGATAAGCACGATATAGCATGCCCAACTATCGTATATTACAGATAACAAAGATTATGTTGAACTTGTTAATCAAAATCCAAAGTAGTGGAGTATTAGTTTTAATTGACACAAAAGTAGCTGATATAGCGCTATATACAATGTTATTAATGCCGATAATAAAAATCCAGAAAAACCCAAAGTAAATATAAATGTATAAATGCTTTGATAAGTTACCAAACCACTTGATACGCCTATATCATTGCTGCTGCTTACTTTTACTACATCACCCCGACTGTTGTAAGATCCCAGACGAGAGTGGTCGTCAGACTCTGAAGAAAGGACGATATATAACTGGAGTAACCACTGTATCGAAAAAAAAGCTGTACCATTATTGAACTAATATTATCACTAGGCGCTCCCAACTGTATATAAGCAACAAATATACTGTACGTAGGTAAATTGATAGACAGATAGTATACAAAAATAGAATTGCATAACGACTGTGGTATTTTTGTGCTCTTATTGCTTGAACTACCATCTTCGGTGCTTCAATAACACTAATTGCTAGCAGAGTACCTGAAATCCACAGGTTAAATTTAGCAGAGAAATCGTTTTTTTATATTTGCTGTTTTTTATATAGGATACTTTAACATAACTTTTTTGTAAAGAAGAGAAACTAAAATAGTATATAATTACAAATAATAAAAAGGTGTACAGAAAGAAAAAAACACTAGATGCTCAGAACAAGAGAAAAATAAAGCATGATTTGTTCAAAGATTTTTCTCAGTCCACAAAAGTCGGTGATTATGGCTGTATGCTTTACAATTACTACTCTTGTGAATATTGATTTTATCAAAGGCTTGACAGCTAAAGATGTAGCATGTTATAAAAGAGGTATTATTTTTACCCTCGACAAATACGTCAATGCCTACTTTGATATTATAATAAAAACTTTTTTTTTATTTACAAGAGCAAACTTAGATTTTGTATATAGTATGAAACTTGTAAGTACCAAGATCCAAATAAATGTTCGTGATAACGTAATAAGTAATACAATAAAAAAATATACAAACAATTTTTTTGAACAAGAATCCGTTGAATTCAGCAAGAAACAATGAATTAACTACCATTACGCGTGTTTGCTTATTGATAATCTTCCCGTACTTCAGTAATTTACAAACTCACTGTGAAGTGCATTTTTAACTTTCTATGAATATAGTATATAATATAAATCTGTGGCAAAAGAAAGCAAAGTTTATTTGTAAGAATAAAAAGAAGAATGGTTTTTTAAATACTAGGATGAGGTGTGCTTTTGTATTTACTTTCATTGAATCACATAAATTAAGTGCTTTATGTCTTATTATTCCTTTTTTATCGAAAAGTATTATGTGACAAGCATATTTCTGTTGTTAACGTTCTTTTTCTTGTTGATATGTGTAAGATCTAATTACTTTTTCTTACTGCTTCTGACGATGATAATACCGACCTTTAACCTTATTGTGGTGACTCCTGTGATACAAGCCTGTAAACGTTTGGTAAAGCTGATCTCTTAATTACATAATATAACAAATTAACTATTGATGTCTTTATCTCATATAATCCACAATATTATTCATGGGTATCAACATTTGTGTCGTTCGCAACGGCAGCGGGAGAAACAAGTCCATAGTTCAACAAAGACAAGAGAAGATTCACAACGTTGGATAAGTTCATGAAATTGCTTTTTGGTGCCCTAATAATAAACTGACTACTAACGAGTAATATAGGAATCAAATAAACTAATATGACGATGATTGAATCCGCTAAATAACTAACTTCAATCTTGTTTTACACGTTTAAAAATTGTTACTACCGCAATATCTCCTCCTGTGTAAATCAGTACATCTCTATATGTTAAGTGCATTATTTATTTTCCTTTTTATAATAAAAGAATACATTACCGATATCATTTCTTCTTTATAATATAGATTTTATTGATCGAACAGA
The DNA here is from genome assembly GCA_016758965.1 of Circinella minor. NCBI lineage: Eukaryota > Fungi > Mucoromycota > Mucoromycetes > Mucorales > Lichtheimiaceae > Circinella > Circinella minor. The sequence goes on from JAEPRB010000061.1 coordinate 54,909, forward strand.
AGATGTTTATTTTTATTATCATTTATGATATTTTAAATCGTAATACGCTATACAATACCTTGTACGTAATACATGATGTAAGAAAAAGTCTATAATAAATAATCATGCCGAACAAAGTCATATATTTACAGATCGGCCTGGTGTTATTTTATTTTATAGCGTTTCACCATTCTAGAACACTCATTAGAAGAGCAGGATATTAAAATCGTATTATTATTAAATATTACTTTGTAACTATTTAATCGTTGCTAATATTACGAATCCATGAATTTCGTAATTTAGAAGGTACTTCTATATACAGAACAGAAGAAAAAACTTGTACTGGTGTAACATTACAATGAGGCGTAACCTACATAAGCGTGGAACCAATATAATTATGATGTCCGCTATATCACAGTGAGGATAGGGTAATCAAGGTTCAGTATATCGGTTGGACAGAAACCTTAGTAATAGAAGTCCAAGAAATATAAACATAAATATAAATAGAAAAACGTTAGTCATTAGATCTCTCAGATTAAAAAGTAAGTTATATTTATTTAGTGTATTTCAATATATATAAAAAGAGGGCAATTTCTGCCATTCAAAAACACAAAGCATCTTATAAACCCTATATTTCAAAATCTTCCATTCTATTCTACTGCATTTTAATATTATATACTTCTTATCACGTTACCTAGTAAAATTCATGAATCGTAAGTATCCTTCGATTAACAAGGACAGTTATTGTACGTAAGTATTTTAAATATCAGACTTATTATTTTCATTCAAAACATCTTAAAGTTAAAAGTATACAATAACTATGAAGTGGATCAACCTTCTATTAAAATAAAGATACTTTTTTTTTCTTCTACTAGATGGTAGTACAAAAGTAACAATTGTAAAACAAAAAAGATCACTTCTATTAAACAGAAGCTGATTTTGTAAGTGAGCAAGGTAGGGGTCGAACCTACGATCTCCTGATTCGTAGTCAGGTGCGTTATCCATTGCGCCACATGCCCGTTATTGATTTGATATGTTGTATATAAAATTTGTTGGCCTTATTCACTATTTACCCTCACGTGATGATATTGACCGCTTAGACATAGTATCAAGCCGGTAGAAATATTTTGCCGAAGCCCCTTTTTCCGAATCACCTGCCTCCCTATTATTTTTGGTCGATCATGTCAATGTTACTCTTATCTTTTTATTTGAAGGAATTTTTATACCATTGATATTTTTATGTAATTCTCGGTATAAACCATTGCTATTTTATTTTAATTCTTTTAATGTTATTTTTTATTATCTTTCTATTTTCCTATTTCTTATTTTTATTTTTATTTTTACCTTTTTGTCGATTATACACATAACACCAAGCACCACATGTGTCATTTTTGACACAGAGCGCGTGTGGTTTTCCGGCCTCGCCTACTTGAAGACTAATGAAAAAGAATTATGTTGATGTGATTGGTCGTAGCGGTTGAGTTTTATTCTCTTTGTCCGTTTATTATATATTTTTTCCTTTCTTGTACTTCTTTAAACTTCATGTTTATTTCTTATATTCCTTATATCTCGCCTATCATCCTTTACCATTTTTATTGCATTTTTAACTTTATTATGATTTTGTTATGATCGAACTTTCTTTTCCTTATTCAAATCTTATTATATTTTACCTTTCTGTTGTCATCGCCTGTTTTTATCCGTTTTTTTTATAGCTTAACACATTATTCCTTATCTATCATTTATTTGAACGTAGTAATTTTTATTTTATCTTTATCTATCTGAGAAAATTAGCCTGAATATATTGTCGCGTCCTGTTTAGATCGTATTCGATAAAATAAAAAGCAAATATAAAGAATTCCAAGTAAAAGACTTAATGAATAAAGAAAATTATATTAAATAACTTATTCAACAAAGAGAAAAATAAATAAAAGGGCGCTCGGGAAAAGAGGTTATTTCAATAAAATGAAAAAAGAATGAAATAGCTGTTATCTTGTTATGAAAGGAAGAAACCATCTTTTTTATACTAATTGTTTGATTATCGAACTTCTTAATTTGAATTTGATATTAGGTGAAAACGAATTCATTATCGGGTAAAAGTGAATTTAGTTTCAGGAGAAATCGAATCTTATTACAAGTAAAGTTGAATCCAATTCCAGGTACAATCGAATCTGGTTACAAGTAAAGTTGAATCCAATTCCAGGTACAATCGAATCTGGTTACAAGTAAAGATGAATCTTATTGAGCAGATGTAAACTTAATTATTAATCCTTGTAAAACTTCTGGTACTGCTTTATTTGAGATGATAAAATGTTATAATAATAATGATAATAATAAATATTTGTGATGCTAAAAAAAATATAAAGAGGAAAGGAGAAGAAAAAAAAAAAGGGGGAAGGGTGTAAATATAATAAGGCATAATTTTCAAAAAACACACCAGGTCGAATTTTGCTCTTTTGCTAATATCTTTTGGTTACTTTTTTAAGACGCTAGTTTGATTTGTGGATAATCTCTGTTATTTTTCAACTACCTTTTCATTTCATATACATTTTATTATCTCTACATATAACCCGTAACTTACTTGAACCCATTTATCTTATTATTCTTTTATGTTTCTACCTTTTCATTCTGTATAAAAGTACCACTCTTGTCAAATTGTTTGTCAGATCTATTGTAAGTTTATATTAAAGCGTTCTATATATGATTAAAGTACTTTGTATAAATATTGTTAAGGTTTGTGTGTTGGGGAGTGGTTGAGTTTTTATGTGGGGTGTTATATAATGGTTGGCAATTTCGATTGGGTTAACCAAAAAATTAAACTTAAAATTTAATCAAGTAGAATAAAATATCGGAAATGATCCAATTTTCACTCAAAAGGAAGAAAGAGGCTAAGACTTAAGTTTTTATAAAGAAAATAAGTGATTGATTGTGGGAGCTTATTTTGGACTTATATTATGCCAAACCATAAAAGAGGAAATATTGTCGTATGGCACACGTCAATCCTTCATCTCAGATAATTCAAATATAAACTAAATAAAACACTAAAATAATCTCACATCGGTTGCTATCTAAATACACAAATAATAATTCTACCACAATGACAACTTATAATAATATAATACAAACATAATAATCAAACATAATTTATTTATTCATAATCACATAATATACAATTTATCATAATATAACATCATCTACAAATACAGGAAAATACACATCTAAAACATATATATATAAAACTTACTTGTAATAGAAAATATCTTCTTTATTTTTTTATCATCATATTATTTTTCATATAATAAAACACCTGAAAGATTCTCACAAGACTTGTTCTGTTATTATCATTTCTATTCTTACCTTATTTTCTTATTAATTCATATTCATAAATATCTCAAATATCACTTGGAAATATGTTGAGTTGGATTAATTATCCAAAAAGTAGTGGATATAAAAGTATTTTATTATCAAAGAAATATAAAGATAAAAAGCTAAGGTAAAAGTGTTTGATCAATTCGATCCTATTTATACTATTTACTATAATGTTTAATAATAATTAATATTATAAAAACTATTTAATAATCGTTAATGCTTCTTGTTAATATTAAAAATATTTAATAATCGTTAATGTTTTTTAATAATTATAAAAGTATTTAATAATCATTAATGTTTTTTTCTATTTTAATACTACATTTATTATTATTACTAAAATTGTTCATATGATAATAAAGAAAAGTTATGAGGGGAGGGGTTTTTTTCAGGTGTAACACCATAATTATAAATGTAGAAAATTTATTTTACCATTTAAAGATACAGTATTTTCACGCGCTAAGTTACCGATTAATAAGATTTTACATTTATTAAAAATTATTTCTATTAAAAAACATCAATGAATGGATTAGTTTCTTATCTTCAAATTGACAAGGATACAATAAAATTCTATTATAATAAATTTAGAAAACACATGACTAATAATACAAAATTAAAATAGTTGACATAGATGAAACTAAAATTGGAAAAAGAAAATATAATAAAGGACATAAAGTAGAATGAGTTTGGGTAATTGGAGGTATAGAAAGAAGTCAATTTAAAAAATAAAGTTAAAAATGAAAATAGGAAATTATTTTTTATTCCAATCGAAAAAATAAGTATAAATAATATCAATGAAATTATGTTTAAAAAGAAACAACAAGAAGTACAGATTGTTGGAAAGGTTATAATAATTTAAATAATATAGAATATTAAAAATCATACAGTTAATCATTTAGAAGTTCTTTAAGAATCCTATAACACATGTACATACAAATGGAATAGAAGGAACACGGAGTGGTATTAAACGTTCAATTCCAATAAGAAATAGATATTGTTCGTCATTTAAGGGAATATAAAAAACGGAGAAAGCAATAATATTTGAAAAAAGTTTTTTGCAGATGAAAGTTTTTAAAAAATAAATAAATATAAAAATAAGTAATTAACATAAATAAATATTATAAATTGAATTTTATACAATATAAACGATAGTCCATTTAGTGATGCAAACTTTTTGAATGATATAAAAAGAAGTTTCATTATAAGCAAATTTTTAAAATTAGAGAATGACAAAAATATATTATCATGTACATTCAAAAAGGAATAATAAATACATATATACATAAATATATTCTAAAACAATTACAAAATAATGAGAAGTATATTAGAAAGAATGATAATGATAATAATAAAGATACTATAAAAATGAAAATAGATGATAATGATATATAGATATTTAGTAAAAATGAGTAAAAACTGCTGGTGGATGGTATTTTTTGAATAAGAAAAAGAGGAATTTATGGGATTTAACATGGACATGTAGACAATAAATTTATATATTTTTGTATTTCTAAATATGGAAATTGTATATGAATCTGTAAACCTTTTTCTCATATAACAGGAGGTAAAAAAGTAATAATATTAGTACTTTTTTTAATTTCGCTGTAGGGTTAGTATCATCATATACATGGACGTCTACAAGTCCTAGAGCGAGATTAATATAACAATCTTAGAATAGAGTTATGTATAGAAACAATCATTTTTTATTATTATGTTGAATGTGAAAAATGGCAAAATAAAAACGGTTACGTAAAAATGGTAACAGTAATTGATTTTAAAGGGTATTCAGATACGAATACATGAATTTTTTTTCTTCTTATATCAACTATTTACTACACACATCGATCTTCGCTTTAGTGATTTCCGATATCCATTATATGTTTATTAAAATAGTATTATTCAGTAAAACAGCTACTCAGTTTTAATATAAGAACAATTGAAAATGTTGTTATCATTATGATTCTGCATAATCGCACCATTACATAATAGTTTATTAATATATATATATATTTACATGTGTATGCATTGAACTTTTTTTTCACATCAAAAAGATTATTGATGTGCGTATGGTTATTTTAATATGTTGTAAAATGTAATACTTTCTTAATAATCGTATTATTATGTTTAAAAGAACAATAAAGAATTTATTTTCATGATGCGATTTTTTTATTGGCTGAGAGATATTTACTTATCTCCAATTTTTCTTTTTTTTATCATTTGCACTCCTCTTTCCCCAAAACCCATTTGTTGATTATAATCAAGTCATTATCAAGCAAATATCCAAAATGAACAAAGAACAGCTAGAGAGCTTATTAAATGAAGTCAATGAAGTTTATGAAGCATCAGTAAATGACCCCAAAACAAACTGGTCACCAGCAACTTTACCTGACCATATCTACAGACTTACGAGATGGGAAAGCTTTATCGGAAGTCGCTTTCAAGATGCAAATCCTTGGGCATCAGAATGGTTCACTATTGGTAAGTATAAAAAAACAACATAGTTTTTTAAAAAAAGCTTTTATGTTTCAAATGCTTTACTGATCATAATCCGTTGCTTCTTTATGTATAAGACAATATAAATCGCGCTTTGGGAGAATATGCGATACTTGACAAAAAAGGCGTGGTAAACAAAGAGAAAAAGCTACTACAGTCTACTGTAAGAACAACTTTAAAAGTCTGGCTTCGAGAGGTAATAGAAAGATTTTAAGTTTAAGCTGAAATGTATAGAAGCCAACTTTTATATAACTAACCAACCTAAAATTTTAATATGTAGTTTGAATTAAATTCAAATCCTAGTAAAAGCGAATTGGAACGTTTATCAAAGCTCGCTAACGCTTTCATTGACGCTCTTATAATAAAAAAAATTGTTTCAAACGAAACAAGAGATAAAGCAATCTTCAAGGTCCCGGAGGCGCGGACGATGAACAAAAAAATTATCCTTGACTGGATGAATTCCAGTGGTCAACACAAAAAAAACAGATTAAGATCGTTGCAAACCGCAGCTTTTATAAGCCTTTTGCTATTTTCGGGCACTCGAAGCTCGTCATCTTTACTCCCATCAAAGGTGAAAGAAGAAGAATGGAAAGATGGGGTACTTAAATGGAAAGTAAGAATCTAATTTTTTTTTGTATCTTGATCAATATATTATATAAATATATATATATATATATACTAACTTCCTTATAACTCATTTATTCAAAACCAGGATATAAAAATATGGCGAGAAGATAGAGACGAAGCAGGAGATGTATATCACTTAACAATAATATTTCCTCATATGAAATCACGAACAAATGCGAAAACTACAACAAAAAAGACAGCCACGAGAACATTTCGTTCTCCTAGCTTCAGTAACAACAATAACTTCGTTATTGACTTGCCGATGTTGTTTATTATTATCGCAACATATCGAAATATATGTTCACAAAATTTGACAGATTGGCATCTGTCAAATTACGCATATTTTCCAATCAAAGAACAATATCTCGACTTACCAATCTTTACAAGTCAAACGTTAAGTTCACCGTGGACCACAAATGCAGCATTAGCTGCATTCCACGAAGCTGCTTTTGATTGCGGGTTAACGGGTAAGCTGATATAAAAAGAAAGGGGCCGTATATAAGCATATATTCTTCTAAAAAATAGAAACTTACTTTTTTCTTGTTAGCTAAAGGAAACACTTATAGTTTCCGTTACGGTTTCTCGGACACATTATTAAAATCAAACCAAAGACTAGAAGTGGCCAAACAACTTTTAGGTCATACAACAAAAAGTGACGTCTTGCTCAACAATTATGCAAGTGATTTAACAAACTTCGATCTGGTATCATTTATTTTAGACGGCTCGGAAATATCAACAACAACAATCGATCCTAATATCAATCCAAATAAAATGAAAATACCGAATCCTCCCATGATTAATCAAACGGACATAACAAAGGTTGATGAAGATCAACTTGTAAAAGAATACAATCAACTGGCAAAAGAATTTCGAAAAAAAATGGAACAAACATATGGAAAATCATTCGTTCCTAAAATGAATGAAAACGAATTAAAAACGTACCGCGAACTGCACAAGCAACTCGAATCGCGACGTCGACATATGAAACGAATTATAATTAAAGAAAAAATTGCGACATTGGAAAAAGATTTTACAAATACAATGGTTTCCAATCCAGAAGACGGAAAATTGAAAATTATAAATAATGAAGTAAATACTGTTGATGATATCGACGATCAAGAACAACAAAATGAAACATTTGGACTTGGTCAACAGCAACAACAACAACAACAAACCGAACTGCAAATATGTCCTCAAGAATTAATACCTCGTTCTCCAAATGACCAAAGATATAAGTTTATGGTGGAAACGTTAGCGACAAAAATAATCAATCCTCCCTATCAATGTATCATCTGCTTGGAAGATGATACGATTCCAGATACCGATGTTGCTCAGTATAATTACCCTTCACAACTGGCAAGACATCTTTATAAATCGTTCTCATCAAAAAACTGGGATGATGTCACAATGTATGGAAAACACGCTTTTCCGCAACAATACCTCCGACAACACCCCCCCATCAAAGTGCCTCGATTTTTAACAAAATATAAATGTCCCTTTGAAGATGAAACTACTGCCGCAGGAAAGGACGCTGTAAATATAATAAAGAAGCACATTATACAAAACCACTACCAAGGACCTGATTTATCAGAAAACGAATGTATTGAATTCATTCGTAATTATATGAAGATACACGTCGGTCATAGTATTTCTGATCAAGAAGTAGAAAGCTTGAAGCGAAAGCATAAGAATGACAAATTAGCTGCTGCAGCTTCAAATCGAAAAAATAAATAAAGGTAATAAAGATCATATCAGATGGTATCAGACTGACATAATTATACACAAATTTATATCAATGGTTCACAATATCTAACAAAAAAAAAGATACTATATAGTGTATTATCGTTATGAAATTGCTACCAAAACTTATAGGATTCAAATAACAGTAAAACAGAAAAAAAAGAAGAAATAATAATGGCTATGTAAATGAATATAAACATTGCGAAAAAAAATTTATAGTAATACTATACTTATAAAAAATGATGAATATAATTTTTACTACATTCAAACAATAAAAAAAGTCACTGCTCATTAAACAAAGAACCCAGAAAATGTAACTACATCGTTTTACAATCATGATTAAAAAGAACAGAGTTAGATGTGTGCTATTAAGAATGAATGAAGAAAAGGGAGAATAATGGCGTAATAGTCAGTAGTCTGTTTATCTCAAAAAAGAAAAAAATCGAAAGTCAAAAGCCAAACCTTTTTGCTTTCCAGTTGGTTATGGTATTCTTTTAATCGTCTTTTTTATTTTTAGGAAATAGATAGGCCGAAAAATGATAAACGTTTTTCACCTAAAAAAATGGGTTAAGTGTGTATATTCAACTGGAATTACCTCCTTTTTTCACCAATTCATTAATTTTTTTTCTGCACTTTTTAACCTATTTTACCCACAATGCTAACTAATTAATATATAAATATACTACCTTTACAAGGTCTTTTAATCTCACTCATGATACCCCAAAGAAGTATTTAGTTTATTCAACACAAGTATTTCGATTTGATGTACGTAAAACACAGAAGCATTTAATTATCACATAATAAGCGACTACTTAATGTTTTTGATAAAATATACTTTATATGTCTGAATCTTTGAATTCACTAATTTGGCCAATTTAATAACGTTCTTTGTTCTTCTTGGTTTTCTTGGTATTGTAGCTTTCTTCGTCTTATTTTATTCCCCAATAATATTAAATGTCAAAAAAAGTAAGCCAATGTACAGCAAAAATTAAATTGATTTGCTGCATATACTTCTTTATTATCGTTAGATGCTTCTCCATCTCTTTCCATTGGGCTGCTTGTATCGCTTGATCCATAACTTGATGTGATTTTTGTGGAAGATAATTATAAAGATAATAAAATAATAATGTAAAAAATATAATAAAATAATAAACAAACCTTTCCTTTTTATTATAATACTTGCTTTTGTCGCCAGGATGCGTAAACAAGAAGATTGACAAAACAATCATTACTTCAGCGGTTGAATGGTAATTTTAATTTCAGTGCTTCTTCCAATAATCCATTTTTGTATTTTCGATCCATCTTGCGCCATGAAGGTAACTTTTTATTACTACTATCCTTAATAAATGTCTTTGCAGTGTCGTTTGAGGTCCAGTGTATCTTTGTAGTTCTTTTATTGTTGTTTTTATATCATTCTCTTTAATGCCAGGACCGTAATCGCGAATAAACTCCATGAAGTGTTCTTTCGTGAGTTTCACATTTTTGTTGTTATCATTTTGTGAGTGGTGAATAATTGCAATTGGTTCTTTTTTCAGTTACTGGTTCACTTGTAACATTCAAAGTTTCCTTTAAGTTCTGCCATACAATCATATATATAAATTAGGAATGTAATAAACCTCTTGATTAAACTACTTTGAGAGAACGTGATAGTGATGTATGCTTCCTAATGGTGATTGATGGAGTAGAGTTCAAGATCAACTATATCCTTGGGTTGATCGTATAGATTCATGGCTTGCTTATGTGAATCAATATAAAAAACAACGTTTTCATTCAGATCCGCAAAAGCATTGGTCAACCATTCAATTGTTATTGTTAATTTCTATAGTTGCTTTTTTTAAAAGGCAACTAAAAAAAAATAAAGTTAAAAAAATATTAATAAATTACTACAACCCCCGTCTTTAAAAGCATTTTAAACATGTTTGAGAATCGTAAAGAGTAAAAAGTAGAAGATTAATAAAAAAAAGTTGACAGGAGCAAAGAAGCGCGTGGGATCCGATTTCACCATTTTTTTATTTTATTTTGCCAGGTAAAAAGTAATTTATCATTTTGACAGGCAATTTTTTCAAACTGTATTGCCACGTGAAGCGACTCTTCTACTATTTTCTCATTTAAATCAATAGCGGCGAATGATTTTCTTTGTTGTAGGGGTGGAAATTGATACAAAAGCAGCGTAAGCAACCAATATTCCTATTGGATTTTATCAACGTTCAAGTATTTAGGTCACGGGGTGTATCTCATCTTGATTGCCTTGGTATGCAGCCGCCATCACTACATGTAAAGAGCAGGAATTACTACATATATCCCAGAATGATAAAGCACATGTTCCTTAATACAACAAGAATATAATATTCTTTTAATTAGTTAAATCAGACCAAAAGTAACATATATCTTCTATAGCAATAAATAGATTGTTAAAAAGGAGTAAATAATGTGTGGAAATCTTTTAAAAAAATAAGCAGAGAAAAGGGATGAGTTATAAAAGGGCAAATGATGAATGAATATCTCTTACAATAAAAAATTGTTAGTTAAAATCGGTTAAAATAAGAGGAAATTTTTCCTCAATAGATGGGAAATATAAAATAAAAACATATATAAAGACTTACATTAAATTATAAATAATAATAATTATTCATTCTTTTTATTACATCTTTTATAATCAATCCATAATAAAGGACGTATATGATTCTCACAATACCTATTCTTGTTATCCATTTCTTTCTATTTACTTGATTCTATTTAACCACTTATCTTTTTATCCATATATATTATTCATCTTACTGCCATTTTTTAAGCTTTTTTTTCCAACCACTTTCAGAGAAAATTTTCTAATCATCCTCTTTTTAACTGGTACTTCTCCCTTTTTATCGATTTTTAACTCAAACCGTTCCTACATTGTTATGTTTAATACGAACATTGATTTTTTTTCATTTTATTAACTTACGGTTATAAAATGAGATAGAGGAGCAATGGTAAAGCGCTGAAGAGGAACAGAGCTAAAAAAGGACCTTATTACTTAACACCTCTGAAGAGAAAATACAGAAGTAAAGTCAAAGTGATTTTTAGTTACTCAATGTTTTGAGATTGTATAGAACTGGAAACGTTGAAATAAGGGGAGATAGACAAACTTTTATGAACTTAATAATAAAGATACACAAAAGAAAAGAAAACATATGAGATTTATATAGCATTTACTTCTTTTACGGAACACGATGCTTTTTGGATTGTCAAATCAGCAACGCACTTCGAAAAAAGGTAAAAAAAAATATTTGCCTTAAGTATGTAGTCCGATCCGAAAAAGAGAACATGTTTTGGTGCATATGCATATGTATATTGAAATTCTCCTTCATTATGATCATCTCTATTTGCACGACCACATATATAATAATAGTCATAAGATCTTGTGAATTGATCTTTTTACCGATGAGTTACAATCATCCACGCTTAAGTTGATTTCGTCAAAACACATGCCACTTTATTATAAACAAGTGCTATCCCTGTTGGTCGATAATACTTAGATCCTTGTTCATCCCTCCCCAAGTTTCTTTTTTAATTTTACAATCTGATTATGTACCAGAATCCAAGATATCGTTATGCTCGATTATATGACTGTATGATGAGAGAAAATCCGAATCATTGATATGATGTGCTGATGTAAATTTATATAGTTGTCTAAATATATATTTTATTAAAAGAACGTCTAAAACGGATTTTACTCCAATGAACAAAACCAAAGAAAAAATACTCCATTATCTACACCTTAAAACATGACTTGCACAGTTCAACAAATAGGGGTCTTCCTAATTATCCAATTAGATAGTTGTAATAAAAATTCAAACAGCAGTTTATGACTATTTCGTTTATGAGTAGCATTATAAGAGAGATCTTAATCGTTTATTATTCCATTCTTCAATTTTAATAATTAAGCTTTATTTGTTGTGGGTTTCTTTGGTTTGGACCCGAAGGAAAGTATCAATATATGGTAAAGGCGGAGAATTTGAGAAAAAAAAAGATCATTGCAACAAAATCAGGAACTGTGGCATAGTATTATGCAAATGGTGATGTAATCGATAATAACCAACTTGTGTTTAAACATAGCACTTGGTTGGCTCTAAACGAGTTACAATTAATAATATTATCTGAACACAGCAGAAACGTTCATTAAACCTGAGGTTGTGGTACAGGATCATAGTTACTGCTTTATTCATTTACTAAAAAATAGTATCTTCACATATTTTTTGTAATGTACAATTGTACATAGCATTATATACTAACATATTCCACCCAATCCTATTAAATGTTATTATTTCATGACATTTATTACTATCAGTCTATATAGATATTTTTATATTCGTACCGCCAGTATATCATATGATGAATACACTATACACTAGTAGACATGGTTTCTCGTTAGTTAAATAAATTGTATATGGAGAAATAAAAAGAACAAAAGCATTAATGTCATACTTATACTTATACTATTAGTTATTAATAATAAAATAAAATGATATAAATATTTTTATATATTGGATAATATGAAAATACGCTCAATTGTTAAAAGAGTAAATAAAACGAAAGGAAAGAAGAAGAGTATAGCATGGTAAGTTGTCATCTACCATGGTGCTACGTAAAAAAAATCGATAATGCATATTGGCTATATATTGAACGGCCAATTGATGTTGGCATGACAAAAACATATGTCGCTCCCATTTTCCAGAACGAGGCATGATGAAAATAGTGGACCAGTGGTATTTTGTTGATGTAATAATTTATGAACAAATGAAGCGGATACAAACTTTTGTTTATAAAAACAAGATCATCACTGATAAACAGTATAAAGAAAAATAGCCTCTGACCACATAAAAAATGTGATGAAACTAATATGGCTGGTGTCTCTTTACACAGTTACGAATGGTATGCAAACAGTTAGGATAATTTTTTCTTGTTAGTATAAATTAAATATAATAGTAATGCGTAATAAAATGATTTCAGAGAACTGAAAAAGTCGGGGATGCATATCTAAAAGAGTAAAAATGAGGTGTCAGTTATGTCATCTTATGCATTACGTATCATTGAATAAAATTACCATTTTTTTTCTCTCCTGTATCTTTTTTTACGTAGTAAGCTCGATAGTTGCATAATAATACACAAATCTCCATATATAAACCCCAGTCTTGTTTTCATGCCGCTTTTGCGGATGAGTTTTCTTTCTAAGTCCGAGTACGCATTGTCTAGCACATATATCATTCGTTGTAACTGCTCATTGTTGGTTTTGATTTTTTTTTTGTAACATGATTATAATACTTATTAGGAGCTTGAGTCAATAGCAGTTGTAAATCTTGGTTTTGTCATTCGTGTCAATTCCTTTAACTGGGACAGAAATAATAGGACGCCTTCGAAGATGAATCTTCTTGCCATGATTGACCAGAAACATATGCTTGCAAATGTTGGATAACAAATGGAAACCAGGACAAGTACTTGAAGCAATAATGAGTTATGCAGAAGCAGTTTGTTCTAAAGATAATAAATACAAGTAGCTGACGTGAGAGAGTTGCATTTGACCATATTACCATCAACTGTTATTATGTCTTTCGCACCATCCTCAGACAGATCAAGAACAGCTGGTTTTTTTTTCTGTTTGTAATGAGACAGGTTTGACTACTGTTCTATTTTAGATGCTTTTCGGCTATAATTTAACCCTACTTTTTCAGCTAATATATATTTATATAGAAAAACGATCAACAGAATGATCACAAGAATTACACAGATAGATGGTTTTTAAATAATTATGTCAACTCTCTATCAAGTTATTGGTGTTGAACATAGCATTAGGTCTCCATATTTTACATTCTTTTTCTCTACAGAATACCAATGTTGATTGAAACCATTATTGGATGGCACATACCCATCTTTATCGCAGTATGTCGTTTTGCTACACTGATCCCATATGACGTCAAACATATCACTACCACCACATTGCATGAAAAGATGAAAGTAGCATGGATAAAATCGATAGATATGTAATATATATCTGTTAAAGAGTTGCTTTTTTCCCTTTCGATGCTCAAACAGTTGTGATCTATTAAATCCTTCATCAATCTGTGGAGCTACATCGTATCCTTTATTAACTAGATACTTGATCAAAGACATACAATGTCTTTATTGAGAGATGTTTTCGCTAGTTGAAAAATTAATGACTGAATGAGGTTTTGAACGTTTTTATAATGGATGGTTTCTGACACATCTGAATTCTCATTGAGGTAGTCTCATTCTTTACGCGTTAAACACAATACATTCTGTATAACTCCCCAATTCATGTTTCATCGACATGTTGCGTGATCTATTTGCGAGCTTTTTCAGGTAAACGGGGGTAACTATTTCCGCTGAATTTGCAGAATCACAAATAAAGTGACAGTAATGATAAACAGTATAGATCAACCTTAGCAATACAGTTGACTGTGGTAATTTTGTTACAGTTGGTACACTTGCGTTTTTTTAATGAGGGGTTGCTGAAGATTAGTTGTGGCTTCCAACTATAGTTACAAATAAAACGTCACTTCTTTTTTTTTGATCAGCAGGACGACTCTATGTTGCTGGTTTATTATTCTTATCATTTTTATTATCATTGCTATTGGTATTCGATTTGAACGACATACAACCATTACTGTTCCATGATGTATAATTTTAGAAACTGCTTCAACCCATGAGCACTTTCTTTTTTTGCTTTTAAATTTTATAGAATAAGCATGTTGAGCATAGATGGGTGATTGTTTGCAATATAACTTAGTTCTGCAAGAACTTGAAGTGTTGATAAATTTTGGGTTCGTAATCTGTGAAGAAAGAAATTCTTGGTTCAAGTACTAAGGAAACTAAATAAAAAATAAAAAAATAGAGGTTTTTATGAAGTTGTCACGACCCCAATTTAGTTTCATACTTCTTTCATGACATCTTTTATAAATATGTGGAACTGACAATCTCACCAGTACATCACATATATTACATTTTAATATATGTTACACCTTTTTTTCATGTATAAATGTTTTTACACAGGTTAAGGGAAAAAAGGATCTTTATAAAAAATAGAAGAGTTGTTTAGTGACGTATCTTTCATTGCTAAGGGGTAAAATGAACTCGCTTATGGGGTAGCGTCGGATACTAAATTGTTTTTGGACGTTTGTACAACGTTACACAGGTGTCAACGTACGGCGCCTTATCCATTTGGCCACATGCCCCACTTGTTGTATTGTCGCGTCTGAAGCGGGTTTTGTTCCCAGTTCCGCGTCAGCTCCAAATGTGACGTCGAAGCGACGATTCCAACCCAGGAATCCGGGTCGTCGCCGGGTAAATACTTCTACCTAACGTATTTATCCGTTGGTTACTTTTATTCATCACCCATCTGTTCCTCCTATATTCTTTCATACATTGTCTCCCTTATTTCCATTTATATTATTTATTATTATTACCTCCGTCGTCTCTCCCGTTTATAATATCCTTTTCCTTTTATGTTATTATGAAAGATCATCTTTATGATCTTTAATTAATTCTTTTGTGTTGTCTCGTATGGATCATATTGATCCATATTCTGTTTTTAATTTATTTATTTTTGATTTTCATTATTTCTTATTCTTATCAAGACAACGATCATGTCGTTTGCATAATATTATTATTTTAATAATATTATCATGTTCATTTCATATTTGGAAATATTATTTTTATTTTGTTTAATGACAGGAAGGTACTACACCGCTAAACCTGTTTCGATTAATGTGCCATCTGACACGCATATTTAAAACCACGCTCTCACTTTACTTCCGAACGAAGTAAACACCAGACTCTTCTTTGTAGGATTCTTACGATCTTCCGTCACGGCTTGAACTAATCCTAACGGTTCGAGACCATCGCATGATACTACCAAAGATCCGCTCATTCCCAAATCAACCTCACAATCTGAAACAATGCCTCTACCCGATAATCCATCGTACACTGCAGTCCCTCGCGTCGAAAAGACCTTCACAAAATGATCGCTACTGTCCGTCATGACTGACACGATCTTGACTGACTCGACCCGCGAACATTCTCTCGAAGTCGCACCCTTGTAATCATCGTACGGCACTCGATCAGGAACGCAAATATACATGTCACCGCGAACATCCTCATGAACTACTCGAAAATTGAATCGGACACCCTCGATGTTTTCAGCCTCAAATCCCGGCAGATCGTGCAACGACACCGATCCAAACGCACTGTGATCGTCGATCAACGCATGAACAATATGTCGAGGCACGAATAAATAAGTGGACATGAAACCAAAACCTCTGACTACTTCACCATTCCGAAGCGTCTTCGATATTCGAAAAATATTGACACCGAAATACGCGTCGCACATCTTATCAAATTTCCAAACACCTTCATCTGACAAACACACAGGAAACAGAGGTTGTTTTATCATGTCTAGCCAACTGCTCAAACGACTTATTCGACTCGCAGTACTAACAGACTTGACAGGCACCATGATCAAGTTCTTTGGTCTTAGAAATTTCGCGTAAAATTCCGACATTAGCGCCAATTCAGCGCTACAATATTCGAATGTTTTACAAGCCTGTTCGTAAGTTCTTCGTTTTCGATTGAACGGAAAATAGAATTTACCTTCGCGATTATCGTTGTTAGATTCGATGACGACACTTGCCACTGTCATTTTTTGTGACAGAGTATTCCAGACCTTCACAAAATCATCGAAAGCCTTAAGCGACGCATCCATCGGTCCCGAGTAAAATCGCAGAGGATCTTCAATGGACGCTTTCACTCGACTCTCTTGTTTCCCGTCAGCAGTCCAGTAATTCTCAGTTGCGCTCGTTGACAATAGCGGCGAATAGCATCGGAACGTATCTAAAGACGACATGAACATCTCGCGCAATCTTCGACCATCGAGCGACGGACACCTCTTGACTGAATAAATGTCTCTGTAACCCGGAGCATCGCCATATAAAGTCATAAAAGGTATACACATATTCTCAGATAAAACCATCGAATGCGACAACGCTTCAAGAACATAACGATTGAGAACCCTATACGATAAGTCGATACCCGAAAAACCTCCTTCAATGAAAGAAGCCCCTCGCGACGTCACGACTGTCGACAAACTTGGAACTTCCGTGGTCGAATGTGCATCGTAACGTACGACCTTCAAATCGTCAGCACGATCTCTCCAACTCACATCTCTGATCTTCTGAAGTGCCGCAGTACCGCAAGAAGCCGTCGTCGAAGTATCAACTGACGCTTCGTTAGAATCGTGATAAACGGTCGTCGTCGGCTCGGGTAGTTTGAAACTACTGGACGTGAATACATTATGCGTCGATTTGCTAACGCCTCTCTTGTCATGTTCAATTTCGTCTCTGAGATTCGAACGTAAAGGTTTTGCTTCCATGTGTTCAACACGTCGTTCGTGATTCGATGTATTCTGAGCTTGATCGACCGGAACCTCAAAGACGTCATTCATCGTCCCGAGTCGCGGCACGCTGATGGGAGGTTTTTGTACAGTGGGATCGAACACCGCGCAAACTAGACGATTGTACTCCGTAACATTTCGAATGGGGAATTTGTCGTGATAATGATAAGCGAATGACGGTTTCTCAAAATCGACATGAACATCATGATTCATCGAAATTTCCCATGAAACGTTGACCGACATAGAATCACCATACCAAAAAAGATGTCGGGCATTTTTAATGAACCTATGAATTTTACCCTCGTCATTTATGAATTCCGAAACAACAGAAGACACAAATTTTGCATTGAGAAGTTTACTTGCTCGCTCTTTCGAATACTGTGGGATAAACATAAAGAGCATGTAAAAATGGTGTTAGATAAATTACGTGATAATGAACTGTATGCAAATTATAAAAAGTGCGAATTTGGTAAAGAAGAAATTACCTTCTTGGGTTTCCGTGTCTCCGCAGCCGGTATCCTTCCTGCATCCGATAAGGTCAAGGCCATCCAAGAATGGAAACCACTTAATAATGTTCAAGAAGTACGTCAGTTCATCGGTTTAGCCCAGCATTTTAGACGGTTCATTCCTAACTTCGCTAGCATGGCTGCTCCTTTGACTGATCTGACTCGTGGTACTGGCCCAAAGAAGCGTAAAATCCAATGGACTGAGGAATGTCAAAGAAGTTTTGATCTGATAAAAGAAAAATTAATTCAAGCTCCAGTGTTGCAAGCTCCTGACCCGAAAAGACCATATCGTGTAGAAGTGGATGCATCTGATGTCGGTGTTGGTGCCGTATTACTACAAGAAGGAGACGATAAACAGTGGCATCCATTAGCATATGAATCAAGGAAATTGTCATCAGCAGAACGTAATTATCCTACGCAAGAAAGAGAACTTTTAGCAATATTACATGCATTACGTACCTGGCGTTGTTTTCTCGAAGGTAGTCAATATGAAGTTCGTTCGGATCATCATCCGTTGAAATATTTACGTTCTCAGTCCAAGTATACTCCTCGGCTGGTCCGATGGATGAACGAACTAGAGTTATATGATCCGACGGTAATTTCTTACCAACCTGGAAAAACCATGCATGTTCCCGATGCTTTGTCTCGTCACGATTATTCTGGTGCTCCTGGTAAAGATACAATGGAACCACAATTTTTGTATGCGGTGTCACCCCAATCGATTCCACCCGAGCATCGTAATGATTGGCCTAGCTATTATGTGGATCGTCCATTTGATTTGCCCGAAACTGTTGTCAACTTTTTGGATCAAGAAAAAGAACATTTCGTGGTAAAGGATAAAAAGGTGTACCGATTAATTAAACTGAAACATGAAGATGGAACCGAAGAAATAAAAGAAGTACGATTTTTACCCTTTGTTCAACGCGCCGATAAGGTAAACTCGTTTCATGAGGCTTTTGGTCATTCAGGCTCTGCTACTCTTTTTGATTTGCTTCGTTTCCGTGTATGGTGGCCGTCAATGAAGGCTGATATTAAGGAATGGTTACAACGTTGTCCTTCTTGTCAGGTGAATTCTCGTCGTTCTCGTGCTCACCATGATGTTATGCATCCGTTGCCTGTTCCTGGTGCTTTTGAACGTTGGCACCTTGATTTTATTGGTGAACTTCCTAAGTCAACAAAAGGAAATCGGTGGATCTTAGTTGCCGTGGATTATGCAACAAATTATCCAATCGCGCGTGCTGTTCCTGTTGCATTGAGTAAGGCGGTTGCTGACTTCTTGTATGAAGAAATTGTTATGCATTTTTCTTGTCCGAAAGAAATTGTTACTGATCGTGGTGCAAATTTTATGAGCAAAGTTGTTCGTTTTTATACTGAATGTATTAAAATCGCTCATCGTTTCACAAGTACTTTTCATGTAAGATCAAATTCAAAATGCGAAAGGTATAATGGCGTCTTAAAACAAATGTTACAGAAGTATACCAATGGTGCTCTCCATATTTGGGATCAATACTTGGATGCTGCTCTTTTTGCTTGTCGGATACGCACTCATACTACTGCAAAATATAGCCCATATTATTTAACTTATGGTCGTGATCCTGTTCTTCCTGGTGATTTTTTGCGACCATATATTCCTGATCATGCTTTACAAGATCCAAGGGTGATTGCTGAATTGACCGCACAAGAATTAGAAAATTTGGATCAAGCTCGTGCTGCTGCAAAGACTAAGATGGAGGCAATCAGCCAATATGATAAGGATCGCTGGGATAAAGCATTAAATATTCGCGATTTTGATATTGGTGATTATGTGAAAATGACGCACGAAGGTCGTTATGGTCTTGAGCTGGTGTATAAAGGTCCTTATGTGGTAGTCGATAAAAATTCGGATTTTGGTACCTATCAGCTAGAAACAATTCAAGGAAAATTGTTAGATTCATGGGTACATATTGATCATTTGGCCAAGGTGAACTTTGACACTGAGCCTACCACTCCATGGTTTGACCCTACTGCTAGTCGTCGTGCATGGCGTAAGGCTATGCATTTACCTGACGAAGACGGTATTGTTGACAAGGCGAAGGCGCCCTCTGTTGAACTGAACCCCGTGGTGCCCCCCTTGGTGGAGTCTGTGCATGGTCATTCCGACGATGTTCGAGGGCGAACATCAAGCAAGGGAGGGGGTGTTGTCGCGTCTAAAGCGGGTTTTGTTCCCAGTTCCGCGTCAGCTCCAAATGTGACGTCGAAGCGACGATTCCAACCTAGGAATCCGGGTCGTCGCCGGGTAAATACTTCTACCTAACGTATTTACCCGTTGGTTACTTTTATTCATCACCCATCTGTTCCTCCTATATTCTTTCATACATTGTCTCCCTTATTTCCATTTATATTATTTATTATTATTACCTCCGTCATCTCTCCCATTATTTCCATTTATATTATTTATTATTATTACCTCCGTCATCTCTCCCATTTATAATATCCTTTTCCTTTTATGTTATTATGAAAGATCATCTTTATGATCTTTAATTAATTCTTTTGTGTTGTCTCGTATGGATCATATTGATCCATATTCTGTTTTTAATTTATTTATTTTTGATTTTCATTATTTCTTATTCTTATCAAGACAACGATCATGTCGTTTGCATAATATTATTATTTTAATAATATTATCATGTTCATATTCATATTTGGAAATATTATTTTTATTTTGTTTTTATATAAATACCATCCAAAATAATAATAATAAAATAAGAAATCAATTAACGAATTAACAAACTATCTAATTGTCGAGTTATCTATCTAATTATCAACTAGTCTACTTGTTTCTTATTTTACCTTCCTCACCTTCTTTATTATCATTTCCCTTGTGGCATAGTTTATTGTGTTTCATCTACCGAAGAATCCTGGTTATTATTGTTAACGTTAAGGTGCGGCGATTAGTCATATAAACTTACAACGGATCTGACAGTATATTTAACTTGAATAAAGTTGATAAAACAATAAATAAAACAATAAATAAAACAATAAATAAAACAATAAATTAAATAATAATAGTTAATATTAAACATTTTAGTATATAATTAATAGGGTAAAAACCAGTTATTTTAATAAATTAAATGGTAAAAAATAAATTTACCGACTGAAGCTGTTTAATGAGCATTTAAATATGTAAAATGATTTTTAATAATTTTTTAAATGTTTTTTTTATATATTTTTTCTTGTATTTGAATTGACTGGCGGAGTCCATGGTGATTGATTTTTTAATTATAATACCGACATATACAGCTATAATAATGGTAACCATGGTAACCAGGAGTGAATCATGTTTGATTGGACTAAGAACCATTCTTTTTAGGTGTACAATAGATGGACTTATTGATAAACAAAAAACATATGGCTAGAATAAAAAGGTTATATTATTGTGCATATACTATACTCTATATACGCTTTAAAAACAGAATTAACTTTGTTTTAGACAACATTATAATAAGTTATTCAAAGGAGTACAAAAAGAAATATTTTTATTTGATACATGAGTATAGATTCTTTTTTCAAACCACATTATTATAAGTATGTTTTAATAAAGGTAAAGCTCTAAATATGCTATATTATATCAGTAACAAAACAGTCATTAAATTATAATTATAGTGGTATGATAAATCTTTAATATCTTTTTACTAAATAGTAATAAAATAAAGTACTCAAGGAAAAGTTTATATTTATATATATATCAGTACAAATGTATTTTCTCTATTTTTTTTAACGTATATAGCTTTTGTGTTTTTTACTATTATCTTTTTTTCTCTCTTAGTCTAAAAGCTCACACCCAGATGATATAATTATTTAATAGCAATCATGTTATTCTGTGTATTTTTTAGAAGGCTTATATTGAAAATATGCATACTTTAGTAAATAATATAACACATCATTTTACCTCTAAGATAATGTGCTTTTTTTTTATCTTAATAGTCCTAAAATTATGTACTCTAAGGCATAGTTTTCTTTTTCTTTTTTTTTTTCATTACTAAATATGACCGGCACCTGCATAACTTTCCAGATTTTTTCAAATGGGACAAGTTGATGAAGAGCTTGTTTTTTGTACTAACCATTACCTTGATTAGTGACCAAGATCTCTGTTCAACGCCTGTCTACACTAGTATTCCATTATAAAGTATCCTTATTATGGTATTAATTATGCAGGACAAATCATTGGATATATAATATTCTTTTAAATATTACGCAGCAAGTAAATATCAACTGATATATATTTCACACTAACACAACATGCTATGATAATTGATAATCTAGCTTAGGTTTGCACGCACAGCTGTATATTAAATAATAACAATCTTTATTGTCATTCTTATTCTGTCGCTTTAAAATGAGGTCAATTTTCGATCGAAACATCAAAAGAACGTTTTATTTTATTCTTTCGTGAATAAAATAAAATTTATCAATATACTCTTTTTTGTTTATGTACCTATACTAGTTTATTATATGTTCTTTTTATGTGCGGTAAAAATAAATATATACAAACTATGATTTTTTTGTGTTTGATATACTTTTATTTTTGACGGGTTAGATTTGACGCGAATATTATTGATTCAAAATTAAAAGTAATAATAGTTCTTTTGAATTTTTTTTTAAAAAAAAAACCACCGTGTAAAAAAAAAGTATATGTTGTATTTAGCAATATTTTTTTCATAACCCACCTCGGAATAGATATATAATGTAAGATAAAAAAAATTGAACCGATTGACAAGCGCAACAAATTAATAACCACTAAACTTTTATGATAAGAATCAGAAATAGCAATGTTGCTTTTTAATTATATGGTATAGAATATACAACTTTTCTTTTTTTGAGTTATGTAACAATATGATATATATATATATATATATAGTAAAATGTATGGGGTTATAAATATGCAAATAAAAATGTTATGTTTTGTTGTTGTTTGTTTTTAAGAGTATATATATATATATATATATATATATATACTAAAGCTAATAAAATATGTACATGAAAAAAAAAAGAATAACCACTTAATCATAGACAACCAATCCTTCGAAACTCTTGTGATAAATAGTCTTGACCATTTCCTTAAGTGGTGTCTTTTCTTCGTTCTCCTCCTCCTCCTCTTCTTCTTCTTCACCATTCTTGTTAACCACCACAGTATCATCTTTTCCTTCCACGGTTCCTTCAAAGAAGCTCTTCATTAATGCAGCTGAGAAACCAGAAATCATGGTACAACCCGAAGCATCCTTGTCCACTGGCATAGGAGCACCTTCTTCAGAATCAGGACAGTCATAGACAGGGCGTGTTTGAGCTAAATTCCACCAGACCAACTCAGGCATCTTGTATCCAGCTTCTTCATATTTGCGCTTAATTTGTTCATAAATAGTTTCCCATTCAGAAATGCCAAATCCTTCATTAAACTCCATATCCGAAAACACAAATAATCGTTTGACCATTTCTTCTTGCTTGAGTTTATTTTCTTTAGCAATAGGTAACAACAAGTCGAGAAACACTGACAAGAAATTAGTTGAGTAACCCACAGGTGCAGAAAAGATCTTGCACACATTCTCGGATAATTTGCCGCCGACCTCAAGGTTTACCACAGTAGGGTTGTCCGAAAAAGTAATTACTGATCCATTAAACGGAGGAGAAGCCATTTCAGCAAGTACCAACGATAATCCAACAGCTGGCCAGAGTGGAACTGGATCGCCACCATAATTACCCATCATTGAGCCAGATAAATCGCACACAGCAATAGAGCTTCCCAGCGTCTCATTACCAGGACCGGCATCTTGTTTAATTGAATCAATCAAGGTTTTCCATTGGGCATTGACCAAGTCGGTATCCATGGCGTATACTTCCTTTAATGCTTCAGGAGACATCTTCTTGGCAAGCTTGTCATCACCTCCTACATAGCCGCCAGCAGCTCGTTGTGCGCGAATGATCAATTCATGAGGCTGTAAAGTAGCACCACTGACTGACTTTTTACCAAGAGCCACATCTTTCAAATAATTCAAGAACTCCTCCTTGGCATGAGTGAAGAAGCGAGTACTGTTGGCTTGCATACATTTGGATGGTACATGTGAGAAATCAATCTTGGTCCATTGTCCCGATGACATTTTGCATTCAGTCACATCCAATGCTTGGCGTAATGGAGATATATATGTCTTGCGATACAATTCACGAACCTTATTAATATAATGCTCTCGAGATTCATCCTTATCTTGATAAGTGGTTGGAGGATACAATAATTCGGCAATAGAAGTAGCCATCAAAGTGTGCTTGTCATGAGAATGATGAAGAGTAGGAGCCCATTTAGCAGCTAAACTGATACCTTCAGCCATGGCATATTTGTTCTTGCTATCAGTCTTACGATTTTTTTCCAACTGTTCCAAATCAGCCTTTAATTGTGTAGCAAACAGACGAGCAACCGTAAAATGGAGGGCACGATAACTTGGATCAGAATTCAATAGTTGGGTGACACGAACATGGCGTTTGGCTCTTTTTTGTTCCTTATCGGCTTGCTGTTTTTCCATTTGTTCTTTTTGCTTCTTTTCGGTAGCCGCATTACGTTCCGCACGTTTTTTGACTTGTTCTTCTTCTGGTAACGTCTTGAGACTCTTGTAAAATTGTCTTGACAAATGACGATGATCTTCATAACCATTCCAAGGGCGACGTTCTTGACGAGGACAATTGAGTGCCCTGAATTTACCCTCAAGATCACCTTTATTGGTTGGACCATTTAATTCATTACAAACATAAATCTGACAAATGTTGACAAGATCTTTCCAATAACCATGACTTTTCAAGTGAGTCTTGTCCTTATTATCTTCATTATTGGCAGACATAAGTTCCCAGTCTTGATCCTCTTTCTTGTTATTCTTTTTCTCTTTGTTGACAGAAACCACGTTGGCAGTCAGCTGTTGCAAGTTACGAATTGCCGTTTGAGGATGATGTAACAAGAGCCAACCAAAAGCTGTATAAAACTTGTCGTTTGCACTTTTTCCACGATGGATAGAGCGTGTATGCCAAATAATATGTAATGTCATATCAGGATCTTGAGTCCACGCCTTTTCAAGTAAAGAATGCACCAAATCAGCGTCCCTTGCAACACCAAGTTGATAATACAAGTCTAAACAGGTATCTTCGGTAGTCTTCAAAGCGTTTGCATTATTAGCAGTTTTTTTCAAGTTGCCGATACGTTGCAAAGCGTTCATAAACTTGTTTTCACTCTTTTCCGGAGCACCTTCCGAAGTAGGCGACGCGATCTTGAGGTCCTCAAGTGATAAAGGTTTGGATAGAGCAGCAACTTCAGCTTCAAGAGCAGTGGCATCATGCAACGAGGCAAAATAGGGCAAGGAAGCATTGAAAGTATGGAAAGACATGATGATAGTGCGATTGAAATGAGGAATGAAAAAAAAAAGAACCCAAGTTTAAAGAAGAAGAAAAAAAAGGGTATGAAAAAAAAAAATTAAAAGCTGCAGTCTATTTATATATGCAGATAAAAAACGCGTTGCGGGAGTATATTTTTAATGACAGACAAAAAAAATACTGCGGTTCCTGTATATGTGCACTGCGCAACATCATAATTACCATTTAGGTGAGTTCGTCCTTTTTCTTTTTAACACTACAAAAGGATGTCGCAGTAATAACAGAGAAGAAGAAGTTGATCAAATGTAAAAAGAATTTAGCATGTTGCATTATTCTTTTTTTTTTGTGTTCCCTTTATTATCTACTTTCGGCTCTACTTTTTATTAGCAATTCAAAGTTGAAAAAAAAGGGTTGGTTGTTTTGTGTGACATTCAGTCATATTATAAAATAAGTATGGCTGTGCTGTTTTTTTTTTCTATAAAAATTTATCCATTTAAGGTTAACTTTGTTTTTTTTCTGTTTTTGTGATAACCAATTTAACTTTTTCCTTTGACTATTCATCATCTTTTTCTTTTTCTTTTTCTTTGGTTTGTTGATTGTTGTATAACAATATATTAATAGTGCTTGTTAAAGTAAAATATAAAAAACAAAAAACAAAACTAGACATATACATGTTTTTAGGTGTTACTCTTCTTGCATGAAAATCTTATTTTACCTCGGGAGTAACTTATTAAAACATTTTGAGATAGATCAAGAAAATATTGACTTGCCATACATTTAAATACACTACTTACATCACACACAATAATCAATTCGAGAAGTAAAAAATCATGGTTAGACAAAAAATAGATATAGCTTTTTAGGCTTTTTCTTTTTTTCAGTGTAGTAAAATATTGAGAAGAATGTTGTTATTTTTTTATTTTTCTCTTTTCTTTACCTTCCCACACTTTTACTCTTATTTATTTTTCTTATTACTTATATACATGAATATTACATTATGCTATGTAGTCCAGTGGTAAATAAGAATAAGAATATTTTTTTGTTATTTATCGCTTTTTTTTTACTTAACAACAAAATATTCTTAAATTAGAGAGAAAGATTATTTGAATCCAAATGGTCGAAATGGTTTCTTGCTCTTGCCTTGATGCAAGTCATTGTCACTGTTCCCATTCTTATAGTCACATTGATCAAAGTGGAAACTAGCACACACATTAACGACATAGCATCTCCTGAACATATTTTTGGCTCATCAGATGCCTCCTCCTTTAAAAATTATTTAAGAGATAAAGTTATCCGTGTTCGGATGGAAAATATATGGTTTATTCTTTATGAAATATGGAAGCTCTGGCTTGTATTTGATGCGGTAAATATAGAGTCATTTTAAATATGTGTTGTTATTATTTCAGAAACAATAATGATGATACTAAATATAATGAAAAAAACAATAAATAGATATTGCAAGCTAATTCGTTAACTGTAATAGCTTCAGCAGCATTTACATGTTTTTCAGGGGCATTGGGTATAATGGTAAATAATATTATTATATCAACACATGGATTAACTAATATTATAAAAGAAACATGAATAACTATTTACTTAATATATAATTCTCTACTATAGCAAATTGTTGAATCGATCAACTGTCTCAATTCGCTTACTTCCGAGTGTCCTGATTCGCTTCCTCTCAATTTATATTTACAAATTGCCATGACATCGGTTGTTTGGCTGATCGCCATACCAACGGCTTTTGTGGCATTCATGTTATATAAAGATTATGGATGGAATTTAGTTGAACGCACTGGTCCTGATAAGAGACTACAAGGTAATAATCCCATCATAACACTATCGACGAGGAATTTATTTACTGAATGAATTTATTTAATATATAGATATGTATTATACTGTACAATGCTTTACATTAATGATAAAGATTGATATTTTCTTTGAAGTTTTATTGTTGGTATTTTATGCTGTATGTGCCAATCAAGTCAAAGCACTTTGGATTGCTGCTACAGTATTGACTCTTATTTGTTTAATTACTCTACTTCTGGGAAGAGAAGCGGTAAGCTATTTTAATTTTATTTGAGAGTAAAAGTAAAGCAAGCATAGAACTAATAGATCATTTGAAATAAATAACTAGATTGCTAAAGAAAAACATTGGATGATGTCTCTGTTTTCATTATTTCAAGGAGGAATTATTTTTATAAATTTGGGGGTCATGGCAATGGTCACGGACACAAAGGATGTGTGGTATACCTTGTCAATTTATGGTTAGTATGCTATCTTTTTTTATATAGAATTAACATGTTCTTTTCTTTTTCTGGATTTTATCTATATTTATATGCTCATAATATAATTATAAATTAGGTTGTGCATCCGTTGTGATTGTTGTGGTAAGTTAACTTGTCAAATAAAATTATGAGTGTTAATACTCTGTTTTCCGTACGTATCTAAAAAAAAAAATATTCAATAGTTTACGCTTGTCATGGCTGTTCGATGTCAACGCAACTTTGGTCGTGGTTTACAACCTCATGGTAAGGGAAAAAAAGAATATACGTTTATTATTATTACTACTATTATGGCTAACATATTTAATATAGTGAACTGGTCATTATATCGTAAGGCATCTAAAACATCGACGAATCTTGAAGGAGGCAATAGTCATCAACAAGAAAGACATCATCGCCGTAGTAATCGAAGGCGACAACGAGAACATCATCATACAGTTACGATACCAGCCCCACTTCCACCACCACATGCTAGCAACAATAGTCATATCTCGATATATGAAACATTACCTGAAAGCAACAATATGACCGAGAACAAAAATGATAGCAGTGACAACAAGAACAATGACAACAAGATCGAAGATGAACCTTCTTTGACCAGTACCAGTAGTGCAACACGGGTACCACCTTCGGTGTTTACCGAATATTATCGTCTGCAGTATCAAGCAAAACGATGATAATAATACATGCTAAATTTTCATGGCTCTTCTGTTCCTGATTTTGTTTTTTTTTCTATTCAAATTTGTGTACTATATCAACCCTTTTCACTCTTTTACTACAACTCAAATCAGCAAAAGATTGTACATTTCTTTTTCTTCTACCTTTATTTTGTATTCGTTTCTTTATTATTATTTACAAACACCTTACTATTATTATTATTATTCAACTTAACTATTATTATATTCTTTTGTCACCACCCTGTTACTATTATCATCACTAGTTTTCTACTACTAACTATCATCACTTTGTCGTCGTACATATAGTAAAAACTCATATTCCAATTCACCACATAATTGTATTCCTTTGGGTACTTTTTCCTGTACAAAAGCTTCCAATTCTTCGTGACTTGCTTGTACAAATAATGATGTATTGACAGGCGGCATGAATACATCACAAACAATTTGTTGTTTTGGATCATGGATACGAGTCAGTAAAATATGGGTACATACATCCATAGCTTGTTCATAAATTTGTCCACCACCTAATACAAAAACCCTTCCTTGAGATTCTTCCATTAATGTTTTAGCTTGTTCGATGGCATCATGAATGGATATGGCTAAACTTGTATGTGGAAATGGTTTCATTCTATTTGTATCAAATATTAGTTATATATATTAGATGGTAAACCAGAGAAAAATATATAAGATATTTACTTGTAAGAAGGATTACGAGAAATAACAATATTGAATCGATGTGGCATTGGACCATTCTTCATTGGAATGGATTCCCACGACAATCTTCCCATGACAACAGCATTATGCCATGGTCGATCTTTTTTTAATGTTGCTATTGTTGTACTGTTGTAATATACTTTAGAAGTAATTTGTTCCAGATACTCACTATCTTTTGGAATTTTCCATGGCAAGTCTTGTTCTTTACCAATACCCCAGGTAGTAGCAGTAGCTGCTGCCATCAATATAATTGATGTATCACCAAACGTCATGCTTTTGTTTCAGGAACAGGAAAGCGAGCGAAAGATTTGTGAGTATATTTTTTTTTTCTCATCTCAGATTAAAAAAGTATGTTATGTGGTTTCTTTTTATTATTTAAAAAATGCAATTTATTTATTTACTATTATTTGTTTGTTGTATGGTTCGTGCAAATTGTGGCATGGTTGTTGTGTATAATATATTGTTAGTGCGTGCAAAAAAGAAGAAAAAAAAGTGTAAGGAAAAAGTTGCAAATGAGAAAGAAAGAAAAAAGTCATGTAAGAGAGTAAGAAAAAAAAATAGGGAGATTCTGATAGTTTATGGAACTTTGAAAGAGAGGTAGGTTTTCGAGTGAATGAAGCGGGACTGGACAGATTGATATATATTTATAGAGAGAAAGAGAAGGGAAGGGTGTTTTTAATTACATAAAGTTCCATCGACCATCCAATAAACCCTTTGCAGTATCTTCTAAAAGGATTTCTCTACGTTGCTTGACATAAACTGATTTATCCAAGACATTTTGTCGTAATTGAGCAATTTTTTCACGTTCCAATGGTTTTTCTAATAATTCTGATAGTTGTTCTGTAGCCATTTCTAAATCACGTTGGTTATCTTCAAAGATAGCGGTTTCATTGCTCTTGGCCAAATAGAAAGCAAAAGCATAAGTCCATTTCAAGGTCATACGACATTGGACAGTGACATCAACAGCCTTTTTCAAAAATTGTACTTCAATCCATGATAAGTCGCTGGTTTTTTGCATTTCTTCCATTTTCTTTTCTGTCTTGTGATACAAATCTTGATCTAATCGAGCAGATTGCTCATGGTTTGCATAACGGTTATAATACTAATAATAATAATTACATTAGAAAAGCTAATCATATTTTTGTTTATAATATTACATCACTATTATAATTACTAGAATAAACAAAAAAAAATCAAATCACTTACATGAAGGTATCGTTCTAAGCTTACACGCGATTGAGTTTGACTTTCTCGAGCATCAGCACTACTTTTTTCATCAAATCGGTTACAGTTATACCATGAAGTGCCATGTTCTGACCATGGACCCATACACACCCAACAGAATTCATGACGACACTTTCGGCAAGTCATATGGTTACAACCACCGTTTTTCTCAATAGTGGATTGACAACGTGGGCATTCTTTTGTGTGTGCAGAAATCCAATTTGCTGTTTCGGAATCATCCTCACATTTTTTGAGCCATTTTTTAACAATTGCACAAATTGCAGGCTATTTAAATGGAACAAATAAATTCATACTGTCAATAATTTCTTTAAGGAGATAATTGTAAAAGGAGGAAAAAGGGGAAGCGGAAGGGATAATAACCAAAAAAAAAAAAAAAAGGCGCAGTCCCATCCCACCTCACTCCCCCTTTTTTTCCCCACTTATTTTTTGTTATTAATGGAAAGAATTTTATTATTATTTTACCTGATGATCGGCAACACCACAGCCAAAACAAAATTTATAGCTACATTGGCACTGGACGGTAGGAACAATCGATGTAAGAGAAGTACTTGGTATATGACATTCGATTGCATATTCACAATCCGGAGCAGGGCACCATCGTAAATAATCATTATCATCCACAAAGGTACGATTCAGCAAAGTACGATATTTTTGATTGGTTTGAGAATCTACCAATCGCTGAACAGTTTTTTCATCTACAATGACATTACATTTATCTTGAGGACATTCGATCCGCCTTGATTCACCTTCCTCTCGGATTTTTTGGCGGAGATAATGTTCATAACAACCTCTGCAGAATCTATGACCACATGCCACACATACAGTTTCCATCTCTGGATCATCATCACAACAAATTTCACACATGAATGGTTGTTGTGGTAGATCTTTAGCCAATACAGTGATCTTATTTTGTTGTTGTTGAGATACACCGGCATCTCTTAAAACCTTTTCAGGTAAATCCATATATCTTTCAAATAATTTTTCCTTGTTCCATCGAAAATATCGTAATAATGTTGCAGAATCTTCATTAGAAAGACCTACAATATATTTGAATAAAGGGGAGAGAGAGAGAAGGAGGAGGTAAGTTATTATCATTATACATATATACAATAATTTAAAATCACCCAAAAATATACAAAAAACCCCTAAAATGGGTCATTTTCTTTTTTATTCGTTTCTTACCTAGAATTGTTGATACTTGTTCAATTTCTTTGTCTTGCATACGCATAAGGTGATCAGTACTTTGTACACTAAATTCAACTTCATAGGCTTTCATTTGTGGTTTTTCAGAAAATGCTCCATCGAATGCCATGTCATTTTCTACATAGTTTTCGTCATTATCTAATAAGTTTTTTTATTTTTTATTTTTTTATTTTTCCATTTATAAACTTTAACGGTATATTTCATATACACACACACGTATATATATATATATATATATACATAATAAAATCTCATATACAAAAATTGTTAAAAATTACCTGAATCACCTATGGAACTAGCAGATTCTGCAATGTCCAAGTCGCTATCTTCATCCATAGTGTCTTCTGCATCGAGCTATTTAAATTGGAAAGGGAAAAAAAAAGAGAAGATTCCAGTTTAAAGCAAAAGTCTTAGTAAGCAAAAGTATGCTACTATTAATGTTATTAATGTATACACTAAAATGTTTCCTATTATTACCATAAAATTATCGTCGAGATCACTATCATAAGCCATTTATATTAAATTTATAATAAAGAATAATTAAAGAAAAAGTATAGAAAAACGAAAGAGAAAAGAAAAAAAAAAGAAAAGAAAAAGGGGTTTTTTTGTATGTTACCACACAGCCATACAGATCGTGGTCACTGCGGATGGCGGGGTTTCTCTCCATTAAGGAAGCATCAAGTTTTATGCGCATCATTGTGTAGAGAGACACAACTATGGAATTTTTTTTTCCTTTTAAAAATTTGTATCGTCTTTATTACTGCCCTTGGGTATTATAATTGTACATGTATGGCAAATAGAAATAATTGCTGCGTAGAGTACAGGAACAACAGAAAAGTTGAACACAGTTGGACAAGAAGATGATGTATGTCACAATATATACTAAGCCTAAATTTTGTTGTTGCTGCGAGACATTAATAAAAAGTGGCACAGCCCACTAATTATTATTCTCATCATTATGTGTCCTATATATATATAAACAGTTACTTGAATAACACTATTATTTGTTAATTTTTTTTTATAGTAAAAGAATAAACAATAAAGAAAAATGCCAAGATATGATTTATGCAACCTGCATGAAGAAAAACTTATTCTTAAAAATTTGTCGTTGTTCCTGATATACGTAATTGTTTTGATGTTTTTTTTTTACTCATATGCAAACAAAATACAATACATTATGTTTTTTTTTCTATTATACCAAATTAGTACAAAATGGCGGGTAAATTATATCGTCATGATGCAGTACGATATATCAATAATTTTGATGTACACTTTTGTGGATTATTTCTTATAACTTATTACCATAGTAACCCAATACCTATTTATATCTCATATCCTATGGCAACATATATTTAAGCTAAAGATGTCGATTTATTTTTGCCAGTAAGAAAAAAGAAGAAAAAGACATTATATGTATTTCTAACTGGAGCTTCAACACTACTAGGCGCTCGTTCTACTACATAAATCCGATGTCTCCTCGTTTTTAAAATTGAGCGGAGGAATCAACAGTACCGTTTTATAAATAACGTTGTCAATATCAATATTTTCAAATTGAATGGTTTTTTTTTGTTCTTTGAGCAGAAAATCCTTGTGGTGCAATAAAAAATAACATCCATTATTATTCTTAACTACGTTATACTAAAATATATGAAGACCTTTCTTCTTGAATAATAAACGGTTTGAAGCGGTTTTGGGCCTCTCAAAACTGTTTGGATCGTGCTTGACAATTTTCTAGTACCTTTTATTGATCTAACATAATCAATGTGACAGTAGGAGCGGGTGTATACAACAGCGTTACCAGCGTATGTTCCACACATGGACCCAAGAGGGTGCCGATCCATTAATAATTTACGTGATACAATGGTGAACGCGAGCATCTCCTATTTTTTCTTTACCACCACCAAGATTTCTAGTGTAACAACACAATATTCTATGACATCTTACCTTCGCTACAACCAAACTTTATTAGCAGGCAAAAATATCCGTCTATCACATATTTCACCCAAGTCTTACATAGACGATATGTATGTGTTAAATATGTTGTATAACTATTAACAAATTGCATAAATTAGAAGTCATATAATGATGTGAAAAAAAATGGTTACCCTTCGATGGGACTATATTACTCCATCTTTAACTTGGCAGTGTCTTTATAAATATTACAGCTGTACGTATCCTTGGTTTCTGTTTGTTGTTTCATTGTTTGATATATAAAAAGAAGTCATAAATATCACAGCCATTAATGGGTTACATCCTGCACTATAAATCATTCTGGAGATTGTCATGGTTATTATTCTAAATAATCTACCAGAACAAGAGTTGGGTTGCACGGGGTGTAAATTTGATGGAAGTTCAAAACAAATAAAGAGATATCCCCCACAATAATGACCCTCACCCGTCATTTATAATATATCTGACTAGCCTCTACAGCTTCTAAACCGGAGTTCTGAAAGAAAAACGTATCCAAAGTGGCAGATGATATATATGATTTTAATCTTTCTGTCAATTGTATCATTCATGAAACGCTACATTCTTAATTTGAATATGAGGTACTTCAGCTCGGTGTTCTTCTACAGCTTTGACAATTATCTTCGCTGAATGACCGTGTCTCTATTGTTTTGATAATAATAAGCAATTGTTCACATATAATTTTACTTTGTTTTATTATT
Organism: Circinella minor; assembly: GCA_016758965.1. Taxonomy (NCBI): domain Eukaryota; kingdom Fungi; phylum Mucoromycota; class Mucoromycetes; order Mucorales; family Lichtheimiaceae; genus Circinella; species Circinella minor. The sequence continues at coordinate 89,238 of JAEPRB010000061.1, forward strand.
TCATTGTGAATATATATAAAAAGCTTTATTTGTATTGATACCGTTGACATCAGTTGTCAAATTACCATCGGGCTGTGTAGACAAAAGCCCTTTTGGCTTTTTAATAATAACAACTTGATATTAAAGCTAATAGCTTTATTAGTATGGAATCTAATGTATTGCGCAAGTGTATAAGCCATTATTATAAAAACAAATAGAATACTTTTAAGTAATGAAAATAAATGAAATAATATGCAGCCAATATTGTGGTCGAAAAAAATTCAGAAATCCATTCGTTACAAAAAAGGAAATCAGGCGGTCACGCAAGCCAATTGCACGCAAGCCGCCATGATCCTTTTTTAAAGAAAAAAAAAATTCGTGTTTTTGGAGTGAATCTCAACTTTCAAATAGCATTATTAGTAATGGCTACCAGTTTGCCCGCATCCGAACCTTTAAACGCCGTGCAACTCGATGGCTTGGTAAGATGTCGCTTTTAAATATACAGTATATCTATATCAAATAAAGAAAATGTCGTACTAATGTGATTCCGCCATTATTATTATTATTGTTTTATGTTTATAGGTCGTTCTTAAGATCATTAAGCACTGTCGTGAATCGTACCCTAACGATGTTACTGGCCAGCTTCTTGGTTTGGACGAAAAGGGTACTTTGGAAGTTACCAACTGTTTCCCTTTTCCATCCGATTGTGATGAAAATGCTAGTGGTAATTATTTATTTCGTATATAATATATATAGACAATCACACAATAATAAACAGCAAGAAACGACAATAACAAAGAAAATAAATCGAAATTCTAAATAATTATTATTACTGTTATTATTTAGCTCAATATCAACTTGACATGATGCGATGCTTGCGTGCAGTAAATGTTGATAACAACACAGTTGGATGGTACCGATCAGCACACTTGGGTAACTTTGTGGATTCCAACTTGATCGATACTCAATACAGCTATCAAAAATCCTTGAGCGCTCACTCGGCCGTTATTATTCACGACGTTTCCAAGAGTGCTGCTCAGGGCAACCTTAGCTTACGTGCTTTCCGATTGACTGATGCTTTCATGAAGCAATACGAATCTAAGAAGTTCACCACTGAAAGGTAAAAGAAAAAAGCACAATAAAAGGGATTATTATTATTATGCTATTGTTATGGAGAGAGAAGCAAATACATGATAGCTAATATGATTATTATTTTAGTCTCGCCAAAGCCAAATTGTCATTCTCCACCATTTTTGAAGAATTACCTATTCAAGTTCACAACTCTCATCTTGTTACATTGATGCTTCATAACATTGAAATGCCCAAATTAGATGCCAGTCGTCTTCGATCGCCTGCTACTTTTGCTCAACATACCGAATTGGATGATGCTAAACCATTGTCTCCTAACTTTGATGTTTTGGATTTGGAGTTGGATCCTTTCATGCAAAAGAACTTGGAATATCTTTTGGATTGTTCGGATGTACAACAACAAGAATTAAATAACTACCAATACTGGCAACGAAGTGTCGCTCGTGAACAAACCAAGATGCAAGCTTGGTTGACTAAGCGAAGACAAGAAAATCAAATTCGTGTTGAAAAGGGTCAACAACCTTTACCTGAAGATGAAGTCAACACATTGTTCAAGTTACCAACTGAACCAAGCCGTTTGGATAATATGATTTTGACTGCTCAAATGCATAATTTCACCAAGCAATTGAACCAGTTTGCTGGACCTAGTCTGGCACGATTGTACAGTATTCAAGAATTGCAAAAGTAAAAAAAAAAAAAAAAAAAAAAGTAGAAGCTCTTTTTTTTTTCTCTCTCTTTCCTCTCTCTCTCTCTCTCTCTCTCTCTTATCCCTTTCTTATTGTTTTCTAGTTACAAACACATTCACGTCGCTTCCTTTTTATATATATATATATATAAAACCTTTTCATTTTTCCCTCTATTCTCTTTATATATAATTTTCTTCCTTGCTCGTTGCATATTTATGTAGAGAGAATGAATGGTTAAAAAGAGTAGATTTAATTATTCCACTTTTTTTTTTCAATGTGTGTTATCCATTTTATGTTAGATCGTTGTACAATTTTATTTGATAGTTTTTTTTTCCATGTGTGTGTGTTTTTTACTTATTTAGTTAAAAAAAATCAATGATGTAGCAGTAAAGTATTTTTACTCACGTCAAACCAAAAATATGAGAATACCAAGTTATGAAATTTCTTCTACCATAGAATTAAAATAATATATATATAAGTATAAACCTGCCTTTTCCCTATTTATATAGAGTCTCGAAAATCATAGTTGGTATTAACGTCACTATCAAACGTTATCAATAAAGTGTCATCATCAGAGTTACTCGACGACGAGTAACTATTGTGTTTTATAGGTGTTGTTGATTGTAAAGCATTACATATAGAAAATTAGTTTTAATCTCCATGGTGATATGCTATTGAAATGTTGAAAAGCTATTTTTTTTCGTTCCTTAATTAAAAGAGAGAAGACAAGAAGCTTTAAGATGGCGCTAGAGTACATATGATAGCAGTGATAAAGAGTAACTGATTAATATAAGTTATACATATAATAGATGATGAAAGAATTTTGTTACACATAAGAAAAATACCACCTTTTTTCTTATATTGCACTTAAAGGGTGTCTTTTCGCTATTATTATATTTCTTCCCTGTAGTGAACTGGTTTGACTTAAGCTGTGCTTATACAAAAACTGCTTACTTTTATTTTTCGAACACTCATGCAAATTTTCAAACAATATTTTTGTAAAGTGTCGAACAGGTTGATCAACTTTTGCTTTCTTGATTTAAAAATATTCAAAACTAGAATAATGAGTATATATTTCGTCATACATATCATTATTTTTTTTTTAAATTATCACGTTTTTTTTTTTTTTATATCTGTTTATCTATTTTGAAAAAAAAAAGTTTCTTAATACAACAGTTGATTCAACATACAGCATAGTACTGGCTTTTATTAAGGATATGTGATGTTCTGCATCATATTATTCATATGGAACACAAATTTTGTCACTTAGTGTAAGTTAACGTATTTAATATTGGTCTTAAATGAATGAAAATCTAGTAATAGCATATAAATGATCCAATAATATAAATTATATTCGATTGTTTATATTCATAACATATAATTCTTTACTGTTTCTTCCTCTTTATAGATAATATTATGAAAAAATATATTTCTATGTGCAAAATGAGTATACTGTAAGTATAGTAGAAATTTAACTATACCAACAAAAAAAAATTTATATAGTTCTAAATCTTACAACGAAATAAAAGATTGTATAGTGGCCACAGAAAAAAAAATATGAGAAGCATGATATTAAAAAAAGATAATAAAAAAAATTGAACAAAAACGCCAAGATCGAATGTGCGAATATATAGCTGCCGAAAAAGGAAGTCCATACGAACAGACAACTGCTTCAATGCCACGTATGATGGCAGAGTATCTATGGTTGCACCAGATTTCGGTAGGGCGAGAAAACAGGAGGAAATAATGTTGATACTTTACACGCTTCGTACAAAAAAAATGATTTATCTTTTTATCTAATTCTTCTCCCCTGATTATCCCTTTCTTATTCTTAATTTATAGAAAAAGAAAAAAAAAAAAGGGAAAATAATAAAACAATCATTTATAGCGGGTAAAAAACAAGGAAGGGTAAGAAAAAAAAAACAAAAAAAAACAAATGAATTAAGGTTCTGATTAATTTCATTGGCGAAGCGGAGCAACACCGATTGGTATTCCGTTCTTCTTTTCCTTTGACTTTGTTACCTGGGCTTTCTCTTTTCTCTCTCTCTCCTAGCTCACCTAAACACTTCAAAACGGCTTCTTCCTAACTCTCAAACATCCTCCCCCCCTTCTCACCTTTAAACGCCCTCCTATTAAAAAACGAAGTTTGAGCTAACGCGCTTTATAATCTTTTGGGCTAATTTTTTTTTAATAATAATATAATTTTTTTTTATTTCTTTTATAATCTACCTTTCCTTTCAAAAACCTATTAAAAAAATAATAAAATGGAAACGACCGACGCATCACAACAGCAACAACAACCTGCTGCTACTACTTCTTTGGATAGTCTTCCACCATCCGCTAAGCTTGCACTTTTGCATGCTCAACAAGCCAACAATAACGCGCTCGACGCGAATGAACCTGCTGTTCCAAGTGCTGAAGATCCAGTCGTTGTTAACAACGCTGCTTTTGCCGAACCCATCATTGCTGGTGATGTTCCCATGCCTATTGGTCATCACCCTCAACAACAAAAAAAGAAGGAAGTTTCCACAAAGAGAAATAATGAAAAACTTGATTTAGCTTCTGAATCAGCATTCCCTTCATTGTCATCCTCAGGAACAAACAATCGACCTCCAGCTTTGTCTGCCTGGTCATCATCAGGTGCATCGCGTGTCAAGGCATCGCAACCCATGGCTCGTGCTGCATCATCCCCACGCGCTACTTCTAGGGCCAATAGTAGTTCAAGTACCGCAACACCTATTACAGATATGCTCGAGTTGCCAGCAAATCAACAAATTGCTAATATGCCAAGTAAACCATTGGGTTTCAAGAGTAGTGCTGATGTGATCCAACAAGTGATGAACAAGACTGGAACAAATATTATTGCTTCAACAAATCGATCTGGTACTACCACATTTTTGATTCAAGGTTCACCTGTTGATGTTGCCAAAGCAAAGCGTGAATTGGTTGCTGGTCTTGTTGTCAAGGTAACATAAATTAGTTTTTATAAGTAAAAAAAAAACAGTTTGTATATTATATAGGGTTTAATTAATCATAAATATATATATATATATATGTGGGGGGTGGATTTTATTAGCGTACAGTGGAAATTGCTGTTCCCGCTATCACTCGTCGATTTATCATTGGAACCAAGGGTAAAAACTTGCAACAAATTGAAAGTAAATCTGGTGTTCGTATCAATTTCCCACCTCGTTCTAAGGAAGAAGATGATGTTGAATTGGGTGAAGACGAAAAAGTGAATGTAACCCTTGTAGGTGATGCTACTGGTATTGCAATTGCAAAGGCTGAAATTGATAAGATTGTCGGCGAAAAGGTAAAGAAAATAGTTAGATGAAGAAGAGAGAGAGCGAGAGAGAGAGGGGAGAAGAAACAAGGGGAGCTTTCGATGTGCTAAAAAGAGGGGAGAAACCCAGGGGGGGGACAGGAGAAGGAAAGAAAGTGAGATAGAGAGCCAGAAAAAAAAACTGAGGCTTAAAAACAGAACTTGAAAGGTTATCGAAGACACTAACTAATTATGATAATGGTAATATAAAAAATAAAATAAATCAGACTGCCAAGCAAACTATCAAGATTGATAACATCGATAGTAAATATTATTTACATTTAGCTGGACCTCATAACCAAGCTATTAAGGGTTTGGAACAAGAATTTAATGTAAAGATTCAAATGCCTCCTCTTGTTGGTGAGGAAGAAAGTGCACCCATTATTGTTTCGGGTGACAAGGAAAAGGTACAAACTGTTAAGCAAGCTTTGGAGGAACGATATGCACAACTTCAAAACAAGTGTCGAACAGCTGCTATTGGTATTCCCAAGCGTCAACACAAGTATTTGGCTGGTAAAGATGGTGTAACCCTTGTGGAAATTTTGGAAGAGTCGGGTAAGTTTTTTTATTTTTTATTTTTTATTTTTGATATGAATGTTATATATATATATATATATATATTTGGAAGTGGGGGGGGGTTGGGGTTGGGGAAAACTATATGGTATAGTTATCTATATGAATAGTGACTTAAATATTTGTTTATATTCAATTAGGTTGTACCATTGAATTGCCCCCATTGGAAGATCCTTCTGAAGATATCACAATCCGTGGTCCCGATGAACGATTGATTGAAGGTTTATCATTGGTCATGGCCAAGGCGCGTGCCGTTCATGTGAATGTTCTCGATTTAGCCGACATGCACAAGAATGCTTCAAACCCATTAGAACATGGCAAGACTATGCTTAAATATTTGCGTAGCCGTGGTAAATTTACTAAAATTGAAGCCGAACATAATGTTCAAGTAGGTGTCCCTACCAACTTTGCTACATTAAGCAAATCTGTCCCTGTTGAATTTGTTAGCAAAGAACAAAATGATGCCATGGAAGGATATAAGGCTGGATATGAAGCATGCCGTGCTTTGACCCCTGAATTGTTCAGTACGGTCGATATCGAACCTCATTTGCATCGTCATATTGCTGTACGCCACGCTCGTCAGTTGCAACGCATCAAGTCGCGCCACGCTGTCGAAATTTTCATTCCTGACGAAAAGGAAGAAGGTGGTGAAATTGCCACAATTTCTATTGTATATGAAGGCAAGGAACCTGAAACAGCCAAGGAAGCTCTTGAAGCAGCTATTAATGATATCAAAAAAATTGCTGCTGATTCATCCGATTTTGTCAGCAAAACGCTTACTATTCCTGCTGAATACCATTCAACAATTTCTGGTCCTAACGGTACTACCTTGAATGCCATTATTGGTGGATCAGATTCTGCTGTCGCCGTGCGATTTGGTTCCGCCGATAATGCCAATGCAGTCAATGTACGAGGTCCCGCTGACGAAGTTAATAAGGCTATTAGTGAAATTAACAAAGTATATGATGCTGCCAAACATAAAGAATTTGTCAGCTCTTATAGTACCAACTTTACTATCCCAGCTGCTTATTCAGCACATGTTATTGGTAAGGCTGGTGGTAATATCAATAAACTCAAGGAAGAATTGGGTGTTAAGATTGATATTTCGGATGTTGCAGCCAATGGTGATGGTGATTTCAAGACAAGCAGCAGTAAAAAGAACAAGCATTTGCAACAAAAGGTTAATGTTGTTATCCAAGGTATTCAAACTAACGTTGAAGCTGCTAAAAACCGTATCCTTGTCTTGGTTGAAGAATTAGCAGATCAAATTACTTTGAATTTGAATGTACCCCGTGAATTCCATCGACATCTTATTGGACCTAATGGTCGATATGTTCGTAAACTCGAAGACAAGTATAATGTTTATGTTAAGTTCCCTAAGACTGCCAATGGCACTGCATCACCCTCTGACGAAAATACCATTACCATCCGTGGACGCAAGAAGGACGCTTCATCAGCTAAGGAAGAACTTCAAGAGTTGTATGAATATGAAAATGATGAACAAAAGAAACGGAAAGAACGTGAAGCAGCACATGAACAACGTAAAAAACAACAACAGGAAAAGCAACAAGCAGCACAAAGTTCTTAGAAAAAAAAAACCCCCCATTTTGTAATTTCCTTCCCTCTCTTTGTTTTTTATCTTTCAGTATTTCCCCCATTCCATTGAACTCTTCTTTTCTCTTATCACAACAACTACAAATACACAACACACGCACAATCACACACATTTATTTTCATATATATATATATATACTATATAAAAAAAAAAACAAAATATTTCCTTTTTAGGCCTCGAGATTTGTTTTAATATTTTGTATGAATTCAGCGGAAAATGATTTTTCCACCGAATGGAATCGTTGAATGATGGTATCATAGCAATATTTTTCTCTGATTTGATAAGGCGGGGTAGAACAAAAAAAGTTATTAGATTAAATTTGTCATCTTTTCCCTTTATTTTTTTTTTTTTTTAACTTATTCCCAAAACATAAAAAACACACTGCATAACATAATATCGTAATGACCTTACCTCGACATTTACTACGTTTTCGTTCACCTTTTTTAAAAACACGATGGTCTATAGCTTCACGAAGTATGCGTGTTGCTTATCAACATACTTCAGCCACATGTGTACCAGCAACCAATAATAAACATATTTCAACGTCTACTACTACTTCTTCTAATCCTCCAATGTCATTTCCGTGTGTTGACAAACTTGCCTCACGTACTGTTGAACTAGACGACAATGGTCCAGAACCTAGTTACGATCGCGTTGTCACAGGCTATGAAACTTTTAAATACCCTAAGCCATTCCTTCTTGATCACGGTGGCATTTTACCCAAAGTCGACATTGCTTATGAAACGTGGGGAAAATTGAATGCGAAACGTGATAATGCTATTTTAATTCATACGGGTCTTTCTGCTTCTTCTCATGCCAAATCGCATGCCAAAAATACAAAGCCTGGATGGTGGGAAGAATTTATCGGCCCTGGACGTTATTTGGATACCAACAAATTCTTTGTAATTTGTACAAACGTTATTGGTGGTTGTTATGGATCAACAGGTCCTTCTTCTATTGACCCAGCAGATGGTGAACGATATGCTACACGATTCCCGATAATTACTGTTTTTGATATGGTGCGCGCACAATTCTTATTATTGGATAATATGGGTATTGAAAAATTACATGCTAGTGTTGGAAGTAGTATGGGTGGTATGCAATCTATGGCGGCTGCTTCTTTATTCCCAGACCGTGTTAAACGATTAATTAGTATTTCTGCTTGTGCACGATCACATCCTTATTCCATTGCTTTAAGACATACTCAACGTCAAGGTAATTTTTTTTTTAAAAAAAAGGGTTTTAATATTAATATTATGAAGGAGAAAGGTGTTACAAACAATTTTTTTTCTGTGGTATATTGTGGGAAAAAATTCTTTTGATAATATAACTAAAAAAAAAAAAAAAAAAAACCCAACAGTATTGATGGCAGATCCTAATTGGAACAAGGGCTTTTATTATGATGGTGTTCCCCCGCATGTGGGAATGAAACTTTCTCGTGAAATTGCAACTATCAGTTACCGATCAGGCCCTGAATGGGAACTCCGGTTTGGTCGTAAACGAGCCCAAGAAAATCAAACACCTGCACTATGTCCTGACTTTTTAATTGAAACTTATCTGGATCACCAAGGTGAACGGTTCTGTCTTCAGTATGATGCTAACTCCTTATTATACATTTCCAAGGCCATGGATATTTTTGATATGTCTAAATCAGCTACCGATATATTAAAAGAACAACGACGACGTAATCTTCCAAAGATTGAAAATATTTTAAATGAAAAACAAACTTTTGCTGAAGTGGTGGGTGATCAATCTGCTTTGGAAATGCATGCAACAAGTGCTCCTACGTCTGGTTCTCATAATAATGATAAGAAACGTCCTACATTGACTACGTTGTCAGAAACGGATCCAGCTGTTCAAGATCTTATTGATGGTGTTAAAAATATCAAGATGCCTACTTTGATTCTTGGTGCTCAATCAGATATTCTTTTCCCTGTATGGCAGCAAAAGGAGATCGCTGAATGTCTTCGCGTGGCTGGTAACAAGCGTGTAACATATTATGAATTGGATGGCATGTTTGGTCATGATACTTTCTTAATTGATCGTGTTAGTGTAGGAGGAGCCATCAAAGGTCATTTAGAGTTATTAGATTAGTTGTACAAACACAAAAAACACCTTATTACTTTTTACATAAAAACACGCACACACAATAATAATAATAAATCCATTCTCTCTCTCTCCCCTCCAGTAACAAAAATAAAAATAAAAACTACATTGTAAATTATATAAAATAAAAATAGATGTAAAATATAATATGAACACAACACAACCGCACAAGGCTTCTTTTTTTTTTTGTTTATTTGAGAGGAACAAATCGAGAAGAGTGGGTGGCACCAATACCAGGACGACCGTGACGAACGGGCTTGTAAGAGATGCTATATTATTAAATGAAAAAAAAAATTTCCCCAATCAGTAAAAAAAAAAAAAAAAACTCTTCTCTATATCTTTTTATCTGTATATATACAAGAATAATAATAATTAAAAAAACTTACGAGAATTCACCAAGGTAGTGACCAACCATTTCAGCACGGATATCGACTTGGTTAAAGACCTTGCCGTTGTAAACACCGACGACAGAACCAATCATTTCGGGAACAATGATCATGTCACGAAGATGAGTCTTAACGACAGCAGGCTTTTCATCAGAAGCAGCTTCCTTCTTTGCCTTGCGAAGCTTCTTGATAAGACCCATGGGCTTACGCTTCAAACCACGTTGGAAACGTCTGCGAGCACGGGCATGGACCAATTCCATGAATTGTTCGGACGACAAGTCCAAAAGTTGGTCGAGGTCGACGCCACGGTAGGTAAACTTACGGAAAGTTCTCTTTCTCGAGGTCTGTTGTTCAGCCTATTATATGTTTTCGTTTCGTATAATAATAATAATAATAATAATTAAAATTAATATAATGTGTTATTGATAATTCATTTTCGATTCCAAATGAGAATGAATGTATAAAATTATATATTTTATAAAATGTATATATTATTATATCCATATTAAAAAAAATATATAAAATTAAATCCATTCATATATATTCATCCATCCATGTCGTTTTAATATCCATCTATTCGTCTTTTCGTATGTATGGATATTTATATTCCTTTTCTCTTTTTTTTCTCTCCCCCTTTTTCATCCATCCATTTCATTTATATGATTACATACCATATTGGATTAGGAAGGGAGATATGATCGGTACAGCTTCCAAGAGGGCATTAAACTTCGATTCAGCCAATGAATCAGCGCCCCCGCCAGTCGGTGTTTTTTTTTTTTTTTTTTTTACTTTTGATAAATCCTACTTATTGAAAATGAATAGTTGTATATCGTTGAGATTTTATTATATTTTGCTTATCAAGAGTTTATTATCTATAAAGTTATCATATATATTCATCACTTGGAACGTATGTAATTGTAATAAAACCTGTTGAATCATAACTATTATTCAAACCTCATTTTGATATGTTTTATTTGCTGTCATACAGATAACACTATGGAAGACCTCCTTTGAAAAAGCCATTTCTTTCTTCAACACTATTTTAATGTATCTTTCTTTTCTTGTTATAAAAAAATTAATTCATACTTGGGTAATAATAGTAGTAATAAACTATATATATTATATTATTTCGAACGTTGAGTTCCTGTTAATTGAACGTTATAGCCTTTAAGCATTTATTATAATGTAATAGTTCTCTTATTACTATAGTCTATATATATCAACAAATATTAATAGATCAATATATATGTCTAAGTCTGAATAGATAAAAGAGAGTACCAAAAAAAAAAAACTTGTACTTAATAAGTGATAAATATACAGTTCTTCTATTGTTATTTATTTTTGTAAACAAATATAAAATACATTAGATGCCAAAAATGGTTAAAAAAATGAGATATTTGAGTAAATAACCTTATCAATACTTACCAAAAAAAAAAAAAAAATACTATCGTGTTCAATATATAACTAATCTACAAATTAAAATGTGAATCCAGCTTTTAAATTTTATCAATGAACTTTTTAGGTTGTCAATCAAAAAATAATGTGACATTGCATGCACCCCAATTCTAGTCTTGTGTATCCACTCATATAAGCACATGAATCACTTCAATAATGTAAACCTTTCCATCAATATATTGAAAACATTAATGAACGGAATGTTTCTTCTAATAAAGCCATAGGAATGATAAGGGGGAAATAAAGATCAGTATTATCAGAAACAAACACTTTTTATTTCGAGAAATATCGTTTTATGTAAATGTTGAATATACTATTACTGTTCTTACAATAATTAGAGATATTTAATTTATACGTACGTAATTATAAAGTTCAAATATATAAAGGTATATTCGTTCATAAGGTAAAGGATTGGATGGGCTATTATAATTGTGCATGACACGAAAACTAAAATTTTCCATAAATTCGATATCTTTTAAAATTTTACAGATGAATTTATCATGTTAAAGAAAAATGTCACTTTTAATATTTAACTTCTTCTTCTGAATGTATTTTCGAGTATTACGATTTATTAGGATCTCTACTGCTTGTTCAAGTCAAAATGACTAGACTACTGATATCATCGATCATGTTGTCATCACTGCTTCTTTCTGATATCTAATGTACGACTAAGTTTAATATAACTAATGATAATATTAAGATGAATGCATCATTTTCTGATATTTTATGTATCAATGATATGGTATCAACAAGTGTCACGTATTACCCAATAAATTTTATTGGGTTCTAAAATGGTGATTTCTTCATGTTAATTAAAGGTAGTTTTTTTTTTTTCATGCTTATCTACTAATTAGCGTAAAGACAAGATGACTGCTATATATATTTTTAATTAGATATTCAAAGTAAATGACAACAAGAAAAATAGAGCAGGTGTAGCAATCCAAAAAATATGTGTACATTTATTTCATGTTAAACTTACCCATATACTGTAGTAGATGAAGTAACCTCTTAATAAAGGATGAATTATTTGCATATATATTTGAGAAAGGAAGTAACAATATAAACTACTTTGCTTAGTACTTAAATATAAAGCATTGATTCTTTCACACACAATCATAAGAAAACAATAATAATATGGAGGACCTCATTTCGGTCAACACCTTTATTTCACAAGAAGCACCTCAAATTATAAGATATAGTATTCTATTACGTAAAGATTAAAGTTTTAGAAAATCTATTCCAAAAAGTTTATATATAAGAATGAGGCTTTTCAAAATGTTTGCCAGACGTACCCAGGAGCATCAGAAACAACTTGATAAAAATATAAAGACTATATGATATTATCACCTAATATTTTCAAAACAAAATCTTAATACAGCAATGATTCTATTGCAGATATTTATTACTAAGCAACCAAAATGTCACCACTTTTTTTTTTTGCCTCACTCAGTTATCTTTACTGGTGGATTTAAACCAATAATGAAAACTCTAGGGTTATATATTAAAGTTGTTCTCATCCTTCTCTTATTATTTATCATTAGAAATAACTTACCAAAAAAAAAAAAAAAATTACAATATAATTTCAGTTGTAATGTGTGATGTACTCTCTGTAATAAAGTACAATAAGTTAAAGAAAAAAGGAAAAATTATGATTCCCCAGTTCAAATGTGTAACAATTTAAGCTCGATTAAGAAAAGATCATGAAAGTGAGGGGGGGAAAAAAAGAAAAAATGTAACATTAAAGTGCTACGAGACAACTGCTATAAATGGTTGTTATGATCCTGTTTATTTACCTCATTTTCTTGCAACCCTGGGAGTTATTATCAATTTTTTTTTTTTTTTAAAAAAAAGATTCATTTATCATTGTTAACAATAAGATAATAATTACTAAATAGTTTGTTTGTTTGTTCGTGTTTTTTTATTTATTAAAAAAAAAGAGAGACAGTAAGTAGACTTTATAGTTCCCTCAAGATTATAAATGATTAACTATGTAACCCAAGAAACAGACCGAAAAAAAAAAAAGGTGTATCATAATAATGTATCACACAGTTATAAAAATAAAGATCCATCTTTATACCCACAAAACACATTAATGTTTATTGTTTATTGTAATAATAATAATAATAATAAAAAAAAAAATCGTTTCCCTTTTTTTTCTTTTTCTCCCCCTCCCTCCCACCATTTTTATTGTTATAGAAGAAAAGAGTGTCATATAAGTTATGATAGTTATTACCCAAGTTAAAAAAAAAAAAAAACTTTATCCCAAAAGCCTTTATATATATATTTTCAGTCACGAGTGAGTGTCGGCTGTTCAAGTAATAAAAAAAAAAAAAAAAAGGGCGTCGTACTTTATTTTTGTATGCTGTAAAAAATTATTATCCACATATTACACATAATTTTTTTTTTTTTAAACCTCTTTGTTTCTTTCCTTTCTTTTCTCCATTCTTCTTCAATAGATCGATGCCAAAACAAAGTTCACTCGAGGGACCTAATGAGGGAACTTCCACTCAAAAACGATCTACCATGGTGAATGGTAGACTACCTTTTAAACCTATTAACGCGGCATCACCCAAACCTTCTTCTTCTTCTTCTTCGACGCGTCCATTATTAACGTCGTTAGGTTCATCCATTGGAAATAAACAACAAAAAGAACAACGAAATCCTTTAAAAACACACATACGAACGGGTATTAAAAAAGCCAAATCAAGTTCAGCAACATTACAACAACAAAGTCTTTATAGTACTTTACGTGCACGTACTATTAAAACAACAACAACAACAACGGAACATGAAAAAGATATTCATATAAAAAAAAATTCAACGACACATACACCTTCGTCATCACAAGATACACTGGCCCATGGTAAAAAAACAACAGATCCACCTTCATTACTTAGACGATCGCTTTCTATTAATCAAGACTATTATGATAAAATTGGTCGTGGTTGGCTTAAACAACCGACTCAACAACAAAAACCAAAGACCAAGGAAATTTCACAGGTAAAAAAAAAAAAATCGGAATTAGAGAGTAAAGAGTTCGCAGGAAATGAGAGAGAAAATTTACCGAAATAATTATATGTTTCCATATGAAATATCAAAAAAATTTTTTTTTTAGTATGATCGACATATACCTAATCATAATGGTATGGCATCACTCAATTATCATTTTTCTAAAAATTCTAAAGAAACATCACAATATTTGGAACATGGTGCACAAACCTATCGTGAACATATTGCAGAAGTGGTAGGTGTGACACCTAATCAACGTATTCTTAGCTTTGGTCCTGAACCTCCATCAGGAGATAAACATAATCCTTCTTCCTCTACATCTTCCTCTACCTCTTCTTCTCTGAACAACAATCATACCAAGAATTTAAAAAATAAAAAAAAAACAACAACAACAACAACAACCCATTCAACTGTTATTCCACCTTCACGTCGTATTCTTACAGCCGCTGAAAAAATTCTCGATGCACCTTATATGGCAGATGATTTTTATTTGAATTTACTCGATTGGTCAAGTCAAAATGTAGTTGCTGTAGCTTTAGATAAATCCATTTATCTTTGGAATGCAGATTATGGTACCATTAAAATGCTTGATTATCAAAGTGAAGAATCGATTACATCTTTAGGATGGGAAACCCATGGTCAATTTCTTGCTGTGGGTACAGATTCAGGTGATACACAAATTTGGGATGTAGAAGCAAATACAAAACTTCGATCGATGCGTGGTCATCAAGGACGTGTAGGTGTTCTTTCATGGAATAAATATACAGTTTCTTCAGGTGCTCGTGATGGTAGTATTTGGCATCATGATGTACGTGCTGCCAATTTTAAACAAGCAGAATTGATGGGTCATGTAGATGAAGTATGTGGTTTAGAATGGCGTTCGGATGGTGGTATGTTAGCCAGTGGTGGTAATGATAATGTGGTTCATCTTTGGGATGCACGTTCAACAAAACCTAAATTTACTAAAACAAATCATTCGGGTGCTGTCAAGGTAAAATAATTATAAATAATCATCATTTTATATAATTATGTATCATCTAATTTTTTTTTTATAAAAAAAAAGGCAATTGCTTGGTGTCCTTGGGAAATGAATTTAGTTGCTACAGGTGGTGGTAGAGAAGATACACATATTCATTTCTGGAACTCTTCTCATGGTGGTAAAGTGAAAAGTGTCTATACAGGTTCTCAAGTGACTTCACTCTTATGGTCAAGGCATCATAAAGAAATTGTATCTACTCACGGATATCCAAAAAATCAATTAAGTGTATGGGGTTATCCAGCATTAAATAGAATTGTTGATATTCCAGGTCATGATTCAAGAATCTTACATTCAGCTTTAAGTCCAGATGGTCAAGTCGTAGCTACTGCTGCTGCTGATGAAAATCTTAAATTCTGGCGTATCTTTGAACATGATGGAAAGGAATTAGTTAGTAAAGATCGACTTCTTATGCGACGAAGTAATAGTCTTCGATAAAAAAACAAACAAACAAAAAAAAAACCATACTATAAATATATATAAATATAAAAATCATTTAGTAATTTCATAAACCAATTTATTTTTTACATATTCACATCACATTTTTATATATATATATATATATATATATATATATTTATTATTATTTGTTTATTATTTGTTTATTATTACATTATTATTACATTATTATTATTATTATTATTATTTTTACAAATATATTCATGCCCTTTTTTTTTTTAAAGCTAGTTAATAAGAAATGAATATATATATATATATATATATATGAAAAAAG
The DNA here is from genome assembly GCA_016758965.1 of Circinella minor. NCBI lineage: Eukaryota > Fungi > Mucoromycota > Mucoromycetes > Mucorales > Lichtheimiaceae > Circinella > Circinella minor. The sequence goes on from JAEPRB010000061.1 coordinate 105,227, forward strand.
AAAGAAAGAAATAGTATGAAAAAAAAATTTACAATGGTATATGGGAAGGAAGAAGTTCACATGTAGAACGTAAAGTACTTTGATGATAAGTACTGCCAATAGGAGGTAATCGTACAGAAGAAGAAGAGGAAGAAGAAGAAGAAGTTGTTGGTGTTGGATATGAATATACAGTTGTTGTGTTCTTTTCCATTGGATAGATGTAAGGATATTGATATTGTGTTTGTAAAGGAGGAGATGAAGGAGATGTTGCAATACCAGTACTAGCAGGTGATAACGAACCAGTCGATGCCCTATTTTGAAATTCATTTTTAGTTTTATTGGGGGAGGAGGAGGAAAGGTTTATAAAGATTCATTGAAGAAAACTTACGAGCTACTTGTTGTAGTATGATGAGTACGTTGATGTCTTAATAAAGTTGTTTTACGAGTAAATGATCTACCACAATCATTCATATCACATACATAAGGACGTTTTCCACTATGCGTACGACGATGACGAGCCAATGAAGAAGACTGAGTTATATATATATATATTATTTAGTTAAAACTTCTTTACAATGGGAGGAGGGGGGGAGGGAATTCTAAAATACTTACATCACTAAATGATTTACGACAATTAGCATCTTCACAAACATGAGGTCTTTCTCCAGTATGGGTACGATAATGAACAGTTAAAGCCGAACGTTGAATAAATTGTTTATTACATTGTGGCCAATCACATCGAAAAGGTCTTTCACCCGTATGAATACGTTGATGTCTTGCTAAATCTGAACGTCGTGTAAATTTTTTTGGGCAACCAGGCCATTGACAAATATGCATTTGTCCATGCGTGTTGTTACCACTTGTGGAAGTGTGTGGCTGTAATTGTGGCGGTGGCTGTGGCTGTGGTATGACTACAGTCTGTTGTTGATATTCTTGATGTGGATAATGATAATACTGTTGTTGTCTTTGTTGTGAATCACTTTGATTATTATTTAAAAGAGCGTTGATATCCATGGGGATTATTATTTTTTTTTTTTCGTTTTTTTTTTTTCGTTTTTCAAAGATATTTAAAAAAAAAAAGGAAAGGAATAGTGGATTTGAAATAAAGAAAACAGAGGTTCTTTTTTTTTTTTTTTAAAGAAGTATTTATTGAGTGGAAAAGAAGAAGTATTTATTGAGTGGAAAAGTAAAAAAAAAAAGAAAAGGATTAATTAAATAAGTTTTTTTTTTGGGTTTCTTTTATTTTTATAGGTTTTTTTTTTTTTTTTTTGGGAAATAAATAAAAGGGATCTGATCGTCCCCGACAACCAAGTTTTATGTAGGTGTGCGCGCGCGCGCGCGGACCTTTTTTTTTCTTTTGCCACGTTGGACTTATCATTACGTAGTTGAGTTTACTACCCTTTTAACTCAGTGAAACTTAACCATTGACAGTTTTAATTCGCACAGACAAATGTGGAAAAGTATCTTTGACAGGTTAAAAAAGAGTACCACCACCCTTTCCATCCACCAACCCAACCTAAATAATTCCGCAAAACCCATCCCACCCTTTTGGTCTTTTTTTTTTTTAATTTATTGAAACATTTTGAGGGGGGGGGGTTAAAACATACATATAAACATTTAGCAACAAAACATGCAGAAATCATGCCTTTTTTTCCTTTCCCCCCCCAATTTTAAATAGTAAATTTCTTTTTGAAAGAATAAAAACAAGTTATTTAACTCAACAAAAAAGAGTAAAAAAAATTCCGAAAAAAAAAGATCGTCACCTACTTTTTTTTTCACGGACCCACGCGAGAGAGGTGATCGGGACACACGCACAAACTTTTTTTTGATCGAGAAGGAGAGAAGAGGGGGGGGGAGGAAGGGTTTAATTTTGATACTTTACCAAATTTGGTTTTATCTTTCGAAAAAAACGCTTATATAATTTACCGTTGATATAAAATGGGGTATAGTGTTGTCTTTTTTTTGAAAAAAAAAAAAACAAAAAAGACCCTTTTTTTCTTTCTTAGTATTGTTAAAAGTTTAAAAATAGTTAGGAGAGGGAGGGGGGGGGGAGAGGGAGAGAGAGTAAGTTTTATTATATGTCATTAAGAACTGTGTGGTTTGTTTTTATTCTTATGTTCCCCAATACATTCATCCCAAAGATGATTGTTACGCAAAAAAAAAAAAACTTAAAAAACTTTTTTGGTCAGTGGGGGGGAGGGGGGAAATGTCAAAAAAAAAAAAAGCATCTCTCTCACTACTGAAACTTTCAATAAAAATCATCCGCGCGGACGGACCATGGATTTGCTCAGACCAATTATTATAATCTTTGGATAAAAAAAAACCGATCACCCACTTTGATCTAAAATATTTATAATATTGAATATGAACTATTTTTTCCCATCATTTTCAAATATTTTTTTTTTTATCTGTTATTCAATAATAATATTCGTATTAGATAAAAAACAAAAAGAGGAAAAAAAAAAAAAAAAAAAAACATAACCAAGCATAAGACGGTAAATATTACTATAAGGGATAAAAAAAAAATTCCCGTTTGAAATAGAAGAAATTATGTCGGTGTATTGAGTTCTTCTATTTCATTCTTATCTCCGTCAAAAAAAAAAAAAAAATCCCCACCTCCTGAACAAAAGGGCTATATAGTATTGGTCAAGAAAGTTGAATGTTATTATACGAATGAACGGAAATTGGGAATTTATTTGATTTTGTTAAATGTCATTGACTTGTTAAAAGATTCAATAATAAATGTTAGGACAGTTATCAGAGCGAGAGATATTTATTTTATCAAATAACTTAAATCTTTCCAACGATTAACAAAAAAAAAAAAAAAAGTAACTAGAAATGATAATAATAAGTGAGATTCAAATAAACTTTTTCTATTTTCTAAAATTGATATATAAAAATATACAAACTTATATATATATAATATAACTTGGTCACTTATTCAGACTTATGGTAAAATAATGGTGGTATGGTTTATTAATATAAATGTTACAAAAAGAGGAAGGTTGATGGTAGTAATAACTGGAACCTTTGGGATGGGGGAGTATCATGGAGGGGGGGGAATAAATGGGAATCCTCCCCCTCTCCAAGAGTCAAGTTATAATAACTTTACTAGGATTATTCTTTGGAAATGGTTATTTTCTCTAACTCCCCTCTCTCTCCCTCCTGTTTTCATTTTTACAATTTAGAGATAGTTTCTTCGTCAAAAAAAAAAGGTGCGCGTACAACCTTTCTTTTTTGCTTCCATCATTCAGTTTAGTAGTTGTAGTAATAGTTGAATTATTTTTACTCATGATTAAAGTCCCTCAAATCTTCTTCAAGAATAATATGATCTTCTTGTCGTATTTATCAACCCTGCTCGCCGTTAGTTTCTAATCCATGCTTTATATTTATTTGTATTAAATAGAATAGAAACTATATTCCCAGTAGATGTTCATAAATTATTGACATAGTGTTTATAATTTATAATTTTTCTAATAAATTTAATACCCCAGTTAAAATATTTACACATATTGAAAAATCTGTAATACCTTATTATGGGAATTTAGACAATTTTAAATAATCATCAGTATGGATACAAAATAGTTAAAAAAACTATCGAATTCCCTCAAATGTTATGTTGGGGAAAAAAAAGTAACACAGACCTGAAAAAGAATAGTAAAAAGATTTTTTTTTTTTTTTTTACCTGCCTCTTTTTTTTTGTTTTTTCCCCGCACAAACTTTTGTTGGAGAGAGAGAGAGAGAGAGAGATGACGTTATTGCCAGTGCATTGCGCATTACTTGCATGTACAACAGCTCTCGTGAATCATCATGTTCCTGATCCTTACATGGTAAAACGCATTTCAATTTCGTAGATAACTTTTTTTTTTTTTTTTTTTAAATAAAACCCACTCCATTACTCACCTTTTTTTTTTTTATATAAATAGGACGAAATATTTCATATTCCACAAGCTCAACGTTATTGCGCAAATGATTTTGCCACGTGGGATCCAAAATTGACAACACCACCTGGTCTGCATGTATTTTACTCCAATTTTTTTCCATGATCCGAAACTTGTATATGTATATCAATGTGTGTGTGTGTGTACTTCATATAATATACTAATCCATTGGAATGAATATATATATATAAATAGATACTTGATCAGTCGTCTTTTTTCATTATGTCACACACCTATCCATTTACGTACCATGAATCTAGTATTTGCCATATGTTTATATCCAATCATTCGTCGACTGGTCGCTTTACATCATCCTCATACCCATCCATGGTCACAACATTTATTTACATTAGCCTTAGTTTGGTTTCCTGTAGGATTTTTTTATAATTTTGTTTATTATACTGATCCTGGATCCACCTTATTTGTATTATTATGTTATTTATTGGCCAAAGAGAAACATTACACATTGTCTGGATTGGTAAAGTGTGGGGGAAAACTAAGGATATAATATATACAAAAGCCTATTTATTAATTTCCTATCTATTATATAGAGTGGATTTGTATCTTTAATGTTTCGACAAACCAACATTATCTGGGTGTGTGTTACTATGGCAATTTCTATAATGGATATAATTTCATTTCAAGATCATACCATGACAACCCTCTTTGAACAACAAAGGATCTTTGCATCCATACAACAATTGATATATCAAGTATTCCATCAATTACCGTTATTAATCAAAAAGCTTTTCATGTTTTTATTGACCCTTGTGGGATTCGCTGGATTTCTTGTATGGAATAATGGCATTGTTCTTGGGGATCGATCGAACCATATCGCGGGTTTACATTTTCCACAATTATTTTACTTTTCATCCTTTTTATCCTTTTTTGCAGCACCTTGGTTACTCACATCAGATCATTTAGGTGCTTTCTTTTGTCGTCGTCCAATGTTAAAACATTGGATCATGATCATGATAATAACGGTCATCATGATTTATCTTATTCATCATTACACGTCAGTATAGATACTATTTAATCACAAAGATAAAAAGTGAAAAAAAAGGGGCGGGAAAAACTCATTTGGATTTTTATATTTATATATATATATATATATTTTAGTTATGAACATCCATTCTTACTCAGCGATAATCGACATTATACATTTTATGTATGGAAAAAATTGTATCGACGTCATTGGAGTATACGTTATTTACTTGTTCCATTTTATATAATCAGTGGTTGGTTCAATGTGCGTCCATTAGGTAAAAAAAAATAAAAAAAAAAATAAAAATCTTTTCATGTGTGAAATAGTGGGGGGAAAGGGAACGTTTTTTTTTGATGTGTATAGAACTAAAAAAAAAAAAAATGGGGGGTGGGGGTTGTTCAATTTTTTTTTCATAGTCCATCGAACCGGATTCTTGGTATGCCTTGGATATATGTTAGCCCTTTTATTGACATTGGTACCATCTCCATTATTGGAATTTCGGTATTTTATTATCCCGTTTTTATTTTATTGTATTCAATTGGGTCCTCCTTTAAAAGTATGGCGAACACTACTTGTCATTATTTTATATTTAATGATTCATGTGATGACTATGTATTTATATTTGTATAAACCTTTTGAATGGTCCCATGAACCTGGTTCTCTTCAACGTTTCATGTGGTAAAAATTTTTTTTTAAATAAAGATGATATAGTATATATATATATTGATGGATGATGGAGTAGATAAAGTATAGTTCAATTTAATAATGACAAGTAATCACGAGGATAAACAAGAAGTACCAATTTAAGATCGTATTTTTACTGCTAATTTTCTTTGCATAGTGCGTCGTTGGATAAAGTTTTTTTTTTTTTTACACATAAGAATTAATCAAATAAAATGGCGAAGTTATAGATCAATGGCTAGTTATTGTTGTGTTGAATAAAACAACAATGATACGTAGGAAAATATTTATAACCATGACAGCCTTAGTACAGTACTCATTTTTTTTCCCGCATCAAACCCCCCCCACCCCCCGAGACCGAACATTAATGCTATTATTATTATTTACAGATCGACAAAACAAAACAAATACACCTCTTCCCTCATGTTTTTCTTTCAAATCAATAAATTTTTATTGTTTTCGTTCCGTTTTCTTTTCATAAACGCAAAAACAAAAAAAAAAAAAAAAACAAAAAAAAAAAAAGTAAGGTTTGATTATCAGACAGTCACTTTTATACAAGTATTTAAGATATAGATAGAGAAAGAGAGAGAAAGAAAGAAAGAAAGAGAGAGAGAGAGAGAGAGAGAGAAATAAAAGAATAAAAAAAACCTTGAGTAAAATATTTTCCAAACTCTGATACCCATTATTTCCTTTTTTCTTTCTTGTATTTTTTTTATTTGTTGGCTTTTATGGATCAAGAACAAGTAACATTGCAAGTACTTGATGATTTGGCTGTACGTCAATTTTATACCCATTATGTTGGCATTGATAATGAAGACGAACTTGTTCGTCATTGGCAAACCATTCGTTCCCGATTAAGCGAGGTATATATAAGAAAAAAACCGTTTTACCTCTTTTTTTTTTTTTTCCCTCCTTCCCCTTGCTGGTTCTCTTATATATTAAAAAAGATACATTTCCTCTTTCCTTTCCTTTTTCAATAAAACGTTACCCCTTCCACTTTTTTTTTTTACTAATAGCTATTCAAAAAAAAAAAAACTTGAATTTTAGTATGGTCCATTATATAAGTGTATTAATTATTACAAGTTTGTCAAGTCTCGATTATCAAGTCGATTTTATTATCATGAACTTCTTGATATGAAAAAACAAGGTAATCAAGCACCTATTGTCATGGACCTTGGTTGCTGTACAGGTAAAATTTGAAGAAAAGAAGAGAGAGCTTTAAAACATTCTGTTTTTGGGTACAACACACACACACACCCCTATGCTGCTGAGCTTTTCAATTAATTCTTTATTTTAGGTACTGATTTACGAAAATTAATGTTTGATGGATATCCTGGTGATAAATTATTTGGTATTGAATTAAATCAACATTATATTGATTGTGGTTATGATTTATTTCGTGATCGTCAACAGTGTCCTATCACATTTATTACGGAAGATATATTTACAATCACTCCTCATACGACTATGATACCACGTGCGGGTGTTATTTATACTGGCAGTATGATCCATTTATTTTCATTTGATCAACTTTATCATTTCATTGAATTTATTATAACCCATTTAATACCTGGGGGACTATTTATGGGTACCCATGTAGTGGGTGATATAACCACATCTATTACACGAAGAGGGAATACCAAACATTTTATTGGAATGCAAGATTTTAAGGATGTTTTGGAACGACATCAATTTGTCGATATAAAATTTTGTAAAGAACCTCGCCAAAAAGATCCAGATGAAGATATTATGTTGAATACATATTGGCTTTCGTTTCAATGTCGATTGGGGTAGTTGAATGGATGGATGGTTTTTTTTTTTGTTTTTGTTTATTTTATATATATATATATATGTTTTTTTTAATCACCACTAGCACAACCACGACATCCACAATGTACACATTCAATTACTTTGCCTTCTTGTAATCTAGTTTTTGGTACTCGACAAACACATGTTGTACCGAAATTCGTGTCGCGTGGTTGAATACAACGCAGACAACATAATTTTTCGAATCCAGGCTATATTATTTATTATTAAAACAAAATGATTAGATTCCCTTTATTCCTTTTTTTTTTTTTCTTTCATAAAGTATTTTTCACCCTATCGCAATGGGATTTTTAATACACCCACACCACCTTCTTTTTTTTTTAAATGAAATAATTCCCCCCCCCTCCTTCTCACCTTTTTCCATTTAGCAATAAGATTGGCATCGGCATATTTGTTTTTAAGTAAATAATCATAAAGTTCTCTTGAAATGGCTTTACGTTTATAATATAAATCATAAATATAACGTGATCGTTGATGATGAATTCGAAATACTGGCCAAGATCCTTCTACTATTCGTTTTCCTTCATGAGGTTCATTTTCAACTATAAATAATTGAGAATCGATTATTAGAGAGATTCCACTTTTTTTTTTTTTTTTTTTAAAAAAAAAAGAGATCAAAAAAAATAATAATGAATGAATGAATGAAAAAAATAACTTTACTTTCTTTCATCTTTTTTGCAAATTCTTCCAATGTAGGTTCAATATCATCAAAACCTTCTGGTGGTCGTTTTGTTCGTTGTGTTCTTATTTTTGGCATTATAGATTTTTTTTTTTTTTTTTTGTAAGAGAGGGTTGTTGGGTTTTTTTTGCAGAACTCCCAAAAAAAATTATTCCTTCTCTAATAAAATTAGACTACGCTAAAACCTTATTGGCTATAATGTCTCTCCTCCCCTTTCTCCAAAGAAACTGATAGAGGGTTTAAATAAGGATTAAAGAACTTTTTCCCTCTTTCATTTTATATAATTAGTTCTTATTAGTACCCCATTATTTAATGAAATGGAAAACTGTTATCCAATTTTTACTAATATAGTAAAATGATATTTATGAATACAGACTTGTTAGAAAGAGGTTGAATTCTCTTAATACGTTGACCATTTTTAATATCTTTAAAATCATAGACTTTTATATTCATTCAAATATAAACCTACTTTTTTATCTTTACCTATTCTTATTTCTAAACATAAAGAATTTCTTTTCATAGTTCGTTTAGTTAAAAAAAAAAACAAAAAAAAGCCTCTTTTTTTTTCTCAACAACTTTTACTTATTCAAAAAAAAAAGGAGCAAGTTGTTTAAATGTAGAACCAATACAATTGAAATAAACTTACTTTGAAACAATTCAATCAATGGGTTTTACCGTTTTTCCCCTTTTTTTTTTCGGATAATGGATAATGGATAATGGATAAAAATGGGGGAAAAGTTTCTGCAAAAAAAAAAACGCTGAGTTTTTTTTTTTCAACCATGTTTATAGTTGGACCTTTTTTTTTTTTTTTTCTTTTTCTTCTTTTAGAGTGTTACAAAAAAAAAAAAAAAAAAGAAAAACTTGTCAACCTTTTGTGTGTAGTTTTTCCCTCTTTTTTTTTTTTTTTTTTTGTTGTTGTTGTAAATAAAAAAAGAAAACTTATTATACCATGACAACTACCACAGCAACAGCAACGACTTCTTCATTAAGTTCATTTTCAACACAATTAGAATCAAAACCAAGAAAAGTTTCAATGACTTCAAAAGATTCACGATCTTATATTCACTTTATTGCAGGAGGGTAAAGTTAAAAAAAAAAAAAAAAAAAAAAAAAAACTTTTTTATTATTATATACAAAGATATTCATATTGCTTCTTTTTTTTATATTTATTAGAGTGGGTGGTTTAATAGGTGCAGTATGTACATCTCCTTTAGACGTTGTTAAAACTAGGTTACAGGTAAAAAAAATAAAATAAAAGGATTATATATATATATTAGATTAAATGATAATACATGTTGTTAATAATAAATTGTTTATTATATATTATAGTCAACTTTTTATCAACAAGCCATACGATCGCCGTCTAAAAAAATTACAACGCATAATATTTTGAGTCATTTTGCGGAAACAGGTCGATTATTAATGTAAGTTTAAAAATATTTTTTTTTGAAAAAAAAAAAAAAAAAAAAGACAAATAGAACAACATTATTTATTATTTATTATTATTATATTAGACGTATTAAACAAGTAGAAGGTATTCGTGGTTATTTTAAAGGTCTTGGACCTAATCTTGTTGGTGTTATTCCTGCAAGGTACATAAAAAAAAAAAAGAAGGCGGGGCGGGATATAGACAATGAAAAGGAGAACAAAAACTCATTTATTTATAATGATTTTTAGATCGATTAACTTTTATACATATGGAAATGGAAAAAAATTATATACTGAATTAAATCAAGGAAAAGAAACCGTTGGAGTACATCTTATTTCTGCAGCAACAGCGGGTATTATTACATCCACAGCAACAAATCCAATTTGGGTTGTTAAAACACGTTTACAATTACAACAACCTGTGGGTACAAAGAATGGAATGATGACACGTCGATATACCAATAGTTTGGATTGTACATTACATATATTAAAAGAAGAAGGTATTCGAGGTTTATATAAAGGCATGAGTGCTTCTTATTTAGGTGTTGCAGAAGGAACAATTCAATGGGTTACCTATGAACATTTAAAAAAGAAATGGATTGCACCTCATCATCATGATGAAAATAGTATTGGTGGTAAAAGTATTGAAGGTTGGATTGGTAATATTGGAGCAGCAGCTGTAGCTAAATTAGTAGCAGCTTGTATTACATATCCTCATGAAGTGATTCGAACAAGATTAAGACAACCAGCTGAAAATGGTATTCATAAATATACTGGTTTAGTTCAATGTTTAAAATTAGTTGCAAAAGAAGAAGGTATAGGTGCACTTTATGGTGGTATGACAGCACATTTATTACGTGTTGTTCCCAATGCTGCTATCATGTTCTTTTGTTATGAAGCTATTGTACATACGTTTGGTGATCAACAACAACAACAACAACAACAAAAGGTGACATCTTAAAACCCCTTTTTTTTTTCCCCTTCTTTTTCATTGTTCCTTATTCAATAACATAATTGTATATAAATATACACCACACACATTCATTTCCACACACACACACACACACATATCTCACATATAAATTTTAAAACATCTAAAACCCCCTCTCCTTTTTTGCATATTCATTCTTAATATATAAAATATATTATAGACTAAAAAAGAAAAAATTTTATTTACAAAGGATAATTACCCATTATTATTATTATTATTATTATTTTCCCCTCTCTCTTTCTCTCCATTCTTTTAATCAAAATGGAATAATAAAATTTTTCTATATATATAATCCTCTCAATCCAGTACATAACCAAAATATATATATACATATATATATATTTTTATTTTATTTTATTTTTTTAATTCATTGGAAAAAAATGAAGAAAAAAAAAAAAGAAAAAAGGTAATTTTTTTTTCATGTTAAAATTTTGTTAAAAAAAGGGTGGAGGGGGGAAATAAAAGAAAAAGATGTACACAAATATGAAAGAAAGAAAGAAAGAGAGAGATGGTGGATTGGGATGGAAGGTAAGAAAAAAGAAAAGTTTATTTGGCATCAGCAGTCTTTTTCTTTGGGTTTTCGGGAGCAGTTCCCCAGTTTTGAGCCTAAAAAAAAAAAAAAAAGAATGATTTAGTATATAATGAAAAAAGAAAGTCACAAAAAAAAATTATTAGGGCCGTTCTTCTTTGGAAGTTAAAGAAAAAAAAAATAATAATAATACTTACAGCCTTCTTGAAAGCCTAATAAGGGATAAAAGGATGACCGGATTAATATATATAATAGAAAAAAAGATTAGTTTGTTATTTCAACGCGTTTCATTATTTTCTTTTTTTTTTTTTTTAAAAAAAAAAAGGGCGCGTTCAATTTTTTTTTCTCTCTCTCTCTCTTTTTTTTTTTTTTTTTTTTTTTTTTTTTTTTTTTTTTTTTTTTTTTTTTCTCTTAAAAAAAAAAAAAAAAAAAAAAAAAAATACAAAAAAAAAAAAAAAAAAAAAAAAATTAAAAAGCTTGAAACAAAGCTGGAGTTTTTTTTTTTTTTTTTTTTTTTTTTTTTGCATAAAAAGGGATCAACCATCTAAATAAATCCCCAGATCTTTATTAAAAAGTGGTCCTCTCCTCCCCACCCCCCACGTCCCTTTTCTAAGACCAAAAAAAAAAAAAAAAGAATTTCTATAACAACTACATAAAGAATTCTCTTAATATCTTTATGAATGATTTGGGTATTTTTTATTTATTCTATTTAGTTTTTCATTAACTACGATAATAATGATATATCATAAATGATTTACATTCAAATTACATAATCTTTGATTGTTTTTAATTATAATACAAAAAAAAAAATCAAACAATGAATCGCTGTAATAGGAGTACAAAAAAAAAAAACCAAACTTGGATTTTGTTATTTGGGGGGTGGGGATGGAGGAAAGGAAAGGAAGAAAGGAATGAATTAAAGACAGATAAAATAATTACGTACTAATAATAGAAACATTACTACATAGAGAATTTAATTCAGGGTTTTTGTGTTATAAAGAAGAAGATTCTTAAAAAAAAAAAAAACAATCGATCATCACTTCAACCGGCATTCATCGTCGTCAAGGTACAACTGAAACAAGGGGTTTATTCTCCAACAACAACAACAACAACAAAAGAAAAAAACCGCCTCTACGTATTACGTACATTAGAAACTGAGCATATTACATACTTTTTTATTTTCTAAGAAGGAAATATATAATCCAATAATACATGTAATACTATTTTATTAAAACAAGGTTGATCAAATATTCATGTACCAGAGAGACCAACACATAAAAAAAAAAAATGTTATATTTTTTTTTCTCAGGAGACAACGTATTTGTTATTTGTTTTTTCGTACGCACGTCATATATCTTCATTTATCGTTTTTTTATTATTTTTTTTGATCATTTTACTAACTGTGTAAATACACACACCTTGTCCTTACAATCAAAATGAACATATTTACGTAGTAGAAATTTGGATTATATGAAGTGAAAAGAATATATTATATTTCTCTTTCTTTAAATTATTTCAAAATGAAAAATAGAATTTCAACTCGTTCTGTTGTTGATAATGATTAAATACAATAATAATGGGTTTAAAATTTGGGATCATAAACGTACGTACACTATTGAAAATGTATGTTGTTAATAATGTAAAAAAAAAAATACATTATATACGTACCTACCAAGAAAGAAAAACACTTTTTGCTCATGATTTAATATATTATTGAAAAGAAAAAAGAAGCCGCTAGTTTTTTTTCGACTAGCTTAGTAATAGAGAAAAACAAACGCCATGTGCCTGGTGGTGTGATAAGTGTAAAACTTATTATTGTCTACATTTAGTACATTGACAATATATATATATTGATCGAGTAAATAATAATATATAGGGTGGCTAAATCTCACTTCTGAAATGCTCAAGAGTCAGTATAATCTATTGCTATCGTCTGAAAAAGAAGTCTTGCTGTATTGACTAGTAGTTGGATCTAAACCATATCCATGTATGATCAAAGTAGTGAAAGATCTCAAAAAATAAGTAAACAACCTTTTAGTACAAAACAAAATGTCAACAGTACGTAGTCTCAGCCTACTTTTGCAGAAAAATATAATTCTGATAATTATCAGGATAATTGCTATGCTATTATATTACTTTAACAGGCTCTCATACTATCGAACCATACACGTATTTCTACTCTCTCTTACAGCTAATGGAACCAGTCAATATATATAATTTTTTTAAAAATAAACAACAATTATTAAAATTTTTACAAAGGGGCAAAAAAAAAAAAAAAAAAAAAAATTCTTGCAGAATGTCATCATGTTTTTTTTTTTTTTTTTTGAATAATCGATCTACGTATAATGCGATCCAGCATTTGCAACTACTACTACTGTACTACATTTCATTTATTTTTTCTGATTTATATTTATCGATACATATTTAAATGTTACCTGATTAAACAATAGAGAACAAGTAAGTTATGAAACCTTTTACATGGAAAAAAAAAGCCAACATTTACAAAATATAATACAATTCCCAAATTATCTTGCAATTAGTGGGGGAGGTGAATACTTCATATATAGATGGGTTGAACTTTTGGCAACCCCAAAGGTAATTAAAATTACCATATTAGGGAAGTAGAACGAATCACGATTTTTTTTAGGCATCGAGTAGGTAATTGTGATACCTATAGGAATGGTCTCACTGCACAAAAAAAAAAGACCCAACATGAAAAGATGGATTACCAAAATCATAATATACGTAAAATGAAATCTTTCTAAATTATAATATAGTTCTATCTGTATAATAGAGTATTATATATATATATATCCCCCCCCTCCCCTTATTTTTATTATTATTATGATTATTATTTCCAATTCGTTAATAGTAATACGTAAAGTTTCTATGGATGCTCATTTCCATTTTTTTTTTTCGTATATCTGGATAATTTTCATACGTACATCATAAATATATATATGGAATAAAGATATAATAAAACCAATAAATTATAGCACTTGTCTACGTACATATTATTAAACTCCCTCTTTTTTTTTTATTTTATTTCTTCAAAATAATATCTTTTGACTTTTTTTTTTTTTTTAAAAAAAAAAAAAGGATCATAAGTGATCAAGGAGAAGGAACAGTTTATTTCAATTAGTATAATAGTGTATTTTGAGATACCTACGATGATCTGATATATTATTAATCTTTCCTATTCAGCGGAGAATAAAAAAAAGTAATAAAGCATAAAACAAAGCTGAGTGAGTTATATATATTATGGTATGCTGCATACCAAAAGAAAAAAAAAGCTGATTTTTTTTTTTTTAGACTACCGCGAATTTGTGTAGCATATACACATAAACTTTCTTTTTTTTTTTTTTTTTTTTTTTCTCCCCTTCTCCTCTCTTTTTCACTTTTTCACTTTTTTTCCCTTTAAGCTACTCTTTTTTATTTTTATTTTTATCTTTTAAAAAAAAGAAACAAACTTTTATATTTATTTTTTTTTAGATTCAAAAATCATTATTATTGAAAAAGATAAAAGATAAAAAAAAAATGACGACCACTGATGCTATTATGAATAATAATGACGATACCATAACAACAACAACAAAAAACTCAGTAACAGAAGAAGAAAATAAACATAGTGGTAGAGATCGTTCAGGGACTATTACTGCACCACCTCCACCTCGTTCACTTCAATCCCATAGTTCGATTTCATCTGGATTTTCACTTGATGATGGTCAAAGTCATACTTCTTCTGTAGATACAAGTGGAACCGAGAAAGATGAAGATAATACCAAGAAAAAACAACCGCCGACACGGGTCCGACGACAGCGCGGATTGACTGTAACACAAAGCTCACGCCCATTAGATCCTCAACAAGATGAACAAGAAGAAGAAGATGAAGATAGTTATAGTACAGCAGATGATGATGATGATGACGACGATGACGACAATGACAATGATCATACCAATAAAAAAGAATCATCCAATCAACAAGAACAAAATAAAAATGATAACAATGAAGAACTTTCTAAACAAATTCAAGATTTAATGGTACAAGATCGACCTTCATTAGAAGATGATTTTATACATGAAAGCAATGATGATGAAGATCATATGGATGATGGTCGTTCGAGTCCAAAAAGTATTCATTCGACTGTGTCTTCTTCTTATAGTGTTGTTTCAAGTGCATCCAATTATGATTTATTATTAGCACGACTTGGTACTCCACAACAAAGTAGTGGAGTAACAACGGGTCGAACTTCTTCTTCAACATCATCTTTTGATCATCATTTTATAGTACCTGGTGGTGGTGGTGGTAGTAGTAGTTCAATGGATCCAATATTATTAGAACAAACAGATATTGGAAATCATGGAGAAGAAGAAATTGATTGGGGTAAAAAATTTGATGAATTAATGTGCATATTTTTTTTTTTAAGTTGCTTTATTAAGGTACCGAGATCTAACTATTTTAAACACTTCCCCCCCTCCTCTTCTCTTTCTCCGCAAATAGAGTTTTGGTCCAAGGTAGTATCGGATTTTAAAGGTGTTAAAGCACCTACTTTAAGACATCATCTTCAAAGAGGAGGTGTTCCACCTTCATTACGTGGTACTGTTTGGCCATTATTAGCTAAATCCAAGGATAATCGATTGGAACAACAATATATGCGTTTGTTAAAAAGTGAATCTGTATATGAAAAAGCAATTATTCGAGATTTATCAAGAACATTTACAACTGTTGACTATTTTCAAACAAAGGATGGTCAAGATGCATTATTTAATGTTGCCAAAGCTTATTCTCTTTATGATGCAGAAGTAGGCTATTGTCAAAGTGTTTTATTTATTGCTGGACCTTTGTTACTCAATGTAAGAATTTATATCATATTTTATATATATATTAGTTAACAACAAATAAACGCATCTTTTGACTCACTATTCTATATTTCCATATGAATAAATATATATATATATATATATATGATAATTAGATGCCTGAAGAAGAAGCATTTTGTGTACTTGTACAAATAATGACACGATATGATTTACGTGGTCAATTTAAACCTCAACCTGATCTTTTATCACAACGACTATACCAACTTACATATTTAACCAAAGATCATTTACCCCATGTACAACGCCATTTCGAATCTCAAGGCATTCAAACGAATATGTATGCTTCTACATGGTTTATATCATTATTTGCATACAAATTTCCATTGGAAGTTGTATTTCGTATCTATGATATTTTTCTTTCGGATGGTATTGAAGCACTTTTCCGTATTGCTCTTGCACTTTTAGAAAGAAATCAATCCAATCTATTAGTTTTAGAATATGATAAATTACTTCGATTTCTTAAACATGATCTTTTACTGATATATACGGTGAGTTGAATTATTTTTGAATCCCCTCCACCCACCGATTACTTTCTAACCTAAAAAAAAAAAAATATGATATATTATTAGGATGCAACAAGTAGTCTTATTTATGATGCGTATCGTATCACTATACCAGCAAAACGACTCGATAAACTAGTAAAACAATTTCAAGCTGATGTAGCACGTAGTAATTCAGAAGTAGAAGCCATTGATAAATTAAGAAAACAAAACAAGGCATTGAATGATATGGTGAAACAATTAAAAGGCAATCTGGATGATATCAACAAAGAACATGGCATGGTAGCCAAAAAATTAATAGAATCCAAAATGGAAATTGCTCGTGTTCATGACGAAAATGATGCTCTTCGACAACAATCTTATGATTTAAAACGTGCCTTGGAAACATTACCAACCGAAGTAGAAAATAGAGTCAAAGAAGAAATGGAAACGTTGACTGGAAAAAATGCAGTATTAGTAAAACGTAACACATCTTTGGAAGATCAATTGGGCTATATGGAAACAATGGTGATGGAAATTAAAGCAAAGTTTGCAGAAAGTGAAAATGAACGTGTTAATTTACAACAACGATTTGATGATTTAAAACGACTTATGGATTAATACATAATAAAAAACGTTTATTATAATAATAATACGTAGAGGCGTATACGTATTGTAATTTTTTCTCTTTTTTTTTTTTTTTTTTTTTTTTTTTTTCTATCTATCTCCTTCAATTCACATACATACATATATAATATATACACAGAGAAAGAGTTAAATAGTCATTGTCTTTAATATGACTCATGTAGATAAAAGTTTCTTTATTTTTTTTTATAATTAAGAATGTTAATATAATAACTTTCCCAATTATATCTCTTACAAGAGAAAAGAAACGGTTCTGTGTTATTTAAAAAGAAATGTTGTATTGAATTAATTCCACAAATATAAGAAATTAAGAATATTGGAAATATGTATTAAAAATTTTGTTATTACAATCTAGCTTTTTCATGCATGTGTTTTTATGAACATTACCCATTGTAAAATTAAATACAGTAAGCACATCATTTCAGAAAAAAAAAAAAAGAATACAAGTTAAATATACTGGTTGTAAATTATCAATAAAAAAGTTACAAAAAATAAATAAATAATAATAATAAAAAAAAAACCTGAATGCTATTTACATATTATTATAAAGAAGCATTATCCAACACATGTTGACCAAACCATTGTTTTTCAGGATGTTTACGTTCAATACCAGGTGTTTTTTCACACACTTTGGCCATACGTAACAATAATGCTTCATTCCACCATTCTCCAATAAGTTGCATACCCACAGGTTTATTATGATGAAATCCAGCTGGAACACTTAAAGCAGGAAGACCTGTAAAATTGGCCAATGTAGCATATGTCATTGTGTGAATCGTTTTGACAGTATCAGACATACCATAACGAAAAGCATTTTGAGGAAGTTCTGGAGATGTAATTGCCGTTGTAGGTAATAAAAACAAGTCAATTTTATCTTGTTTAAAGATGCGATTGATTTGATCGATTACTTGAGTACGGACTTGTTGCGCTTTATAATAATCGGTTGCAGTAAGTTGGTTTGCTATGCTCATCATTATTTGAGTGGATGGTGTATACTTTGATTTAGAAGTGTTGGTTTTTAATAATTCTTGTTGAGCAAAGGTGTTCATTTCCGTACAAATAGTGATGGAATGGGCTAAATAGAATAATTATTAATGATAATAAAATAAAACAGATTAGAAATTATATAGTATATATAATCAAATGATAAACAAAATCATACGTTCTTAGAAGTAAAACACTAAGAAAAAATAAAAAGACAAAAGTAGATATATATATCAATTGGATGATAGGTTACCATTTCCAACAAGATCAATACTTGGAAGTTCAATTTCTACTATTTTTGCACCAAGATATTCAAAGTGTTTTTGAAATCGACGTATATGATCTAATATTTCAGGTTCACCAATTTTTGATTCCCATTGAGGAATAGTAGCAATTGTAAGACCTTTTAAATTTTCTGTTAAATCATAACCAGTGAGAGATACAGGAGGCTGATACAAAGTATTTGGATCTTTTGAATCAGGACCAGCAGTAATTGCATAAGTCATTGCTAAATCATCTGCTGTTGCTGCAATAGGACCATATACATCAAGTGTTTGTGTAAGAGTTACTAAAATAATAAAGTTATAATAAGTAGATAGAAGCAAGTTAATATATATATATATATATATATATAATATTTGACAAGTGATATTATACTATACAACATTTACAAAAATAATAAAAAAATAAAAACTTACATCCACCATATGAAGAGAGACGACCAAATGTAGTTTTTAAACCATATAAACCACAAAATGAAGATGGAATTCTATATAAATTTCATATATTATAAAGTAGTGTTAAAAAAATTTAATGTTATATAAAATAACTAAAAAAATATTTATTTACCGAATAGATCCACCTGCATCTGCACCAATGCTAATTGGAACAAGACCAGCAGCTACAGTAGCTGAACTTCCACCACTCGATCCACCACAAGAACTGACCAAATCATAAGGATTTAATGGAGTACCCGTATTAGGATTCACTGTAAATACACTAAAAAAAAAAAATGGGAATAGTATTAAAAAAATTTAATAAATCTAGATAATTAAAGAAAAAAAAAAAGATACTTTACTCCCAACCAAGTTCTTGCATGACAACATGACCCAAAATAATGGCACCAGCATTTCGAAGTCGTTGAACAACTTCAGCATCATATTCAGCTGATTTTCCATCATTAATAAAACAAGTACCTCCTTTTGTTTCAAAACCTTGAACATTCATTTCTTCCTTGATAGAAACGAAAACACCATCCAATGGACTGATAGGATTACCTTGCTTATATCTTTCAGTGGATGCAGCAGCTTCTTCTAATACTTTCTTAGGATTTATCGAGCGCATCCAATGATATTTTGAGTTTGATTCTTCCAAGATTTTGAGTAACAATTGTGCTACCTTTATATAATTCATGTTGAGTCAGCAAAAAGGTGAAAAGAGTTTCAATTTATAAATATATATATATATATATATATATATTACCTTGGTAGGGGTCATTTTTTGTTCATTATAGGCTATATGATAATCCCAAAACGAATAAAAAGGCGAATTACTTTTGTTTTCATATTTAAGTTGTGCCACTAAACTAATATTATTTTCATTATGATTCCTTGAAAAAGAATGTTTATGGTCATGAGGAATGGGTAAAAGTGTAGGCATTTCTACTAAGTTATGATCACGTAATTTGAATAAACGAGCATCTTTAGCAAGTTTATAGGGTACATAGGGTAACCAATCAACCCATTTAGCAGCTATTGCTAGTGGCCACCCATATAATGCTGGCGCATCAAACTTATATATATATATATATACATATATATAAATTATATTTATATTAGATAATGGATCAATTATGTCTATTGGATATATATATATATATATGTTACAAAGTTTTGTACATTACCTTATCATCATCACCCATATTTTATTTTATTTTGAAGAAGAAAAAAGCAAATAAAATAAAATCAGAAAGAAATGGTTTCTTTTTAATTAAAAAAAATCTCAGGCTACTTTTTTCTAGTACAAGAGAGATTTTTTTTTTGTTTTCTTTGACGACATGTGCTTTGTGCAACCTCAAGTATCTTTTTTTTTTTTAAAAAAAAAAGAAATTTTATATATTATGCAGCAAAAATTAGAAGGTGAGAAAAGAAGTTAAAATTCTATGGTCAACATTTCGATACATATCCAGAGCGATAAAAAATAAAAATATATTACGTTGATTATCCATTTTCATTCTATACTTATTAAGGTAGTAGGTATTTTTGATTTTTTTTTTTTTTTTAATCCTTCCAAATCTTATTGTTTCTATAATGTAACATTCCTAAAAGTTACACAAATTTGACAAGCGAAAAAATAGAATACAATTCGAATTTAAAGGAACAAAATAATCAAAAGAAAATAGACTAATCATACTTATTTAAAACAACATGGACAATTAATGAACGATATGTAAAAAAAAAAAAAAAAAAAAAAAAAAAGAAACCTTTCATATCTTCCAAATAAAAATAAAAAATAGACAAAGAGAGAGAGAGAGGCTTCGGGGGAAACAAAATTATTGTTCAAAGAAGTTGGTTTCAGATAGCAGCTTTGGAGCGGAGTTAATTGAACCAATTTTAACAAAATTGGAAATGTGTCGTGAAGCTCAAGTACTTTCTCTTTTGTTATTAGTTCTTTAAAGATGGTAAGGAAGGGTTGTGTGTGGCAATCATTTAGATAACGAGACGATATATACAACTATACATCATAAAGGATACAGACATTTCTTAAATGGATGGATGAAAATGATGGATAGATGGATGAAAAATCGGATTGAAAAAAAAAAACCAAAAAATTCAGGGATTCAAGAAGTGAATCATGAATGGCAAAAAAAAAAAAAAAAAAAAACCAATCCTGAATGATTCTCAATTTTCATGAATGACTAAATAAACATTATTTTATTTTATTTTTGAATTACATAGTCTGCTGCCAGACCCGTTATCAACGTTTACTCCGAGAGTGGCAAGGGTGCCAACGGTACCGTCGCTTTGCCCGCCGTCTTCAAGGCTCCCATCCGTCCTGACATTGTTAACTTTGTCCACACCAACATGGCCAAGAACAAGCGTCAAGCCTACGCTGTTTCCGAGAAGGCTGGTCACCAAACCTCTGCTGAGTCCTGGGGTACTGGTCGTGCTGTCGCCCGTATTCCCCGTGTTAACGGTTCTGGCACTCATCGTGCTGGTCAAGTAAGTATAATTTATTGATTATTATTTTATTTTATTTTTTGTAATTCTTAATTATTTTTATGAAATGATTGAAACTAAATTATATTTTATTTTGAATAGGCTGCTTTCGGTAACATGTGTCGCAGCGGTCGTATGTTCGCTCCTACCAAGACCTGGCGCAAGTGGCACGTCAAGACCAACTTGAACCAAAAGCGTTTCGCCACTGCCTCCGCTTTGGCTGCTTCCGCTTTGCCCTCGTTGGTCATGGCCCGTGGTCACCGTGTTGAACAAATTGAAGAAGTTCCTCTTGTCGTTAAGGATGCTGTCCAAACCTTGACCAAGACCAAGGAAGCCGTTGCTCTCTTGAAGGCTTTGAACGCCTACGAAGATGTTGTCAAGGTCTCCAACTCCCGTAAGCTCCGTGCTGGTGTTGGTAAAATCCGTAACCGTCGTCATCGTCAACGTCGTGGTCCCCTTGTCATCTACAATGAAGACAATGGTATCGTCAAGGCTTTCCGCAACTTGCCCGGTGTTGAACTTTGCAATGTTCGTCGTTTGAACTTGCTTCAACTCGCCCCTGGTGGTCACGTTGGCCGTTTCGTTGTCTGGACCGAATCTGCTTTCTCCCTTTTGGATGAATTGTACGGTACCTACGAATCTCCCGCCACCTTGAAGAAGGACTACGTCTTGCCCGCTCACATCATGACCAACCCCGATGTCAACCGTTTGATCAACTCTGATGAAGTTCAATCCGTTGTCCGTCCTGCTGGCACCAAGCTTACCAAGCGTCCCTTCACCCAAAAGAAGAACCCTCTTCGCAACACTGCCGTCATGGGTCGTCTTAACCCCTATGCTAACATCCTCCGCAAGGCTGAAAAGAAGAACAAGGTTGCCAAGACTGCTTCTACCAAGAAGGGTGTTAACACCGCTGCTTCCAAGCAATTCTTGGAAACTTTGCACTCTGCTTAAGTTTTTTTTTAACTCATCCAATTTTGTGCGAGCGAAATAAAATAAAAATGCTAACTTTTTTTTTAAAAAAAAAAAAAAATTGTCAAGCATTGTTTTAATTTAATTGATTATTATCTTATTATTTGATTTGGAAATGAAATGAAAGTGGATATTGGGGAAGTGTAAAAGAAAATGGTGGGGGAGTTTTTTTTTTTGAAGGGTGCTGTTTAGATTATTATTTGTGTATTAAATTTGATTTTGTGTAGAGGAAAATGGATGATTTATCTAAACTCTGTTTCATAAATACTAAATCTTGATAGTTATATATAGCATCTAATGCATTTTTATTACATTTAATAACAAACTTTTTGATTGATGTTGGTTTGTCTGAAAAAGAGATTCATTGCTTAAAAAATAATTGTCGACAAATTGATTGTTATACGTTGTATCACACAAAAAAGTAGTTGTCGATGCATGATTTTTAGACTTTAATATCTGTTTTTTAATGCACAAAAAAAAAACATTTGTTCCCCCGAAAACAAAGACAGTTCATTCTATTAGCAATATACACAGAACAGGACGAAATAATACTTGCCTAGTGGACCCCCCGTTAATTTCATATTCAATAACTTGTTCATACCTCACTATTTTCACAAGAAAATAAGGGAAACAAATCATTTTTTTCTCAATATGATCCAAGAAATTAAAATATTTTATTACGATCATTTATAATATTCTACTATAATATACATTTTTTGTTGTATTAGTATTTTGTAAAAGAAGTCGCATTCAGGAAAAGATTATCCAAAAAAGAAAAAGCCTGAAGATACTTTTCTCAGTCAAATAACTTCCCATTAAGTTAGAGCATGCCATCTTGAAGATAGAGCACACGGAGCATCGATTATTTAGCTGGAAATAGGCTTTAGTAGCGTGGAGACTTTGCCGAGTAAAATCCACAAATAGTTATATTTTAATTGAAGACTTAGTCCCTGTCGTATGGCACGCGTCAATCCTTCATCCCCCCCCCGCCACATAATTCAAATATAAACTAACATTTCTCAGTCTTCTCCTTTACTGCTCACGCTAACGCGTTTTACACTCTTTTGTCACTAATTGATTTTAAAATTGATTTTTATATAAAATGAGTGGTATCCAACCAACCAACGAGATGACTTTAATAGCCGTATATTACGATGCCAACCAAAGCGAACCGTCATTTCGTTTATACATCGGAATCAAACTATTTTGTGGATTTTACTCGGCCAAATCACCAGGCCTTTTTAAGCCTTCGTCTGAGTAAAATATTGGAGTTCTGAAGGCTCTTTCGGCAGGTTATACCTGTTGATTTGTACCATGTTTCTGAAGTGAACTTTGCCAATTATTTAATGTTTCAAAATTATTTTGTTGGTTACTGTCATTTGAATAGTAAATAGTAGAAAAAAGGAAAGGTAGAATGTAAATATATATCACTTATTACAAGGTAAAGTGTTTATTTGTAAATATGACATTTAATTTCTTGCGAGATTATAAAAAGTTGCATGGATTATATATCAACAACTTCTTATGATGACAGTGTATATAATGTTTTATGATGCTTACATGCAAAAAAATTTATATATTTTTTATTAGTTAGTAATGCGTAATAGATGATAGTATCATCATACAATCAGTAGAAGTACGATTTATAATATACTTATTGATCATCTTTTTTCAACGTCTCTCGGTCTCTCTATCTCTATCTCTCGCTCTGCCAAATTAGTGAAGAGACAAAAAATCAGGAGCTCCAAATATACAGGGAAATAGAATACTCACTTTTTTACATGTCTGACAATAAGTATGTAAAGAAAAACTGATCGAATCTGACTATCCGAATATTCTTTTTCAGAGTAATTCTTATTCAAAAATCATTTCACACAAATTGAAATATTGGCCACCAATCTATAGTCATCTGCCTGTTTTATTACCTTAT
Organism: Circinella minor; assembly: GCA_016758965.1. Classification (NCBI taxonomy): domain Eukaryota; kingdom Fungi; phylum Mucoromycota; class Mucoromycetes; order Mucorales; family Lichtheimiaceae; genus Circinella; species Circinella minor. The sequence continues at coordinate 129,373 of JAEPRB010000061.1, forward strand.
GAGTCGAGTATACGAAATTTTTTCTTCTACGTAATCAACTATTGAATAACACATTTTATGAATAATATTATAACGACTTTATTTTTGTTATACCTGCAACAAGAAACCAGGTAAAAAAATAAATAGTGCTCAAGTAAAATGAGTACAGTATAAACTCATTTTTTTTGTCCAATACATACGTATCATATCAGAAAAGAAGAAACGGTTATATTATTTGGTCTTGATTAGCAACGACTAGAATAAGAAACCATTAGTTTAACTGTCATCCTTTTATTGCCACACAAAACTGATGTGTTGGTTAATAAAGGAGAATTGTAAATAACAAAGAGGTTCCCCTTCTTTAAAAAGGTTATCCACATATTTATCTTTATGCATCACTACAGTATGTCCCCTTTTTTGTTTCAGAAACTAAATGATAATTATTTTTGATTCCTAATTGTAATACCATACCATATAAATTTATATGATAAAATGATGTTTGATATTTTGTACATTTATTACTACGTACGTAACTGTAATTAACTTATTTAATCAAGAATCAATTCATGTCATTATTAGACTTTTTTCTGGAATAATTTCTTTCTGTCTTTTACTTATTAAAATTATTATTATTTTTTCTTTTATCATTTCAAAAAAGTACTGCCGTCTCTATATAATAATAATACAGAGTGAGACCCCACTCATTTCATATCTGTTAACTTTCACACCCCAGTTAACTTCACAAACAATCATGGAATACGTAAAAAAAAATGTTTAATAAAAGTTTCACGTTCATTTCAAATATGATCAATTTTTAACAAAAAAATAATTATGTGGTTAAATACGAACGACAATGAGTTCATAATTTGTATAGTTTCTGCTTTTAATGCCGATATCTAGGTAGCTTTTAATGCTTTTGTTTATGTCCTTGTGGTGATGATGTTGGGATAGTTGCCAACATGAAAAGATGCATTATCAAAAATTCGCCATCAATAGGTGGGGCCAAATTGTATAAAGGGTGATGCAGGAAATAAGTGTATGTTGTCATATGAGCTGTTGACAAAGAACATTAATTTTTTTTTTTTACTAGGAGGGCGATGGAGGATTAGGACGATCAGCTTGAAGTACCTAATACTCCTCATATAAATCGGGCGCGAGCTTTATATACACAAAAAGCAACACATCTGTGTTTTATTCAGAGCGTTAAAAGTTAAATTTGACCAACAAAAATGAAAATGAGTCATGGTTTAGAAAGTGAGCTCCAATCTAATGGGCCAAAATTGGATTAGCTGACGAAAATGAGCCATCAGATAATAAAAATGAATAGGATCCAAAATAAGTTGTAATATATAATTACTATTTATTATATTTATTTATATTCAAAAGAAATAACTTCTATACAACAAGTATGTTTTTCATAATCCTTTTTCACCTGCCAAACAAGGGTCCCAAAAAGTCAATAAATGGTCGATTCAAGTTTGACAGTCTACTTGGAAAATGTGTTCTGATACTCTTTTAATGCGATCACTTGACTTAGTACTGTATTAAGACTTACCGAGGCAGCATCTTTGTTGACAACGTCTTTAATTTTCGACCAAAATTCTTCAATTCGGTCCAAAAAAAGAAGCGTATGGTGGGAGGTAAATAATCTCACAACCATGTTCAGTAACCCAATCCTTAACATCAATTGTTCTATGAATAGCAACATTATCCATAACAAGGTACCGCTACCGGAGATCACGGGGCTCAATATTGGTAAGTACTTGTTCGGTAAATTGCATAAAATTACTACCAATCGTTCCTTTTTTGGGTGCTGGATCATCATCAGCTTTTCTTTTCTTGTTTGTTGGTGCGCAAACGTTTCGTTTAGATAATGTAATGACACCATGAGCAGTAATAGCTTCCAATAAGTATGCTGAGGTTGAGACCTTTTGTTTCTACAGTGATTTTACACGCTTTTCCGATGTCAGACCAACTATGAGAGCGATGCATATTTCTATTGAATCCCACCTCCACCATAAAAAAAAATCCTGTGAAATCCTGTAAAAATCCTGTGCGCTATTCTTAATTTGGAAATAGAGCGAAAAAATCTTGTAAAATCCCGTAAAATGATATCGGTGCTGTAAACACTCTAAAATCATGTAAAATCCTGTGAAATCATGTAAAAATCCTGTGGAGCACTGTACCTATTTGAGAATCAGGTAAAATAGGAGCAAAAAAATATAAATACTGTAATATTCTGTAAAGTCATGTAAAATCATATATATGGTTTACTTGTAACATATTTATTTAAAAATAATGGTTCAATTGACATTTGTATCAAGAAAATTGTTATAGTATGTAAGCGTAAAAGGATATACATTCGCCAAAAGTAATTATGGTGAATGTAGAAGTCATCAATGAAAACACACTCAGAAAAGAAATTGATTTCAAGTGCCTTCCATGCTGATACAGCTTCGTACCGTTGTAAAATAGTTGTATCATCATTACAGCTGAGCGTTGGTTGTTCATGCATTTTTTCAAACATAAAAGTTGTATGTTCGTCATTAAGTTTTGATTTAGCACGGGTCTTTTTGGACGAGCCTGGAAATACATCTTTACTATTGTTGCACGCTTCGTTCCATTGATTTACGCGTCGTTTGGCAGTTGAATAAGGTAGGGTAACTTTGGCTACAGCCACTTCAATTGACATGCCTTCAAACTCTTGTGATAAGTTGATCATTTTCGTAACTTTGACATCATTTTTTTTTGTATTGCATGTACGTATGGACCGCGCATTAGACGTGAAGGTGTATCATTGTTACTGGTGGATTCCTTGGACTTTTTTTCTTTTCCTTTTCCTCCATCTTGTGTCTATAATTGACGTCCGCAGCACCTTCCCAGTCCATATAACTTTGAAAAAAAATAACTCTCTTGTCAGTGTTAGGAATATTATTATCAGTGATGTTAAGGTCTTTCGTGGTGACAACAAACGCAAAATAAATAAAGATATACAAGAACAAAAAAGAAAAAGTGGCTCTTCTTGACATAATATTCACACCATACAGTATATATATATATATATATATATATTGAACTTTTCTTGGCTCAAATTCATTTTTCAAGATGGGTAGTTTGAATTTTCTTGTCATGGATCAATTTCAAAATCGGTGGCTTCAATTTCGTTCAAACAGCTCAACTTGTTCAAACTTTTCTACTATACGTAGTCCTGCGACAATTTTTTTTTTTTTGCTATAGGTTTTGTGGTGTGACAGATGATACAAGTATTATTTGTTTAATAATAGAAAGGACTATATAATTATTTATTGTTTATTTCGTTCTACGTACGTATGGTGCTACATTTCATCAATGACGTAAAAGTACTGCATCTGCTGTAACATATAATATTTAGTACTAATATCAAATGGGATCATATGTAAATGATCTCTTATTTAAAAAGAAATGTCAACTTTGGTCGTGACATGTGAAACATAGATTTTATGTATGGGAAAGTTTTTATGTGTGAGACTACAAAAATAACAGGCAAAAGGTACGTATATTTTTAATTCTATACTTGTGAGTTTGTAATTTATACACACACAATGACTTTTTTTATATGTGCCTTTATCAATCATTACAACTATAATTTTGATTTTGTGTCTCAAGAATAACACAAAAATAAAAAGCCTGTCAAGTTTATTATCATATATTTTGTTTGTTTACAAAGTTTCATTCCGACAAGTTTCAAAGAGACACTTATGAATTCAACAACAAACAATGGCGAAAGTAATCCGAGATTTTGTTTCGTCATTCTTGCTGTACGTATGCATATACATGAGTATGTCTTATATACCAAACACTCGTATTTATATTATAAAAATTAACAAGACATGTGCAACGTACCTTTTGCACTATAATTTTTTTTTGTAGTTATATGAAGCAACGGAAACAATGTAATTTCTGCTCTTCTATTATTATAGCAGTTGACTTAAACTTTTTCTAGTACTCTTTCTTCATCAATATACTTTTCCATTGTTCCCCATTGAACCATATATTATCTTCTATTATTCATGTTTTGTTATCAAAGAGCTGATCTGATGTCCCACTTGTTAGAGATGGTAATAAGAAAAAAAAAAGCACGTTCTTTACTAACTAGTTAAGCCAACCTTTAAATCTTTTTCTATTTTCATTTCTTCGGCCCACTTCTCTGGTTACGCAATACTATAAACAATACTAAAGCGGGATTTTTTTTTTTTAAAAAAAAAAGCGAAATAGCATTATAGATCGGTTTGTTTTGTGTATTTACTTTAGATCTTAAAGAATATTTCAATTTTCATTATATTGTAAACAAAAGTCAAGTTTATTATAACGAATGGAGCTCTTTTGTTAAGCAAATCATGCTTTCTAATCGAACAAGGAAGCATAAAATATACAAATTGGTTTTAATTGATGGATATATAAATAAAGATTATTAACAGAAACCGTGGGTCACGAAATTTTATGGATAATGTTTTTGTGTGTTCCAAAAATAACATAAATAAAATTGTGAGCTACTCTATAATATATTTTATTTAGGTGGTACGATATCCAGTTCATTAAAAAAAAAACCAGTGCTTCTAATTCAATGAAAAAGAAAAAAGCGAACTCTATAACTTTTTATGTGTTAAGTTAACAAGTTAAAACTTTAAAACTTTATAAAAAAAAAACTTGTACTCGCTTTTTAATTAATAAGTTTGGATTCGTTACATTTCATATCTAGCACACGTGCAATAATAAAGTATAGTATATCATATAAAAATGTCTTTTCTTTTTTTTTTAAAAAAAAAGAGAGTTGTTTCAGTACTCGTAAGTATAAGTTAGTATAGTTGTTATATGCATAATATATGAACTTATAACACTTGAGAATCGTACGTACATGCAGGTTCTTGTGTGCTGAGATGAATTATGAAAAAGTAAAAAATAAATGCTCTCTTTTTGTTGTCTTTAAGCTTAAAAGGGGATTCTTCATAGAAAGGTGCGGGGAAAAATATTGTAAAACGTAATATATTGTGTTACCACTGACCTTTCCCCCCAAAAATAAACTCTAGTGCTTCTTCTTCTTCCCCCCCAAAAAAAACAGTAATTGATGAAAGTGGATATCCTGAGAAAACTGTCAACCACAGGCCAATCTATGGGAAAAAAAAAGGGTCGATCATTCTAAATGAAATAATATTAAAATTTTGTTCTCATGACTTTTATTCTTACCACGCGAAAAAAATCTAGAAGATATAAAAACCCTTAGTAGAATAACTTTTTTTTACCCACATTTACATTTTTGGGAGGCATTGTATACATTTTTTGAATTGCATAAAAAGAAAAAAGAAAAAAGTTAAGATGTGGCGATCAATTCTAATTTGAAGAAAGGAAATCACAAGCAAAAAGTCCGCGTTGAACATAGCAGAGGGACCGCGCGCACTCATACCCAATGACAATAAATATGGTGCCCCCGTAGTTCATTATCATTAATCATCATTATAAAACTCGTTCCCCACTTATAAATGATCTCTTGACAAATCAATATCGTCCCCCTTTTTAATGTTTTCAATCGGAGCAGTTGTAAGGTCGTATTGTTGGGATTCATAATATATTGGTCCTACCTTCATCCTTTGCTATAATATTATTATTTTCGGAGTGATAATTGCTTTAATGATTTTTTCGTTTGCGCGCCTTACCTCGTTTTTTTTTTCCTTGTTGCTAAATTTCATTTCATTTGATCGACTTGATTATGAAAGTTTATTTATTGTTTCATATTTTGCCACACATAAAAACTTAATATCCCAATACTGGGATTCTCAAAAACTATTTTATTAAAAAAAATAGTTAATAAACCCCTATTAAAAAGTAGTTTTTGTTACATTTAGTAACTAGAACGAGATCACAGTAGTTTTTTTTTTATTTTATTTTGGATCACTATAGCAATAAATTAAACGCATCTAACCAAAATAAAAAGCTCGGTGTGTTACATTTTAAAGTCTGTTCGATAAAGGGTATAAGAATGGAAAGGCGTTGTGTAACGCCTGCGTTTTCATATTGTCCTCCGTTTTTTGTTAGCTGAAATAAGAAAAAACTAGAGCAAATTCGTTTTCCAGCCTAAGCATGCACTGTCGGATTGAAAACGCGGTTTTATAAAAATAAATTGTATAAAAAAAAGACATGATCCTGGTAACGTAATAACAAGAATACATATATGATTGAGTACTCAAGAAGCAAAAAAAAAAAAATTAAAAAAATTAAAAAAAATCCATGATGACAAGAAAAAAAAAGATGACAGAAAATAAACCCAAATTGTATTTAGAAAAATAAAATGACACGCTGTGGGTAATTCACATGGAAGCACAAAATAACCGAGACAAGGTTATATAGCTTGTTGAAATATGAATGGTTTTGTGGCATATATCAATAATTTGGTGTATCGATGCTATTATGGGTGTACAATCCATTAAGATTTGCAGTAGAGTTTAAAGGGTAAAGAGAGAAGAGGGGGGGGGGATCCAATTTTTGCTTCAGATTTTTTTTAGTGTTGAACAACCGACAACAAAAAAAAAAAGGTACGTTTTCTACTAACCAATCCCCCATTTGATCTTTAATATAAAGTCATCTCTTTCCCCTCTCCATTCTTTAACCACCTAATTTTATTTTTATTTTTTACTTACCTTCTTTTTTTTAATTCAGTTGGCATTCTTCTTTTGAGAGAACTGCTTTCTTTTTTTTTCTATCCTTTTTTTTTTCCTTTTCATTGAATCGTTTGTTAAAAATCTCGTTCTACTCTCCTTAATACATATATAATTTAAAAGCCATGGCTGGTAGCTTCGAAGATGAAGCTAATCGGGCTTTGGCCATAAGTGGTCCCGATATGCACCACGAACAACACCACGAACAACAAGGCCAACATCAATATTTGGCTCAATCACAACATAATAATAATAATACTCCACCTAGCGTTGAAAACAGTATTATGGAAGAATATTCTGAAAAACCACCTCCACCACCACCACGACGATTTTACAAGCAAAAGAAATATTGGATCATTTGTTCTATCATTTCAGTCATTATTGTCATTGTAGTAGTTCTTTTGGTAATTTACGTCTTCTTCCCAATGATTGCTCAAGCTTTGATGAATCAAGCGGGTATTGGCGTCGAAAGTTCAGATATTACTTTCCAACCTCCAGATAATCTTAGCAAGCGTGATGGTGAACAAGCTCAAACACTTGATATGAATGAAGCCTTTTACATGTCTATGACCAGTGAAATGAGTAATACTGGTCCATTCCCCGCTGATCTTGTTTTCCACAATCCTATCAATGTCTATTACAACGATACTCTTTTGGGTAACATTACTTTACCTGATTCTAAAATTGCAGGTGGTAAAGGTACTCTTCAGGCTGATACTCCTTTCTTGATTCAAAACACAACCTTCTTTGCCGCTTTTGCTAAAGAAATGTTGGCCAATGATGAATTTAAATGGAAGCTCAAGGGTAAAATTGATATCACTGCATTAACAAGGTAAGGCATTATATTTTTTTATCCTATAATTTTTTTTTATTTCTTTTATTTATACATCTAATATATTTATCTATCATTCTTTTTTTTTTATTAATTCTATAGAACTGCAACTGTTTCGCTTGATAAAGAAGTCACCATTCCTGGTAAGTCTTGAATATCCTTAAATAATTTAAGCTTTTAATATTAGAATATTAGATGATCATTTACCCAAAAATAAAATAAAATTAACTCAACTAACTCGAAAAATTAATTATCTATTATATAGGTATGGGTGGCTTCCCTGAAGTTAGCATTGAATCTTTCCAATTGCCTGGCGACGATCCTAATGGTGGTATTCAGGTTGAACTTGGTACAATCTTAACCAGTCCTTCTCCTGTAGGCGTTCAATTGGGTACTATCAAGATGGCCATTGGTTACGAAGGTGTCGATCTTGGTGAAGTTTCTGCCGATGACATTACTTTGGTTAAGGGTAATAACAGTATCTTATTGAAGGGTACTTTGAAGCCTCAGTCAGACCCTACCAATTTAGAAAAGGTTGGTGTTTTGTTCTCGAACTATGTTTCTGGTAAAATGTCTCAAACTTCTGCCGTTGGTGTTTCTGCTGCTCCTGACGGTACCAACTCTATTGGCTGGCTTTCTGAAGGTTTCCAATCTGTACATCTCAATGTTGGTCTCGGTGTCGACAAGCCTTTGGATATCATCAAGTCTGTTAGCATGGGCTATCTTGATTTGTCTTTCAGTCCTGACACTCCATATGCTCCTGTATTATCTGCTCCACAAATCAATGCCGGTTTCGAAATTCCATTCGGTTTCAGCTTAGATATCACCGAAGTTAAGCAAGATCTTCAAATGGCCAATAAGGATACTGGTAGTTTCGCAACCATCTCTGCACCATTTGTACCTGCTCAAAGTAATCAAGAAACTGGACAACTTTTGTTCGCCATGACCAATGATACTATTCAATCCATCGAAGGTCAAGAAGATGCATTTGATGATTATACTTTCTCATTGACTGCTTTAGAATCTTACACTTTCCAAGTCAAAGGTGAAGCCACTACTAAAACTGCCACTCCTATTGGTAACATTACTTTAGGCGGTATCAGCTTGGATGTTCCAACATCTTTGAAAGGTATGCAGTTCCTTAACAGCACACCTACTATTATCAACAGCTTGGATGTTACTGGCGGTGAAACTGATCATATGAACTTGGCTATCAATGTCACTATGAGTAACCCATCTGATTTCAGCATTTACACTGGTGATGTGTCTTTCGATATGAAGGCCGAGAACACTGTTCTTGGTTCTGTCACTTTGGGTCAACTCAAGTTAAATCGTGGTGATAACACTGTCGTTGCTACTGCCGCTTTCGACCCCAAGAGCTCTCAAGTTGGACAAAATTTATTGTCTACTTTTGTTATGGGCAAGGATAACAACGTTAACATTGCCGGTAATGAAAATTCAACTCCTATCAAGTCATTGATTGGTGGTCTCTCTCAAATCTCTATTGATTCCAAATTGCCTGGTTTGTCTACCCAACTTATTCAAGGTTCTCACCTCATTGTATTGAATGACACTCTTGATACTGGTTTTGTCAATGTTCAGGTCTCGATTGGAAATCCATTCTCTGCTGGTTTGTCTATTACCTCAGTCAAGTCTTCTGTCACATACCAAGGCATGCCTGTTGGTAACATCGATCAAGATGTTTCTGGTAGCCCAATTGATATTGCTGGTCACTCTACTGTCCAGTCTTCTCCTTTGCAAATGAAGATGAATTTGGAACCTGCTGCCGTTGCCATGTTGTTGCGCGATTTGGCCGTCAAGCAAAACCTTGACACCCGTCCACTCGATGCTCTTTTGACTATGGGTGGTTTCCACATTAAAGATCAAGAAAACGTTGCTGCTGATCCTGCTTTGTTTGATGGTTTTGATATTTCCAAGTTTGTCATGGATGCCATGAAAGGTTTGTTTGTTGATTTGCAACTCGAATCTGGTTTGACCATTGGTCAATATGTCAATACACTTCAATTTGCTCAAAGCAATGTATCTTGTTCTACTGATGAAAGTGTCACCAAGTTGATTCCTGTTGTTGGTCAACCTATTGTCCAACAAATTGTTGATGGTGCTGATTTGGCTTTCGAAACCGTTACTCTTTCAGAACCTACCGATAATGGTTTCAAGGTTCAAATGGTTGGTTCGATCACAAATACCGGTCCTATGGCTGCTTCTATTAGCTTTGCTAAACCTTTGGATATCTCTTGGGAAGGCCGCGAGCTTGGTAAGGTTACCATGGAAACCATCAAGACTCAACCTAATGTTGGTGCCAAATTCAACGTTAGTGGTGAATTCTCTATTGCTGATGCAAACTACATGGGTGACTTTGCCGTGTACATGATCAACAATGACAAGTTTGTCTGGGACATTAACAGCGTCGAAGGTGTCAGCGTCGATGCTATTGGTTATGTGTTCACCAACATCAACATGACCAAGCAAGTTTCTCTCACTGGTGCCAAGGGCTTTAAAGACTGTGTTACTATTAGTTCATTCGATTTGCCTTCCAATGATCCAGCTGGTGGTATTTCGCTTACTTTACAAGTTAGCATTCAAAACCCATCTCAAGTTGGTTTCTTGCTTGGTGGTGCTGGTTTCGAATCTTATTTCAAAGATATTCAAATCGGTATCTTGGCATCCGATGGTGCTGCTAATTTCCCTGCAGTCGGCTCAACTAACATGGTCATGAAGGGTCGCTTAATTCCTCAAGAATCTGATGAAGGTATCGAAGCCATCACCGAAGTGTTTGCCAATTATTTGACTGCCAAAAATTCAACATTAACAGTAAAGGGTGCTTCTGGTTCCGGTCCTCAAGGACAAGTCAGTTGGTTATCCAAGGGTTTCCAAAGCTTAAGTATCGAAAACGTTACTTTGCCTGGACCTCAAGTTGCTCCTGAATTGATTCCATCAATTACTTTGTATGACATGGATCTCGATTTTACCGCTGGTGCTTATTCTCCTACTTCTGGTTCCAATCTCGTCAATGCTCAGCTTAAGAATCCATTTGGTTTCCCTCTTGGTGTTAGCTCCCTTAACATGCAAGTCGATGCTTCATATCAAAACAACCGTGCTGCTCATTTGGATGTTCCTGATGTTCAATCGACCACCGATGCTAATGGTCTTATTACTACTGCTTTCAAGGACGTTCCATTTGAAGTTTATGATGATGGACAAAAGGTTTTCAATTCATTTACCAAGGCTCTTACTGAAGGTGCAAGTGTAACCTATGGTATGAAGGGTATTTCCAATGCTCAGGCTGAAACTGCTGTTGGTAAACTCAAACTTAGCAATATTCCATTTGACGTTGAAAGTAGCTTGGGTGGTAAGTTTTCTTTTTACTATTTTATTTATCTATAATATATCCAATTTTACCAACTGACTTTTTTTTTATCCCATTATTATAGGTTTCAAGAACTTTGACGGTAAGACTACTATCTTAGACATGGCTGTCACTGGTGGTTCTCCTGAGGTAATTAACACAAAAACCTTTCCCCCTTTCTCACATACTCTTTTTTTTTTTTTTTTTTTTTGGAAAGCAACAGAACATGATTATTTATTTTTACTCTTATATTTATTGCAATAGTACATTGAAGTAACAACTCACGTTTCTTTCAACAATCCATCAAACATCACTATCACTGTCGGTGACCTTTCTTTTGATTCCATCATGAACGAACATAAAACTAGTGTTGGTACTATCGATATGAAGGATGTTGTTATCAAGCCTGGAAACAATACTTTTGAAGCCATGATGCAAATGAAGAGCCAAAAGAAGGAATTGGTTGATAAAATGGTCAGTATTTATATGACCGAATCTCAAGCTCCCTTGACCATTGTCGGTACTCAAGATTCCACTGATATTGCTTCTCTTCAAGATGCTCTTTCTACTGTCCGTCTTGACACTACTATGAATGGTATCAACAGTCATCTTGTTGAACGTGCCGATGTTGAAGCCAGAGCTGCCGTCATTTTTACAAAGAAAGCCAAGACTTGGGTCACTTTGAACAATCCATTAAAAACTCCCTACAGTATTCTTAAGGTTTCTGTTGAAATTGAAAATCAAAACAATGGTAAACCTTATGCTATGGGTACTATTGACTATGAATTGCCTGAACCTATGACTGTCAACCCTGGCGAGCAAAAGCGCTCTGGTGAATGGCCTGTAGAAGTCGATGCCAACGCTCTTGAATTATTGGGACTGATCGGTGATGGTGAAATTCAAATTAGCTTGAAACAAAACGTTACTGTCCAAGTCGGTGATACTGATGGTGGTTATTCATCTTATTTCTATTATTATCAAACCAATGTTCCTTGTGGCCTTGATATCACGTTGCTGGGTATTTCTTTGCCTACTGACGAAGATCACAAAGATAACAATGATACCTCGAACCCGCTTGAAAAAACTGCTTCCAATGTTAGTGACTCAGCTAGCACTGTTGTTTCCGGTGCAAAGGATGCTATCGCATCTGCTGCCTAAAATCATCCCCCATTATTTTTTACTATATAAAAAAGATTGTACTATTTTCTAGAGCAAAAAAAAAAACTTTCTGTTGTAATACTTTATATTATTTACTATTTTTTTGTGAACTTTTTCCACAATATCAAAGTTCTTTTTTCTTTTTTATAGTTATTATTATTATACTCCATTCCTTTTTTTTATTCTTTTTACGTCTTTTATTTTTATTTTACCTTTATATACCAAAAAAAAGTCTATGTTTATTATAGATACTTATTTTTTTTACTTATTTTTTTCTTTTATAAAAAAAAAATGCTTATTAAAGTTTTATTATAGTAATGTTTAATTATTTTCAACATAATTTTATTTTTTTTCTCGAATGATATACTCTGCAAGATTTTCAATAGAATTCATATTAATATCTGTAAAATCTAATTCCTGTTCTGTATGTTCGCTTGGACGATAAATGAAAGCCGTTTTCAACCCTTGCTGCTTAGCAGCCAAAAGATCTGATTTATGTGCTGCAACAAGGCATACTTCTTGTGGTTTCAATTTCAATAATTTCACTGCGCCCATATAAACTTTTGGGTTAGGCTTGTAAGCTTGAAATAATTCGGCCGAAAAGATCGTGTCAAATGGCATATCACCATTCTTTTTTAGGTCCAATAATAAACGGACAGTCCCATTACTGAGTGTTGCTGTCGTGGCAACCGAATTGAGTTTCTTAAGTCCAATATTGGTATCAGTCCAAGGTTCTAACCTATGCCAGACTTGTGTTAATTCATTACGCATATCTTCATTAATAGGATCGATTTCTTCCTGTATTTCGGCTAAGATTTGATCAAGACCATTACGATAAACAGCATCTACATCTGGAATCACATCAGGTTGTGCTTTGGCGAAATTTTGCATACTTATATAATATTGTTGTCGCCATTTGTCAGCTAAAATTTCATAGTCTATTGTTCCAGAGGAAGAAACGGGTTTGACGTATTGCTTGAGTTCTTTGATAACGGATGTTTTCCAATCGACACACGTTCCAAATATATCAAAGACAAAACTATTAATCGTTTATATTTTTAGTTATTATTTGTAATATGAAAGAGGTATATACTGTAGCTTATGCTTATGTACATATTTACGCTTTTACGTCTAAAAATGACATTAGATATATGTTACAACAAAGAGAGCAGATGAGATGAGTAATCCGTGTGAAAAAAAGGGAGAAGGAAAAAAGAGGTGAGAAATTTATGTACTGGCTTTATTTATGCAAGTTAATATATATATATGTTTACACGCTAGGACGTCTTTTGGAATTATATTTAATCACAGCTTCTTCAATTCTTTTAAAGAACCATTCTCGTACTGTTTTATCTGGAATTACTAAAAATGGTTCCCAGCTCATACTACGCAAGTATATAGCAATTCCTGTTGGCTCAGCCTTGATAGTTTGAATTTCTGTAAAAGGTTCTTGCCATTCTACTGCTGATCGGCTCGTACGTATTAACATGAGTCGATTGGATGTCAGCATTGCTACTCTTTCATCTCCACTTTGTACAGGACAGTGCGCTATATATGTGTCATTAAAGTATTGACCACGTTCAGCATCCTTAAGCCACACTTGTCCTTGTGCTTCTCGTATGGAATATACCTATATAGATGCATATTCATGTACCATATTTTTAAATCAGTAATGAATCATAAACAAATATGCAATAGAGATTATGTAACCAGAAAAAGTCATAAATGTTGTCATTGGTGTAACATAAAGCATCATTGGTTTTTTAATTTATCATCATGCACTAATTTACCTTTAGAATACTATCAGGACCAATATAACGTGGAAAACGAATTCGTCCAATATCATTTGTATCGGTTGACGTAGTGGAATTACGAATACCTTGTCCAACATTGCTGGCCATATCAAACACCCCACCAACAGGTTTTGCAACAGCACTACAAATTAATTCATGGAAATCGATTAGTTATCTCTTTTTGCTTGTAGCATTTATATAGTTTTCAAATATTTAAATAAAAATGTTTACCCTAAAATGCCCTTATACATGCCAGTGGCGAAACCCCCTACACCACCTTTTCTTGCACCAGCAATAGGTTGTGTCTAAATCATGCAACAAAACTAAATTATCAGTATTGGTGATATTTTATCCATTAATTGAGTTTATACATTACCACTAATCCAGTAGCTCCACTGATTAATCCATTAGCAAAATAATTAGCACCTTGAACGACACCGCCAAATGCATGCCTTGGTCGATTGCGTGTCATGTTCATTCTTCGACGATCCAAATATTCACGATCCATAGCCACAGCTGATAAGCCTTTGCCCATGCTAGCTGTAAATTTGGAGAAACTATCTGTTACACCAAATACACTCTTACGCAGAAATCCACTAAAACCCTATGTAATTATCATAACACTATAAGTTAAGGTCACATGCATATATTATGGAATTTTATCGCCAACGGTTAAAAAGAATAAAACTTACTCTTGCAATACCAATACCCAAGTCTTGAGGTCTATCACTATAAATAAACCCTTGCCATGACTCATAATACAATTCTGCTACACCTGAACTCAAATTATTGAACAAACCGACTGGGTTACCAAGAATATCTGCTGAACCAAGCATCATATGAATTTGATTAACAAATTGATTACTGTAATGAATATAGATACGGTTGGCAAGATCAGGTCCACTCGCTCGTAAGTTTTCAACTGCAAGAGCATTAAATCGTAATGGTGCGGCCTATTCACATGTAATACAGCAATGATTAGTTTTCTCTTAATTATTTTTTTTATCTCATTGATTTTCAAATCCTACCTGCATACTACCGATAGCCATTGTTAGTACATCGACAATAAAAAACTGTGATCTGTTTATAAAAGTTATATTCAACAGTTAATACTCGTATTGATAATACTTTAACACAGTTAAACAAAAACTTCTATATATTGTTTTACCTCGTTTGATCATCATATTTATCTGTACGCATAAAGGACAAATCAAATGCAATTGGCTGTATATTGAGCATTTCGAAATAAAGTTGTGCGATACTATCTTGGGGTGTTACATCTGGTATATCGGTGCTAAATTCCCATTGTTTGCTACACAACCATAATAAAAAGTGTCAAGTAGAGCTTCATGATAACTACTTTGTTTAATAATGATAAACAAAAACTTACGTGTCATCAGGTGTCTCATTCCATCCTTCGACATCCAAATCCACAAAGTCAATAATAGCAAAGATAAATTCAGAATCTACTTCTATACTCATTTCTTGTAATAAGACGGAAAAGTATTTGAAGTATAATACACCATGTGCTATATATTTTAATCTTGGTTTAATTACCATGTTCGTTTTTATGGACCTTTTTTTAATAAAGAAAATACACTTACAGTCATCCTTCACTCGATCCAATCCCAATTGGAAGGTAGGTAGTATTTCATTCTTGCTTTCAGTAGTAACATTCGTTGGATACAGCAAAATAGGATATACCGCATCATATAATTGATTATCAATTTGAACCCATTTGATAATCCACCGTACCGATTGATACATGTTGGATTCAGTAAACTTTAATTCAAGTCCACGGAAAGTAATATAAGCAATTTCCTGTAATCGTTTGTTGACCATCGAGAAAGCAATCTGAGACATCTTAAGTTCAACCACGAAATGAATGACAGGCTTAATATCCACTGTTTCAAATCCTTCTCGAGCCACGGTTTCTTGTGAAGAAGCAGATAAGAGTGATGATACATCCGAAGTAAGTGGTCTGAAATAACTTTGTGATTGAACATAAGGTGTAAGGTAAAGTACTTGTGTCGATTGACGAGTCTTGATATCAATGGCAGTAATAGCTTGTCGTCCATTACGGTCTACATGTCTAAATGGAAGTTGACTACCAATTTCTTGCATATTAATACTTCGTTCACGCCCACCAATGTTCAAAATAAGCTTTTTGTCTTTAACAGCGGGCATATCCCATGAATAAGGAACGGTTTGACGAGCAGGTAGACGATATCGCCGGGTCCGATGATTTCGCATCTGATTATCTGTATAATCGTCACGCAAGATAACAATGGGATCTTCTTGATAAAATGTCATATCTTCATCTGTTTGATTTACAATTCTATAGGGCCATTCATCAGGCGCTTCTCTGCTAAGTACAATAAACACCGTGGCATCTTCCAAAATAGTTGTCACTCTCATTAATACAGAAGTAGACCCATCAGCACTTTCGAGTCGCACATGAACAATGCCTATATCTTGAATATTGAAAGGGGCAGACCTAGCCAGAAAGAAGATAAACCCTTCTATTAGTCTCTCCCGTCTCATTAAAATTGTTTAGTTAATTTTACCATGTATTGTTAATTCCGGGAAGTTTAATAGATAATTGTTTTTCCGCGTTCTTTCGTAAATTATACAACGGGATACGTTGGTCTGATCCAAGTTCATGATCTATCCGAGATTCCGGTTCACGATACCGCACATCATCACTCATCTGGTTGCTCAGAATGAATCGTGGTGTGAAAGTAATGACCTTTGTGAGTTTGTACTATTATATCACATCGTTTTAGTTAACATTTGCTCTATAACTCGCGAGTTATACAATTGACATGAACGATTCCTTCTTTTATATCTCACCTTTCCTTGACCTTCTTGAACACTGATACCCAAATGTATTTCTTCAGAGCCATTTATTTTGGGCAATGCTACATCTTGAACACTACCAACAGCTTCAAAACTCAAAGGCTAGGTGGGAGAAAAAAAATTAATTAATTTTACATCATAAAAAAATATGTTCTCATTCTAAAAAAAAAACTGTACTTCGCTCCAGTCTGATCCAGAAACTTGGATAAGTGATCTATTACTGTTTTCCAATTTTGGATATGAAAACATGAAAGGTTCAGACTATAAACAACGTCGCATAGAAAAACAAATATTAAGTCAACAAACATGAAAAATAAAAAATATTTCAATATAGTGGTTCTTGAATGAGTCAATATTTTTTTGTTTTTACCTTATTGAGCATTTTCCAAACACTAACTCCCTGTGATCCAGAAAACATAGAGCTTTGCCATGCTTGTTTTGGTCTGAAAGAAATAGCACAACCTGATTTATTGATCATGACATACGGACAGTATATCACATATTTACGAGCCCCTCCTGAATCCGGTATATCTCTAAAATATGACAAGAAATTGTTATAAATCAAGGGCAATCTTTCCTATGTAATCTAGCTTCCTTACAGCAGAGCCTCTAATTACTACATACATGGTATTAATTCTGAGCGTCAGCCGCACGTTGTCCTTGTTTGTAAGTTGTAATGTATCGTCAACATTAAGATCTTCAGTGCCTCTAGTACTAATAATAGCAAATTCGCTACTGCTATAGTCTGTCATAGTAACAAACATATATTACTCATCTTGGTCTTAACTTATATATTTTATAGTATATTCCAAGAATTATTAAGCGACTTACCAGTATCAGGCATATGTATATTCATTAATAGCAAATGCCCATTCTCAATAACATGGAGTGGGGTGGTTCCACCTTTTCGTAAGAAGGAACTAAATTCTTGCCCAGATGTCTTGTCAATAATTTTAAAGTTAAAATCATATGGTAGTAAGTTTTCAACTTCAATAGGGGCGCTTAACCGAATCTTCATATTAGGATATTGTCTAAAAATATATTACAGAAAAAAGAAAAATTAATCATCATCCTGATCTGTTTTATGTACTTTTTTCATTTCTGCTCCTATAATTACCCATAATAGACATCTTTTTTCACAAGACGAGCATGTATTTGAAAAATAAACGGTGGCATATCGCCGTCACGAGCTTTGCATTTAATCGTCTTGGGAGGTAGATTTGTAGTATTTGCAAATGATTTCCAATGAAGAGCATGAGCAATCCAAGTGTATCCAAACCCAGCTAAGAAATATAATAAACATTAATAAAAACGAAAAGTATATACTTTGGTAACATTTTCCTGGCTATACTAACCATCAGGTCGAATACAAAAACGATTATGATATGCTTTTTCGATTGGTAACGGATAATCTTCACCAGGTGCTATATAAATATACATTATATAGTGAGTGGGCTGGAAATAATAGTAATTATGACAATGATTATTTGTAAGAAAAGTAAATTTTCCAACGAAGTAAAAAACAAAGCTATATACTTACAAACCTTTTTGATAGGTCCATCCAACTGCTGACCTGAATCATCTAAAAGTCCAACCTCGATTGGTAATAATGTTCGGTTTTCGATCACCATAGCGGATCGAATAGTGACCACTTTGGAATTATTGACGAGTTTAACATCAAATACGATACGGTGCTGTATATCATTAATTCTTGGCCGTAAACTATAGGTATGCTCGCCTTGAATATCCACAGGTACATTACGAAGTGTTTCCCACAATGCACCATCAAGTTGAACACTAAGCATATTATTGGTCGATGTAGTTGTCTAACGAAAAACGTATATATTGTTTTATAAGTGAATGATTTCCACTCCACTTTTTTTTAGTACTATTAGAGTTTGTGGAAAAATAGCTTACCTCACGACGCTCTCGCCAATCTTCAAACCACCACGGCATTTCCGCGCCATCTTCAAGAGTCTTTACGACCATCTTTTCAGGACTTTCTCGATTCCATACATGAAGACAATATCCAGTGCAGTTGCGTAATTTATAAGGAGCTACTGTACCACGCTCACCATTATAAGCTGCTTCTTTTTGTTTGTCCCAAAGTTGGAGTGTTGCTGTCGCACTTTCCAAGAAAGTATGTGTAACATTGACATTCATGGTTCGACTTGATATTAATTTGATATACATTGGATCTTGTGTTGTTTTACGGTCCAATTTCAATTCAAAACCCCATGGTTCCAATAGTGGTTCCCAATGAGAGTTCTTGATATTAAAATAATTCATAAACATGGAAAATTCAACATTGATAGAAAGCTGTAGCAATAATAATGGTGTTGAGATTAATAATCTTTTTTTAAAATACAATGATGAATAAGACAAAAAGTAAAATTTACCGATCGAGACCAATTCGCAACATCAACACTGAACGGTTTTATATTGATATCCACCATTGGCATTTCATGAATTTCTTCAATCAAGATGACTTGTAGGCCTTGAAATGATGCTCTTAACTAATACAATAAGATCATTTATTACTATTATTTTAGCATGCTATGATAACAAAAAAAAAAAGAAAAAGGATAAAAAGTATCTACTTACTGATTCATGCATTAACGACTGTCCTACAGAATTTACAATGTGTTGCATCTGTTGATCAACAATACTTGCACTTGCACTATATAATTCATATGCCTTGTTAAAAATATCGGTGATAAGCATAGCATCACGTGATGATAAACGAAGAACGAGTGCTTCCACATCCACTTCTAATTCTGTCATAGGACCCGTTTGTCCACTGTTATTGTTCATCGATAGAGAAACATCAAATGTTTGAATAAATCGTAACGTCGAGGTTTGGCGCTTATCCATACGACACAAAAACATACCAACTTGTCGTACTACCAATGCCATTACTGATTGACGTGAAAACATGACTTGTTGAGCTGAAAGTACAACGGCTTCAGAATCTGTTGCATCAGGGTTGGCAAGTAAAATAAACTCTGGGTTATTGATGTGAATTCGATAATAGATTTCCATGCCTGCTTGCTCTTCGTCATTCAATTGCTGTTGTTTTTTGTGTTGCTGTGGTGATGACATTTGTTCTTGCTGTACTGGTTGCGCACGTCGTCGATTTACATCAAAAGGTCGCATAAAAAAATTGTATAATAAGAAAGTGTGATCCAATGATAAAACGACTTTGGGATCGGCTACAGTAATCATAGCAATACCATGACGTTGTGGATTAGGTGCTGAAATATCCAATTGCATTTCAAATTGATGACCATTTTCAGTTACTGGCATGATATGTTTGAACTTGCTTTTAATATTAGGTCGTGTATCATCAACAGTCATAGAAACGGTCTTTAATGCCACAGAAATTGTATCATTCTTTTGCATTTCGATCCGGAGCGATGTGTCATTTAAAGCAATACCAGATAACCCTACTAATTCCAATTGATCAATGGTGTTTGCAGGATCCGTCATATATAAATTTAATCCAATTGTCTTGGAGCCCAATGACATTCGTAAACGTGGCTGCTCTGATCCTCTCGCTGATTCTTTGTTTTTTGTAATGGTTGTATCGATAGGTGGTGACAATGAAGGTGATGAACCAATCGACTTTCGAGGTGATGAACTCGTTCCTTTTCTTCTTGGCAGCGGTGGTGGAGATGGGTTTTTTGTATCTTCGTCTTCTGGGGACCCACCTGCAAATACACGCGAAAACATATTGGCTGCATCCATCAAAAACGTATATTGTCGATCAGTCAAATGCATACGAATGTCTGTTACTGAGCTGCATATATCAATATCAGGTCGAGGCCGCGCTTTCATTGAAAGTACTTCATGAATACTTTTAATATCAAAGCTTAGATCAATATCATCAATGATCGGCAATGTTTGTAATTGTAGTTGACCAGGAGTTTTGCCAGGATGATAATACTTCGAAGTCAAATTAATAGCTTGTACATCTGCCTTTATTACATTCATACATATATCTTGCTCAATTAAAAACGTATTGGATGTTTTAATTTCACCCAAATGAGCCACTACAACATCCAAAGGATGCTCGTGCATTTCAGGGAACAAAATAACTGGTGTTTGTATTACGATATTAAAATGTGTTTTCGCCACAGATTGTTGGAATTGTTGTGCGGATTCTAAAGCAGCTTGTCGTGCTCTATCATAAACAGACTTCATAGCTGCAAATTTACTCAAAAACTCCAACAATTGTTGCACAGGTTGTTCCAAAAAGGTGAATCGTGCTGATCCCATTTTAATATAAAGAGACTGATCATATTCGTCATCAACAAATGTTTCGAATTGTAAATCAATGAGTTCTTCACCTTGAATGGTTAACAATTGACGACCATCATATGCTTTTTGTTGTTGACTCGTTGATGGAGTAAGATCATCGGTCAAAGTAAAATTGGCAAACTTAGCGGCAACCTTCGTTGTTCCATGAGACATGACTGTCGTCATATCACCATGAGAAAGTTCAGCTGTTGCAAGACGAACACCGTCATTATTGAGAATAAAATTTACACTATCTAACAAAAGAGTGACACGCATACTTTGTTGTTGTTGCTGCAACTGCTGTTGTTGATTTTTTTGCTGGTGATCTGGCAATTTTTGTGTTGTAGTTACTATATTTTCTCCTCCTTTAGACTGTTCCTGATCTACAAATGTATTTAATACAAAGTTATATAAAGTAAGGACAGAGCTCCGTGTAACAATAAAATTGAGCGTTGATAATGCGACTGTCGCTGTTTGATCCATTCCATTGTATTTATCAAAATATTCTGGACTTGATTTATCCACACGAATATAATTCACATGCACAAGCTCTTTGATATTGCTATTATAGTCGTTGTCTGCTGAAAACGACGGATCTGTTGTGTTCTGTAATACTTCTTGATCCGATGTAATCAAGTACTTGAACTCATCACCATGTTTCATACGATCTACCACATCCAGTGATTTGAGTGATACTTCAATCCGTGTATCAAATGGTCGAAGCCGATAGTCCACCGACAAGTGTTGCAATACAAGATCACATAACAAAGTTTCACGACCCTCTGTTGCTTGGAAAATATTGGCTGATGCGCGATCTACTTGAAAATTCAATTCGAAGATTCTCTGGTGTACACTGCTATTACGTTTTCCTGGAGTTGCTTTCACTGCCGCCGTGCTATGCGATACCAAAGTGGTATCTTCACTTTCACTATCCAATACAAATTCCTTTTCAGCTTGTTCCCATAATCGTGTATGCATAAGCCGACTGTTATTGTTGTCATCCCCACCGTCATCCATTGTGTTCTGCTGATCATTATTAATATCACCTCTATTCAAAATACCAGATGCTTCAATCAATCGAGGAATTTCCATAAGAATACGGTATTTTGTATCAGAAAAGTTAACAGCCAATAATGGTAAATGGCCAGAAACCTTAAGATTAGTAAGATCCGTCGAATTGCGAATAATACACATTTCCACGAGAAACGTCATACTGATACGATCAACAAGATGTAGATAATTATTTTCAGGTTTAGGGTTTCTGACTTGATTCATACAAGTATCTATGGAATCACCAATAAGAATCTTCGTTTGTGTCAAATGAACTGCAAACTTATCATACATGAGAGATCGTAAGCGCACATAATCATCGCTAGTATAATCGATAGCACGTTTGTTTTTGATTTGTTGAACGATTTCTGGTGGCGCTAGATCACTCTCAACGTTAATATGGCCTGCATCAATCACAATACCACGGGAGTTTGGAATGGTACAGCTATATAAAATTTATAAATCAATATTTTGTTAGTATAATATATTTCTCAATTATTCATTAAACTTTTATGCCAACAAAAAAAGTTGTAAAGTAGAGAGGACATACTCTTCGGGAATAACAATAACAGGTGCATCCATATCAACCTTTAAATCAAATGTTGTATGTTGCTCTAAAGCATATTCCAAATTAACTCGAGTTTGATTTTTAATATCTTCAAAGGTATCCCCGGCAATTTCAATAAGTGCATTGATACTATCTGCGCTAGTTTCTGGTGGTGTGAAAAATTTAATCACGTCACGAATAATGATCGGGTTATAAACAATATCAATATTACGCATCACCAAAGCAACACCATTATCTGCACGTCCATCAAGTGGTTTATGTTCAAATACGACTGAGAAGAATGGATCTTGGATTGTAGAATATTTCAATAATTGTGGATCGACATTAGACCGTCGACGAAGACTATCCCGCTTCTTTTTGCTATCGGTATTCTTGCCACCGTCATTATCATATTCTTGCTCTGCTTTTTCCTTTGCACCAATAAGTTGTCGATACTGGGTATTTTTAGTCACGCCATCATATAGTCGTAAATCACCCAAAGCAGCAGAAGCCTTAAAGGATTCAACATAACGGATAGCACCGAGAATTACAGTATCAAAGATAAGTGAAATCACCTCAGTTGGTTCTTTAGCATGTGGGTTCCGTTTTATTGTAAATGACCCTTTGTTCAATGTTGTTCTCAATGAAAGTTTCATCGTCTAAAACAAACAATTGTTAATTATAACTCTCTTTACAAGATAAATCGAAAGGACAGTAATATTAAGAAATATCAAATAACATACATCTTTTGCAAAAGCTACAGCAGCAGCAGCCTCTGCCTTGTCCTCATCATATTCAATGGCATCATAAAATTCTTGTTTTTGTTCATCAGTAATTACCAGATCTTGATTTGGCTGAAAAAGAAAATAGCGCTTTAATAACATATTTTGGACATAGTTTACAAATGTTGTATAAAAAAGTAAGAGTTCTTACCTCCAGGCCACCTTCAGCATTTGGATCTGTTCCATACCACCATGAACTCAACCAACCCCCTCCCGCTGCTTGTTGAGCATTCGCTGCATCTTTACGCCTTCGTTCTTCTTCAGCTAATATAAAAAAATTAAAACAATGTTGTTAGCGTTTCTGATCAAGTAGCTGAATTTACCATATTACGTAATCATTAATTACCTAAAATTGCCATTTCGCGCTTCAACCGAGATTTGGCACGACTACGATAAAACCGAATATCTTCATAAGATAATCTATGTTCAAGCTCATCTAACATTTCTTCTTGTTCTGGTGTTGCTCGATTCAATTCACTGGAAACATAACAATCAATATAAGCCAATCGGTCATCCCTTCGTTTTTTGAAATGATCCCATGTCCATCGATAATTTCGGTCATGGATTTCGGATAATACTGCATTACCCGCAAATTGAAAATATTTCAATGGTTCTGTTTTAGGCGTAACACCTAATCCAGGATGTAAATGAAGATACTATTATAGAATAATATATCACGCTGTTATTTTCTTCTTTGTTTCTTTAATTAACAAGCATAGCTAAAAAAAAATCGTGGCCATACCTTTTGTTTTTTCAAGTAAGAATGGAATAAATCTACCATCAAAATTGTATCACGATACTGTTCATCATCAATGACAAATGATAATTCATCGAATAATAATGTTGCATCGACTTTTGGAACATCACTACCAAATTTCTTGTTCATTTTGATCTAGAATATTATATATATCCATTTAGCACTAGTTTTGGCTAATATAATATGCTAATTTTCCCCCGTTTGTCGTGTAACCATAATAATTACCCGTCCTGTTCCCGACACTGGCTTTAGAATATACTGATGTTCAGAAGGAATATGTGCTTTTGTAGCAATCTATTGTATTTTCACAAAATTCAATTAACATAAATATTTACATCGCACAAAATACCCAATAGCCTGTACTGTTTCTCGTTCTTTTTCAGTATTTACCAATTCCTTAAATATTCTATGCGATTTCTCTTCGTCCAGCGACGCCAATGATCGAGTATTTGTATTCCAATAAATTGATAATGATTCCAATGTTGCCAACTATATACATTGTATTTAAAAAATTAATTAACTCAAAATGTCAACTCGAAGTTTCCAAGGTGATTTCCACACCTTCAAGGATGAGACAGACGACAATATTTATTGTTACGACAACAATTGCTAACCTTATGAATCGTATTGATAGCATCACCGATAGTTTGAGGGATCCAATTTTCATCGGTAGAAATAGCTGATAGTTCGCTTAACGTAATACCGGCAGCAAATCGTTGTGGTGCTGATACATTATCTTCATACCGTACGTGAATATTAGTTACTGAAAATTGTAAATTATTCAATACTTTGGTCATAAGCTGTTCTGCAAAGGTTTCATTTTTTGCATCAGTTAAAGGCTTGGCAAGTTCGGAATTTGCTAGTTTGCGCATTTTTTGTTGATATTGCCGTTCATCAAGTTCGTCCACCGTCATCTAATAATAAAGATATATTCCATTTAAATAAAAATTTGCGTCTTATTTTCCTTTATTTTTAAGTAACAGAAAAAAAATTCTTACGGTAGTTTCGCTTCGAGGTCCAGCAAGTACATAAACGTCTTTAATGTAAACCATGACAGGTTTACCCTTTAGATTGGACCATGGTATATTAAGTGTTAATTCACCAAGGTGTCCTGCATAGTAATTGTATATTGATTATATAAGTACATAACAATGCAAACAAACAAAAGCAAGGGGTGTGAAAACGGGGGGGGGAAACAAAAGAACTAGGCTAAGGTAGAGCACTAAAGTTGAAAGCTTATATTACCTTCCAAAACATCCACTGGAAGATCAAGTTTGTCAAGCGCTTCACGTTTTAATTTCAAATTACGTAAAACCACCTCACCTAAAAATAATATAATGATAGATTGTATAGTAATGAGTTTCCAGTGTGTATGAAAAAAACGCGTTCTAATGAAGATCGGCTATTATTATTACCTGACCATATACCAATTTGTAATTGGTTATAGTTCAAGTTAGATACATATGCTCCAAGAACCCTATTTAATAATGTGGAAACTAGGGATTCCAACATTGTAATGAGGTAATAACTGGTGTAATATGTTTATTAACAAAAGAATATAAAAGACGAAAATAATATATACAACTCTCGAGTAAAATCAAAGCAAAAAATATAAAAAACTGAGTAATGCGTTCAGCATTTCCATTTCTGTGTTTAAAAATAATAGCGCAAAATGATGCTATTACTAACAAATGAACTATATTTAAGCCTACTATAAACGTCATGCTTGAATAATCCAAGAACTTTTTTTTTTTTTTTGAAAATGACAATACTAAAAATGTAAATTGTATAAATTGTAATTGTGTACATTTATGAAAAAAGTTTTTGTCTGCTTTGTTTTCTTCTAAACTATGCAAATGGAAAGAAAGCGTAATAAGAAGGGGGAGAGGGGATTGATATATATAAATACAGTTCAAAAATAGGGAAAAAATGGAATGAGAAAATATTACGCCTGGCGAGAAGGTATATGTAAGTCAGTGGTGTTATCAATGACGGGATGTTGATGATCAATATAGACATTCCAATCCTGCCAACCTGTAGCAGAATTACAAGGGGTAGTCGTAGTAGTACTGGTAGGTGTTGATGAAGACATAATAAATGATGGTGGTTGAGAATGTGGTTGAGAGGTTGAATGATGATGATGTATGTTAAAAGCAATTGTTGATGGGTTATGAGATGTCATCATATAATGTTGTGGGGAAGGCTGTTGAGTATGGAAAGCAGCAGCAGCGGCAGCCACGCCGGCAATAGTAGGTAAAGCTTGCGGCGGCGGTGGCGGCGGTGGGTGATGTGGAAGTGGCGTATGATGATGTGTAGCAAGTGAAAGTGGGAAAGAGTAATCATGATGGCTGTTACTATTATTACGAAATGACGATGCTGATTGTTGATAATGATAGTTAATAGATAACTGCGATGTTTCAGGTTGTGGTAAGAAATAGTTTGTAGGTTGCTGTGATATAGCGGATTCAACATCAGATCGGATATCAGGTGTGATTCCACCTACTACACTACAATTAAGCATACGTTCAAATAAGTGATTAGATTTTGGATACTCTTCATCACTATGTGGTCGACCGCCATTATCATTATTATTATTTATCGTTTTTGTCGGTGGATTTTGTTGTTGGTGAAGCGTATTAGTAGAAGATATAAGTGCTGTGTTGTGTTGATACGAATGTCGATGAGAGGTAGGTGATGGTGATGATATAGAAGGTGCTAGTGTTAGGGTACTTGGTAATGCTTGGCCAGTCGATGACAGTTTTGGTGATAATGGCGGTAATGATATTGAATCGAATGGGAGGTTATTAATTGTAATAAGCATGTGAAGAATTTCGATGACACGCGGTGCAGGGCACAAGTGTTGGTGTAACTTTAGAAGCGATACAGACTCCTGAAGTGTTTGTAAATTCTGTGATGACGCACGGTCCTGCAATACATTAGACAGGTGCGCCAAAGACGACTGAAACATGGCATAGACAAAGCACGTGGGTAAGCAAAGAGATAAAGAAGAATGCTCTTCAGTCGGCATACTACTATAATGACGAAGTATATCCGAAATACTTGTGGCGGCTTGGGTACATGTTTTTCTTGAGTCCGCAACAATTGTTTGCAAATCAGGGAACTCGGTTGCAGATAATTGAATAAAGGGCCGATGAACTAATAACACTATGGTGTAGTAGAATACCAACAAATGCCCTGAGAATAATAGTAAAATAGAAAATAGGAGTTTTTCATATAAGTTTGAAAGTTATTTCTTATGAGCTGTTTTTTTTCTGCCGATTTACCGACAAGAAATTTTTGTCCAAAACAAGAATAAACAGTAATTTTTTTTACCTTTCTGAGTTGGTGAAATCACACCATCCCCTTCTTCGTCTAGCAAAGCTTTCCAATTCTTTAAGCGCCGGTCAAATACGACAAGTATCGTAGGATCGTCCAATCCAGCATTGGAATTACTTCGTTTTGCTTTGGGTGCATACAAAGCTTTTAATACTCGTCCCAAAATTTCAGACAGTTTAATTAACAAAATAAAATGTTGATAAATAGGTTGCTTTTGCTTTTGATCTTGATTCGTTGTTGCTGTTGTTGTTGTTCTAGTAGTAATATTGTTATCATTCCCGGTAGTTTCTGTATCATCATTGTCTGTGACTTCGTATGTAGATGGCATTGAGGTGTCAAAATCCCGGTCTAGTATTGTTAATGGTTTACCAGCGCGTGCACTCATCCATCGGTCTAGAATGTAACAAACATAAAAGACACGATGTCTAGTCTCAATTTCTGACGCAGGGAGTTTCCAATAGGTGCATGAACGATGCAAGCCTAAATCTTGTGCCATGCGAATTGCGCTGCCAAGAGTATACCATTGTACAGACTCGACATCACCATCATCCATATCTAGATACAAGGTCATAAGAAGTGCTGCTTGAACGTGACACAGCCT
Source organism: Circinella minor (assembly GCA_016758965.1). NCBI lineage: Eukaryota > Fungi > Mucoromycota > Mucoromycetes > Mucorales > Lichtheimiaceae > Circinella > Circinella minor. Next base: position 157,422 of record JAEPRB010000061.1, read on the forward strand.
TGAGCGAAGCGAGTCACGCAAGCGTTTCATGACCTTCCTAAAATAGACATCGCCAAATTCATTTGCATGTTTGTCTTTGAAGTGCTGGCCAGAAAATCGGAATGTAAGTGCCAAGATTGATTGTACAAGTACTTGCGGCGCACGCCCGGCATTGTATTGGTCAAAAAACCTTGTTTTGTTAATAATGGGAAGAAATGGGTGTAAATGTGAAAAATAACTATGGAAATAAAAAATAAGATGATTAAATTATAATGACAGAAAATTATTGTGTGATGTTAATAAACGTATGGGGGAAATATCTGTGAATGTGTGAGTGCTAAATCTTTTTTTTGCTTGGCTGATTATAATACGTTATTTGTGTTCCTGTCACACACATTGAAAAGTAACATATAAAGTTTTACTTACAGTCCAATCATTTTGTCCGATAATTGTTTGGTTGGTCTTTTGTTCACAGTCGGGGATGAGGATGGGTGGGAACGTTGGTCATGACCATTATCGAATACTGAAGAACGCATAGAAAGACCAACGTCAAGTCGAGTATCTGGTTTTCCTGTATGAACAATCATTAATTCATCTTGACCCATCATTTGCAAAACGACATTATCGCGACCAGGCCATCGGATATACGGCTTTGATTTGAAAACGTCATGGTCAATTACTTGTAAGCCGGCTGAATGCCCTGTATATTTTATCGTATCGTAATCTTTCAAGTCCAATTTGGTTAATTGTTGTTGAATATCGGCTGTGGGATCAAAATCGTCTTCGTCGTCTTCGTCGTCTTCTGATGATGAATCTGATGGTGCAGGGGGTGATGATACTGTTGCTGCTGCTGCGAAGGATGAAGTGGCGGTCGCAGCTGCAAGAGCTTTGTCTGGTAATATTTCATATTGAAAGTCGTTCTTTTCGAGTTCCTTGATACTAGAATTCGTAAGCGATATAAGAAGTTGCTCCATTTTTTTACATCGTTTCTCGAGATTATCGACATATCTAATATTATTTTTAGAAATTACTACACAAAAAGAGGAATTGCGTGCGTATAATATAAATGAAAAGAAATCTTACATGCTGGGTGGACCTCGTTTTTTACGAACCGTTTGAAATTCGCATGTATAACCCCACTAAAACAAAAGTAAGTTTTCATATATTTTTAGAATAAATAAAACAGTAATATGTTAGCTTTTCTTCTTTTCGTTTCTCTTTTCTGATCAAAAACTTTCTTTCGATCTGACTTTTTTTTCTTTAAAAAAAACATGTATATATAAACATACAGCTCGACAGTTTGAACAAGGAACTGATGCATCTGCATCACAACGAGACTTTCGTTTACGACAAAAATCGCAACTACGTTTCGCACGAGTACGTTTTAAGGGTATAGGTGCACTCGATAATGAAGGTGATGGTGTTGGTAGATTATTTTTATGCGTATGCAAGGGATTGGACGCTGATGCAGTTGGAGAATAATGCAAACTATTCATTTAACATGAGAATTATAAGTCTTGGAGAAAAAAAAAAAAAGAGAAAAAAAAAATTAGGAGAGAAAAAGCAAGGGAAAAAAAAACTAACTCTAAAAAAAATTAAGAGGAAAGCGGAATATAATCACGTTGGATTTCCTTGATCGGTTTAATTGGCTAAGAATCCCGACGCCTAACCAACTTGACTCAAAAAGGGCAAAAAGACAGAAAAAGTAATAATAGATAAAATAATAGATAAAACGTATATATAATAATAATTAATAATAATAAAGAAAAAAGGAAATGCAATTGTAAACTATATTACTGCTGTGTAAATTTGATATTATTGCTGTCTGTTTAAATTATTAAGCATACTATAAATTATAGAGATATCTTTTGTGAGTAAAATAAAAATCATTATAACACAAAAATTTAGGACTGAAACAATTTGATTACCTCAACATTTTTACATTTTCTTGTCGATATTGATCTCGCTCATTCAATAATTCCGCGATGGTGGTGGCCTGTTCCTTAATCTTGGCCTATTAAAGATTGGGCGTAAAAATAGGGAAAAAATTTGTTAATGAATCAGGTCGCAAGAAAAAAACGAATCTCCTTATTATTAAGTATTTGCCACCCAAAGAAGTAGATATTTAAACGATGTCAATTTTTTTATTACCTCATTATCATTATTTTCTTGATTTGCCCATCGTAACTCCATTGCAACACCGTTATGCTTATCTCCAAGCGACCTATTGGTTTCTTCCATCTCTGCAATTTTAGCACGGTGAGCTTGGTGTAATTTTTCTAAATCTTTTTGTTGAGCACTTGTTACAGTTCTTAAACGATATGAAAAATCTTCCAACTCTTTATCCTTCATATCTAACAACTTTTGCTGTGTTTGATGTAAAACCGTCAGTTCTTTTTGATGTTGTGAAACAACAGCTTGCATTTTCCGCTCCCATTCAACCTAAAAACAAAAATAACAAAACAAAGTGTTTGTTTTATGTATTTGTGTTTTAATAAAAATTATAAATATTTACTACATATTAACCTCTCACTCTCTTTTCTTCATTTGTTACCTCCTTCTTTTGTAAAATTTGTTGCGTATCACCGTTTCTTGCATCACTTGCCATGCGTTCCCGAAGTCGTTCCTCGACTTCTTCGATTTCTTTATCCTTGGCATTGATCAGTTTATCATAAGATATTTTCATCACTTTCAATTCTTCTTCTTTGTCCCCAGATGATTGTAAACGACGCATTTCATCGTCCACACGCTGCATCTCCGCTTCGTTCCGTTTGGCTCGCTCGCGTTCACTTTCCATTTGTGTTTGAAGTAACTGTACTTCATTTTGATGAATTTGTTTTTTTGCCTTCAATTCATCTAACCATTCGGCCTTTTCTTGTGCGTGGGAATTTGTCATATTTGCAATTGTTGTTTTGGCCAACTAAATATTATAAAAAGTTAAAAATTTAGTGTACCACATTTGATTTAACGGTTCGGTGTCAGAATATATTAAGTTAAATTGATTAAAAAGATAGTTGCATATATAACCTCATGGGTCTTTTCCTTTTTTTTTCTTATTTTCAAAGAGTCAAATTCGTTATGATTATTTACCTCTGCAGCAGATTCATGTTTATCTGATCTTGCAATCAAGTCTTCCAATTGTTTTTGAAGTGCTTCAATGGAATTAGCATGTTGTTCTTCTAGTTTTTGAATACTTGAAGAGTGGTTATCATTTAATGCTTGTATTTGTTCTTTGTGTTCTACAGTCAATTTGCTCCATGCAGCTTCAATATCTCGTTCAGCATTTGCTTCTGCTTCTTCACGAAGTTTTTCATATTCGACATCACGACGCGCACTAGCGGTCGCCATATGTTCTTTGTGTGTTTGCTCCAAAGTTTGTTTTTCCTTAATAGCTTGTTGTTGAACTTCTTCATGTTGCTTGGTTACATTTGCTAGTCTAGTTTCCAGCTGCTGTTTAGCAACGGTATGTTCTTCAATCACACGTTGCATTTGTGCTTCATAATCTTTGGCAAGTTGAGCCTAACAAGCATGGTTATATATTAACATTTTAGATTAATCATTTTTTATTCTTTTGGTTTCATTGTTTCTTTAAAAAAGATAAACTAACAGTAAATACCTCAAGTTCACCCCGTGCATTTTCAGCTTCAGTTTTGGCTTTCATTTCAGCTTTTTGTAATGCTTTGGTATGATCATCTTGTAATTGAGTCAAAATAGCTTCATGCTGCGTTTTCAGGGCTTGTAATTGCTCTTTAAATTCAGCTGTAGCTTGTTCCTATAAGTGATATATTCCTATATTAGTAAACCTTCTTTATTTATATACAACAAAAGCTATTTTTGGTGAAATTATAAAAAAAATTGAACCATATCCGGTTACCTTTGCTTGAGTCACCGCTATTTCTTGTGAGCTACTATTGGTAATTTCCTTCGATTTAACTTCCAAATCTGCAAGTACAGCCGCATGGGCTTCCTTTAGATGAGTAATTTCGCCATTTCGTGCTTTTTCGTGTTCAGCTTGAGCATCAGCAAGTGCTTTCAACTCTTTTGCATGTGAATCTTTTATATCATCCAATTCCTTGTTATGTTGCGTTTTTAAAGTAGCAATAGCAGCTTGAACTTCTCCAAGAGTCTAGAACAAAAAATCTACAATTTTAGAAACTTGCGGAAAAAAGTGTGTGGCGCTATTTTTTGTTTGGCTTGGCTTTTTTTGTATTACCTGTGCCTCCTTTTGAGCGTTTTCAAGAGATGTGGCGTGTTCTGCTTTTAATTTCTCCAACGTTTCAGCATATTCGTTGTTGCGGACTTCATGCTCTTGTTTAAGCTTTTCCAATGCTTCTTGATGCTCTTTGTTATGAACTTCATGTTCTTGCTTAAGCTTTTCTAATGCTTCTTGATGCTCTTTTTGAACAGCTTCACGCTCCTGATCGTGTTGACGAGTATATTGTAACTTGAGTTCATTTAATTTGGAATTGTTTGTTTCTTCAAGCCGTGCGAGTTCAGCTGCATGTATCTCCTTAAGTGCCGCCTTTTTGTATTTTTTGTAAACAAATAATTATATTACCGTGAGATAAATATACAGAAATAAATGACATCACTGTTTGCAACGTTTCCATATTTTCCTGCTAACCAAATTTGATAATACAGCCCCCTTTTTTTTATTTCTTTATTTTCCTACTTTACCTCAACTTCTTGTTTAATTGTTTCCAATTGTCCACCGCGTTCAGATGTCAACTTTTCAATTTCTTGTTGATGTTTTTCCGCCAATTCATCTCGCTTGGCAAATGCACTTTTTAATTCTCCCTCTAACTGTTCCACACGGGTATTATGATGAGTCTGAACTTGCTCCATAGCCTGTTGATGACTGGCACCAAGTTGCTCAATCTTAAGCTCAAGTTCTGCTCGTAATTGTGACTCGGATTGAACAAGGTTGCTACCCGTATTTCTTGCTTCTTTTAATGCTTCTTCATGTTTGACAGATAATTCGTTCAAGTTATTTTCATGTTCTTTTATCAACTTGTTGAGATGCTCATCTTTTTCTTGTTTGGAAAGTGTCTTTAAATCTTCAAGTGCTGCAGTATGCTTTTGTTCCAATTCGGCAAGTTTCTCTTCATGGCTCTTTTGGATTTCAGCCAAGTTTTCAGTATGAGCCTTTTCGATTTGAGACTGTAATTATAAAATGTTTTGTCAGTAAAAAAAAATATAATATGTGCTTGCTTTGCTGGTGTTTGCTTTGTATTAAACTATTTGCCCCTGTCTCGCTCTATTTCTCTCTCATACACACACACACACATGCCTTTCTTAAAAAAACTAACCTTTTCATTTTGTTTCTCAGAAGCAATACGTTCTTCATATTCTTTAATAAGCGCCTCCTTTTCCCGAATTGTTGATTCCTTCAAAATTGCGTGCTCTTCTTGAGCAGTTTGTTTTTCATCTTCCAATTTATTCAAAAGAGATTCGAATTCTTGCTTAGAAGCCATTAATTCTTGCTCAAATTGCTGTCGGCATGCAATCTGTTTCATCAAAACCAAATAGTAAATAATTTTTGTTGACCATTATCACCCATAAATTACATTCTTGAATTTAACCCCCCCCCCGATATTATATATATGCATACCTCAATATCGCCGCGAGCAGCATCCACTGCAGTGACACTAGTAGCTTTACGAACTTCATCCAGCTGTACTTCATGGGATTCTGTAATAGCTTGTACTCTTGCATTGTGCGACTTTTGAAGAGCGGCGATCTCCGCCTAATATAGTGTGTATATGCAGGATAGGGGGTTGCCCATAACAATTAATGAATATATGTTTTTTATTTTTATTTTTTTGTGATCTGTATGACACTTTGTGTGCATATTTACCCGCAGTGATGACGTGATCTCATCCATATTTTGTTGATGCTTGGAGTCCATGGATTCATTTTGTATGCGAAGCTCTTCAAGCTTTTTTTCGTAAGAATCGATCAATTTTTGACGTTGATCTTCAAAGGAAGCTGTTAACTCTTTAGTCTTCGCTTCCATTTCCTACATTTATAGAAATTATATAGGCGTAAAAATAATCGCAATATATATTTCCTATTTTAGAACTCCCTTTCTGATATTTTGATATATAAATTCCCTCCATATTCTTACAGTTAATTTTTGACTTAATTCGTCATCAGCCGCCTTGTCATTCGATCCTGCAGCTCTTAACGTTTCCAATTCACCTTCATACTTTTCTTTTAATGCTTCAACTTGTTCAGCATGTTGCTGATTTATTTGGTTGGTCAAAGTAGTCAAACGACTCTGATGTGATTTATGCATTTCCTAAAAGAAACAGATTATATACACAAACATTTCAATTATATATATTTTTCTACTTTTTACACGTACACATGACAAAAATAATAATGAAGCACACTGTGTAACTTTGAACATACCTGAATATTATCACGCATCACATCCATATCCTTTTTCAATTTCAAAATCTCTGATTCCTTTTCATGAATTTGGGAATGCAAACCATTCTTTTCACTTTCGAGTTTTTCACGTAATTTTTCAGTATGATCACGAAGTTTTTCTTCAATAGCTTCTCGTTCGCGTGTTAAAGAATTACGTTCTTCTTCGTGCTCTCCTTTCAATTTTGTCAGTGCTCCTTCAGCTTCCTCTTTGGCAAGTTTAAGTTGCTCTTGAACTTCACCCAATTCCTTTTTTAAAGCATCCAACTCCTCCTCGGTTGCTGATGTTGATGTTGCTACGACTTCTTCTACTATTGTCGAATCCTCCTTGATCGCGTCCTCTCTATTTTCTTTTGATTCTTGTTCGTTATCATCGACTAGTGCTGATTCATCCGATGATGATTTTTCTTTATTTTGTTGGTGTTCCTGAAGCTCAATTTCGAGCGTGCTGAGTTTTTCTTTGAGTCCAGTCAAATCTGCTTCTTTAGAATCAAGTAAATGTTGCTTTGCCTCGAGGTCCGCCTTTAATTCTTCGTGCTATATATAGAATATATATGTTTAATATTACGGAGAAAGGGGTAAGGGGGTAGCAACGAACGAAAAGTGACAACCCGCTATATGCTTTTTTTCCCTTCTTTCTTTATATATATTGAAAAAAAAAGCAGAAGTACGAACCTTTGCTCTCAAAGCTTTTAATTCAGCAATTGCTTCTGAAGGTTTAATACCATTAACTGTTGTAGAAGTGGTTCGTGTAGCTGTAGTAGACGAAATTGGTTTACGTGCTGTTGTTGATGTAGTAGTACCAATTGTGGATGTTCTTCGTGCAGCAACACCTGGTGTTGAAGTGGCAACAGATCCTCGTCGTGTTGCAGAAGCAGTAGGCGAGGTAGAAGTTGCTGCTGTGGTTGTGGATCGACGGCTCAAAGTCGATGCCGTCTTGTTCACTGTAGATGGAGATGCTCTACTTGCTGCTGTGGATGGAGATCTTGTTACAGTAGTTGAAGGAGATCTTGTTGCCCGAGTAGTACTTGTGGTTGGTGCGGTAGATCGAGCTGTACTGGTCGTTCCAGCAGTTGTCCGTCTCGCTGTTGAAGACGTGGGTCCTGATGGTACAGGCGTCTTGGTGGGACGGGTTGCTGGGGCTGCTGTACGAACGGAACTGGTCCTAGTTACAGGTGTTTTTGTAGCTCGTGTAGCAGGGCTTGTTGGTGGCGTTCCATTTGTTGCCCCTACACCAGCAGCTGCAAGAGAAGATACCCTTGGCTTACGAGTGGCTGTCGTGGTTCCTTCGGTCATTACTGCAATTCCGTCATTTAGTTTTCTTTTGTTTCTGTCTTATATTTATTTCTAAGGAACAAAGTTATGAAACTAAAAGAATAGAAAACTTTCTTACTTTAAACCGAAAATTCAAGTTATTGTGAGATGAGAAAAGAGACAAAAAAAAAAAAAAAGAAAAAAGGAAGGTGTATTGGTATTCACATTTTTATTTTTATAATACAGCAAGTAAATAAAAAGAGAGTTTGCGGCATCTCAACGGAGCTTAGTCCAAATTAGTCTACCGCTAAAAGGGCATGTTCTAGTAGAGATCTGTGGATACTATAAAAGATCGCCTGTTTGTAAATAATCTAAACAATTCATAATATACTTTTCACCACTTTGTTAATAAGTAATATGATAAAGGATAATTAAATAAGCTATAAAAAACGAATGTTAGAGTAGATTGAATCATTCGATATAAAGGGTCAGGTTTTACTTTGTTCCTGCAGCACAAGCTTTTTTCTTTTTTAATATTTTTCATTCTCGTTTTGTTCCGCACTGCTATTTTTGTGTTGCGGGGAGAATTGTGCCCAAAAATTGATCGAACTCTCGATTCTTGTAATACAAGTTCCTAATGATGAAGTGCTCACACACACATACACACACACACACACATTATTTTATGTAATTAACATAATATACCGCTACCATAAAGACAAATATTGTTGTCAAGATAAAATGCGTTCATCTTTTTTTTTTGTCATGGAGAGTGTTTATCAGTGTATCCAGAAACTTTATCTTGTCAGTGCCCAATGTAACACTATAACGTCTTTTGATAACTTTAAAAACAACAATGAGATTACTTTTTCTCATTGTGATATTGATATATCTCGATGACGCCACAAAAGAAAAGAAAAGCCATGATTGAGGACTAATAAAAGTAATATTACACAAGCTTCGTGCCCATATATGGTGTGGATGACAAGTAGCATGACATGTCGCAAGAAGCATCTTTTTAAGCATGAAATAGACACTGCTGCTATTGCTTTATTGAGAAAAAAAATGGACTTGCTACATGTAAAATAATTTTACGATACAAAATGTTACATTTTATCATCGATTTACAATTTATTTTAAGTGCTGGGAGGTAATTGTAAAATCGATACACATTAATATGATCCTTTATATATATATTATACGCACCTCAATAAGGAGTGTCACTAAACGTGTTTCTTTTTTTTTCAACCCAGCAAAAACACTCACTATTAACGCAATATAACTTTTTTTTTCTTTGTTTCTGGAACAATTTTTCTACAAGAAAAAAGCTATGGGTAAAAAGAAAGCAGCTTCACGATCACAACAACAACAATCCAAGGAACCATTGATCAACCAGGTACCATCGGGTCCTGTTGATGACATACCCGATGATGAAAAGGCTCGCATGATGCAACAATCAGGGCTATTACAACAAGTTAAAAAACGCGAAGCAGAACTAAAACAAGAAGAGATGACTACATCAGTCTATGTTTGGCAAGCATTGTTTATGAGCATTCCATTTGGATTTTTACTTGGTGCCTTTGATGTCACGGTTAGGGTACAATATAGTGAACCATGGAGTTACACTGATCTTGCTTTACGTTCAATAAAAGCAGCACCAGGTAAACTTCTTTTCTTTGTTTTTCTTGAAAAGTGTGAAACTTGAGTATTATACTGTGAATGAAATTATACTAAAAGCATTATTTGCTTTTAATAGCACTTTTCCCACTCATTTATCTCACAAATCGTCACAAGTCAAAAAAGTGGGTTCAACTCCTTATGGCTATGGGATCAGCAGTTGTAGGATCGTTCTTGTTATATACTTTACAAAACACGCCTTCACTAGGTCAGATGGCAAGAGCCCCAGGATTAGCCACAATATGGATTTACTTTGTAGTTCAATTGGATCTTGTACCGGCTTTAGTGACACTTATTTTAGTAGGCCTATATTGGTATTTTGGATTAAAAACAGAATAGAAAAATCAAAGGTAAAAATGAAAGAACCAATAAGGAATTTTATTTATGAAAAAAAAAGTAAAAGATAACACTATGGGATAAAAAACAAAAAAAAAATGTAAAGGGGGAAGACGAAAGGATTAATTATGTTCTTTATATAAATGTGTGTGTTGTATTTAAAATGGGGTTTGACGGGAGGAGGAGGACGATGAGGAATATAAGACTATTTACTTTCGCTGATAGAAGCGAACATAGTATGCAGTACCTATGGCAGCTGCTGCTACAGAAAGTGCAATAACGGGGGACAAGCGCAACAATGTATTGCTAGTTGTATTCTTTTCATTGCCAGCAGTGGGAACCAACTTGTTTTGTTCAGACAATTCTTGAACTTCATCAAACAATCCAATGTTAACTTCAAAAGATCGAATGGCTTCTGTCACAATAAGGTCTAATAATAATAAAACGTTTGTATACTGTTATTAATCTGGGGATCATTGATTCTCTCTGTCTTTGAATCTTATTATTCACTAGTATTTACCTCTTGTACTCTTATCAACTGGTGCCTTATTCAAACGTTCACGATATTCTTCTTTGAAAGCATTATGATTACCAATGTTGCTAAAGTTATAGAATTGAAGACCATCATTGCTATCCCAGTGACCATCACCTTCGGATAAATTAAGAATGTGTTTCTTCAATCGCTTGGCCATAATTTGACCACCGCTTAAATCACCAAGGTAACGAGTATAGCTGTGTGCTACCAATAAGGCAGGGTTTACTTCACATGCGAGTTCCATTACTTCTACGTATTCTTTGATAGCAGGTGTCATAGTAGAAGGGTCTGTTACTTGTGCCAACTTGTCCTTACCATAGAAAAATTCAAGATCTTGACGAAAAAAGAAATGTATATGTTTGGTTAATTTGCCTTATATGATTTTCTTAAATCACTCTAATATATGAAAAATTTATATATAATTTATTACCTTGCAAAAGTGCATTAACTCGACATAATTCAACGGGGAAATGAATAGTCTTAATAGCCGCATTATCCTTATGCTTTTCTAATAACGATTCCATGGAACTAGTATTATCATTATATACATATAATAATATTATTAGTAATTAGAAAGAAAAATAAATAAAGTGTCATACATATAACATACTTGTATATAAAATAAAGCGATGTAATGTAACGACCATATTCGTCGCGGTTAATTTCGCCCTTCAAGAAACGCCTAAAAAGGTAGGGAAAATTGAATTAGCTAACTTTATCCAATATCTGATCGCTGAAGATCTGATAAGACCCAGACATCCTATATTCTCATTTCTCGGTTTTTTTTTTTCACTTCATCTTGATCATTCTCTCTTTTTACGTCCTCCTTTTCCTTTATCATTTATATACATAATACTTACTTTGTAAAGAGACTGTTTTCAGCAGCCTTATGGGCAACCTTAGTTCCTTCACGCATAGCAGCGGCTAATTGAGGATCTTCTAAAATTTCACTATCAAGATCCTTTCTGGGGACGGGTGTTGATGGGCTGGTAGGTTCAACTGTCTTTTCATCATTACTAGAAGCAGCAACTTGACCCATGGCAGAATCAGATACAATTTGGTTAAGCATTTGAACAAGAATAGCACCTTCAGGGGATTCAGCGGATTCTATCAAATTTAATATATATAAAAGAGGTAAATATCTCGTGAGCAAGTCATGCGTACAAATCGCAATTGCATTATTATTATTTTATATTACGATCTATGATATTACTGTTAATAATAAAAACTAAATAAGCATACTTTGGATATCAATGTTAGGATGTTCCTTTGGCATATCACTGAACAATGATCGAATTTCTTCTTTGTTCTTGTTCGAGAAAGGACAACCTAAAAGAAAAAAAAAGAAAGGGATCCCACCAAGAAGAAAAAAGTTAAGTAAAAGATATATTCTGAGTCGTTATTTGGAAAAAATAAAAAATAGTTGACACTGACCTTCTTTAAAAGCAGGACTATCGATGATAGAATGAAAGAAGAAAAGGAAAAAGATCCACCAGTTTTTTTTAGTGTTATATATATTGCAAAACTTCTTATGCGGACTTTATGAATACAAAAAAAAAAAAGACAGTTGTTCCTTACCATTTGGAAAGGTCGCTGAATCCACTAATGACTTGACTTTCTACTTTAGCATAAGGGCAGCCAGTAGCAAATGCAGGACATTGACTTCGAAGCTCTTCGGTGTCTGCTAATTGATCAAGACCAGGATGAGGAAATGAAGGTACTTTAATAGTTGTTTCAGCCATTTTTAACAAATTTAAATACAATTAAAAAATTCAAGGGTCAGGTACTCTAGATGGGTTGCGTATGTAAGTGGGGAGGGGAGTTAAATAATAGTAAAAAGAACAATAAAAAAAAAAGCTAAAGTTAAACACTTCCTTATCGGAGATTGATTGCGCGGCGAGACGGACCATGACAGAAAACGAACCACTTTGTGTTTATTTTCTTTCCACAATTTTTCTATCCTAGTTTTTAATTACAACGTTGAACTTTTATTTTTATTTTTCTTGATCAGGGATGATATAAGTTGGTATTATGACTAACTACTGGCAGATAATTGTTGATATTATACTTGACTACTTTTCTTTAAAAAATTCTTTAGTTTGACATAGCGATTACGGTTTCACAGTCTCTGTAAACGGATCACAGGAAAAGCCAAGAAGCTGTGTCATAATAACATATATACAATACTCTTTCCTTGTTCTATTGTAAAAACCGGGGAAACAACAGTCTAATCTATTATGGAATTACTACTGAGCTATCCGGACTTCTGGGTAATACAATGAATTCTTCTCTCCTATTTATATATATACTCTAAAATTGAAACTTCGTGATGCTCTATTTCATGGCAAATGATTTTTTTATCCCATCAACACTATTTTCAATAAAATGTAGTAACATTCTACATTAATTATAAAATAAATAAATAAAATAACCGTTTACATGTCGAAAAAAATAACTATTAATTTGATTGCTATGACAGTGATAGCTGTCATATCAAATATCGTTGACTAGCCATACGAATATATATATATATATATAGTAATCGATGCCTTAAGTAAAAGAATGTCGGGTGAAAACGTGTTATGTTAACAATGATATGAGTGACACAGACGTCAATGCTTTCTTTTACCATATTCTCATCATTGGAAATCAGCGACTCTGACTATACAAAATACGATCGGACATAAGATATACAGTAATTGTTATCCGACTCAAGGTTTTTCAATCGTGAGTATAATAGCCAATCACCAAGTATAATGAAAAAGCATATGGCGGCCTTTACATCGCAAAAATATGTATAAAAGAACATTTACTTTTATTGCAAGAATCACATTAGCTCTAGGTCAATATATCGGTGAAGTAATACAGCACACAACAAATTGAGTACATCATGTCAATTATTATACGACTTTTTTCTTATACTTCTTTTCTTTCCAAAAAAAAAAGTGCGCGCTCCAAACAAAATGCCGCATATTCCATTATAGTAGTACAATTAATCCATGCGGATGGTCACATACGTTGCATCCGTTTCGGATCTGATAAAAGTCTAACATATAATAAAGTCAGCTGCTACTGGAATCTTTGTGTCTTTCGATATCAAAAAAAAAAAAAAAAAATCTCACCAAACAGGATGCTATAATGGATAAAAAAAAGTTCTTTAAAACACTTGCTTTTAATAATTTTAAAAAGACAATATCTTACCTATAGCAGCCCATTAGTCAAATGGTTTAAACTTCAATAATATAAACAAAAGAAAATTTTGTTGTTATTGCTCAAAAAATATAATTGTTGGTTAAAACAACAAAGTTCAATTCTTTTTTGTTTAAGTGTAACAAGAACCCTTTTCCTCAGACCATTGTATTATATATTGCGCGGAGATACCTTGTTTTACTGATGCGCTATTGTCATTGCGCAAACAGAATACCAGTTCATTATTTCAAATCACGTTCTTGAATTAAAAAATCATATGCTAAAAACCCCCATATTGTTTTCTATAGCCACCGTAGTGGTATCAATTTTATGCGGCGCTATTGTTACCAAAATCACCAAACGAACTAGTAACAGAGGACGATAACAATTTACAAAATTTTAGTATACACATATTCACCACCTTCTTTAGGAAAAATTAGGTTTATAATAGGTCTATATAATGCAGCAATTGTAAAGGTGTTGAAATTGAGAGTTTGTATAAGAAGAACAAATAGAGATGGTTTTTTCTTACCCTATCATATAAAAAGATTATATGATAGATAAATATATTTAATATGATGCACGCAGAATATACAATATTTCTTCTGTCTACAGTAATTGAAAAGATAAGACAATACTTCTTATATCATATCTGCCAATCTTTTATCTTAAGTTTCAACGCGATTATGTATTTTCTGGTCTCTTTGCTTTACGTATGTCAGAGGATTGAAAACGTATTTTGTCACGTAACAAAAAAAAAGATAATTTTTTTATAAGAATCATAAAGTATGTCAGTATTGGTATTTTTACGTAGTTAAAAATATATAACGGTGGTTTGAAAAATACTTCTCTTTAGATTATACATACCAAAACAGTACATATCCATACTGAATTTTGATACTTATTTTTTTTATATAGAGTAAAGTTATAGACTTGACTTGGAATATTACGTACGTATTGTTTTTCTGAAAAGATTTTTTTGTTTTTTTACTTTTTTTTGTAATTCTACACATTTTTATATCCCCTCTATATTACAGAGATACGTATTTAATAAAGAATTATTAGCTCAAAAGATTTCAACAGTTGAAATCATTTAAAACATTGACACTCGCGGGTTAAGATAAATGTATCATAGCAACAAATTCTACGTGCTACTGTAAAGTTGTTAACACTTTTTCTTACGTTGCGTAATCTTTACACCACTACGTACGTATTTCGTACCCTAGACAAATTTACCAGTTGTTAAGTTTAATCAACCACTCTTCCCCACCCGAGACGGTCAAGTATTCTTATTGTTGTTATGCTCACAAGATTGTCGCTTATGTTCTTGTTTTTAAAATTTCTTTGAAGTATAAAATGACGTAATTCGTTACTTTCGTATTCGTATATTGATTTATGATATTTACATAAGCTTTTTCATTTAGAACCTGTTGTTTTGATCTTCTAGGTGCAGATAGGAATTTACTGATGTTTTTGCTCATCTTAGAGTAAATTGTGTTTTTTATTTATTTCAAGGGCACTACAGACACAAGAAAAATATTCAAACTTTACCATTGAACTGCCGGATATAGTATGTATACTGTATATATTTATAATGGTTTCAAGTAGCCATTCTGATCTTCATTTGTATGACATATCCTATGGTTTTCCAAATTATATTATATATTAAAAACCTATAGTTTGAAAGGTCAGCACCCGAAGAAACTCTTCAGGAAGCGACTACATACACTTGTATCGCCTCCTAACATATAAATATAGTACTTACTTTATCAACCTATTGCATCAAATCACTTTTACCGTTGTCTAATTTAATTAAATGATTAGTATAATTTTTTTATTAAAAATATTTATCAGGATTCCGCAGTAAAAATGATGTGCTGGAAGCTCACATTCTAGCTTTTATTTTATTTTTTAGAAAAAAAATCTCCGACGATGATATGCTGCGGTTCGCTATCATGCTTTTGACATGTTCTCTCTTTCTCTTCTTTCTTTTGCAACAACAATAATCAATACAAAAAAAAATGACAATCGGACCTTTTAAAATTCCATCTATTCCACCAAGACAATTGGAATTGCTTAAAGAGAAATTAAATAATGTAGAGTATCCTAACGAACTTGAAAAAAACAGTACTGTTGGATGGAAATATGGAGCTCCACGATGGGCTGTTGAACCTCTTGTTCAATCATGGTTACATGATTATGATTGGGAAAAAGCACGTGTCAAGATGAACGAATGGAATCACTATCATGCAATGATTCATGGATTACATGTTCATTTTATTCATGAACCGTCTGATAAACCAGACGCTATTCCTTTACTCTTAATGAACGGATGGCCATCTAATTTTTATGAATTTTATAAAGTGATTAAGCCACTTCGAGACGGTGACAATGGCAATCAGGTATAAAAAAAAAGTATTTTTGGTTCATCCCGACGATAAATAAACAAACAAATGACATCAGAATATTCACACAACTTATTTTATAAAGAGCTTCCATGTTGTAATTCCAAGTTTACCTGGATATGGATTCTCGGAAGCGCCAAAATCACCAGGTTATGGTATTGCGAAATATGGTACAATGATGAACGAACTTATGATTACACTTGGATATAATACATACTGTAAGAAAAGAAAAATGATGTTGTTGTTCTAGTGGTTTTTAGCAACATCTATAGATACGTACCGTATGACAAACCATTGTTTTAATAATGGATAATAAATCTTTACTTTTTTGTATATACGTATAGTGCTTGCTGGGTCTGATTGGGGTTCGAACATTGGCAACTGGATGGCTAGAAATTGTTCGGAACAATGCAAAGGTTTTCACAGTGTTATGCCGTTATGTTTACCTCCTTCTCCAACAACTAGACCCTCTCTACTATGGTCACACCCAAAGGCAGTTGTCAAATACTTAATAAGTAGACTCCTCGGTACAGAAGCAGTATATGGTAGTGGTATTGAAGCAGAAGAATTAGCATTTGCTGATTTGGCAGCCGACCCTGAAGCAGGTTATCGAGCCATTCAAGGAACTCGTCCTTATACATTGGCATTTGGTTTGACTGATAGTCCAGTTGGTCTTTTGGGTATGTCGTTACCCTCATGATTAATCAATAATTATAAAAAAAATTATGCAAAAAAATTCATCATTAGCTAATATTAACATATATGATATTTCTTTCTTTCAAATATCTTATATATAACAACACAAACACAGCGTGGATGCTTGAAAAATATCATAACTGGAGCTATCATCCTAGCGGTAAACAAGATATGGAAGCCTTACCTGATACTATTTCCACGGACGATTTTTTGACACTAGTTACCATTTATTGGATGACAGGTTCCATGTCTTCATCAACTCGATTATATTATGAAGCTTTTCATGAAGATCAAAGCATGTCAACATGTATGGGTCGGGTCGAAATTCCTACTGCAATAATACAATTTCCTGCCGAACTTGCAAAGGTATACACATATTATTTTTTAATTTGATATTGCATACATTGGAATCTATAACTCTTTTTTTTTTTTTTTGATTTGATATCATTTTACTATCATGTATAGTTTCCTCGTGACTGGGTAGAAACAAATGTAAACCTTCAGCAATATAGTGAACCTGAAATGGGGGGTCATTTTCCTGCACTTGAGACCAGTGAAATATTGGTGAATGATATTCAACGATTTGGAAAACTTTTGAAAACAAAGAAATGGATTCAATAATAGTGACATAGGGTTTTGTATTTTTACTTAAAATATTGAAGTTCATACATAATTCATTTTGTATCATCTCGAAAAGAAAAATCAACTTTCTCCATTTGTATACACAATTTTTTTTTTACAAAAACATTAATCTGAAAGTATCCATCCTATTTTTGATGGGTAATAACTAACAAAATCCATTTTTAATTCAGTGCAAAAGCTCAACCTTTATATCACCCCTCATATTAATGTTGTTTAATCTCATACAAGTATTATTAATCGACAATAATTCGAGCCTCCAATTCAGCAAATTCTTCAAAAAAGACCTTAATAGCAAAAGAAAGAAGAGAAAATAAAAGAGGGAATTAGCATACGTTGAATAAATGTTATTCTCACTTGATATTATAGTGTATATACCTGTAACAAATCGATGCCATGCTTTACATCATCAGTACCACCGACTTCACGAATCGAGTGCATACTCAATTGAGGATTACCAACATCTATTATTATTATCAAATTAGAAGTTAGTTATATATTAAATATAATAGATGAAAAAGAACATTAGAACTGTTTATTATTATTATTATTAATAATCATTCTTACCGACTGTACGAAGACCAAGTTTAGCACTTAGCATAGGTCCAATAGTGGAACCACACGGGCTATCATTACGAACAACAAATTCCTACAAGCCGGCCGAAAAAAAAAATGATGTTAGTTTTTTTTGTGTAATAATGAAAGAAAACTTTGAGATTATTATTTTTACCTGGATAGGAATCACATGTTTCTTTGCCAACTCCTTCAAAACTAAGCTTGTTACTGCTGTAGTAGCATATCTCTAACAAAATCATAATACATTCAATTATATACTTATGAGACCTCCAATATAATACTATGTTATCCTATATTATACTATTTTACCTGGTTAGCATTGATCTTGATAACAGTACCCTTATGCATTTGTGGTCGATGATTTTCTTCATGTTTATCAGGATAATTAGGATGAATAGCATGAGCCATATCAGCACTAACAAGAATACTCTTATGCATAGCCTCTTCAAAAGCAGTAGGTGATACAGCTTCTCCTGATAATAACTCAGTATTAGCTAAACGTTGAAGAGTCACTGGCAAAAGATTAGAATCAGCACCATGAGCAGTGGTACTACCAATTTCTTCATTATCAAAACAGACTGTAATACGAATATTGGTATCATTTTCCACATTCTTGGATTGAATCAAAGCACGAATAGCACAATAACTCATTTCTTGGTTGTCAAGACGAGGTGAAAAGATAAATTCATTGCAAACACCACCAATGGTTGAGCCCTAATAATAAAGTATATTAAAACACATTTTTTTTTAGTTAGTTCTCATGTATGCATCTTGTTTCTTCACCTATCTTCTCTCTCTTTTTTTTCTTGCCTATACTACCATCACTTTATATTAGTACCTGAGTATCATATAAGGCTAATTCAAAATCACGGATCTGGTTTGCTATATACAATTAAAATTCCGTAAGTCTATCAAAGCTAGTTTTATTTAGACACAAAAACAATATATCACTTACGTTTAATACCAATTTCATCAGCAAGTACACGAACCAACAAAGGATGGTGACTATCTTCTGCTTCAACACTTTCATCACTGTCGATTTTATTTAATTCTCTATAATATTGATAATAATAATAAAAAGTGATAAATGAGCATCCAATTTTGCAATAAATAAATTCAACCCATCCTTCTTTTTATGAAATGAAATACGTACGCTTTAGTAGCAGTAGCAAGGATAGGAGCTAATTGAACTTCCTTGTTAAACGTAAACTATAATAATAACACACAATATTAATCATAGATAAGTTATTGATTCAAGTTGTCGAAATAAGAAGAAAATGTATTATATATATGTATATCTTACACCATCATTGGCAGTACGATCTAAATGAATGGCAAGCGTGGGAATACGTAAAAGAGGTCTATTTTTTTCATTTGTAAGTATGATTCTTCGTTCGAAATGTAAATATTTTAATAAACTATTTATTACCTATTCACTTTGACCAATGTATGACGATATTTTCCATCTTTATCTTCGACCATAACACGTCCAGCAACACTCAAATCACGATCAAACCATGTGTGCCTATATATATATATATATATATATATATCCCATTTTGAATCAACGTAATACATTAATTTGATTATTATTCATAAAAGCAATCATAATATATTGTATATATATTTCTAAAATCCCTTACCAAATACCACCACCATAAAGTTGAACACCCACTTCAAGGTATCCACTCTTTTCCTTCTTTGAAATAGGTTTGACCTATATTATAATGCAAGAAGAGTGTATTTATTATTATTATGAATGAAGTTCTTTGTGAACATATTATTTTTTTTTCTTCCTCTTTAAAATAATACAAACCTTCAAGCAGGGTGAATCGGTATGAGCACCAACGATAGAAAAACCATTGCCAGGAGTATATTTACCACCAACAACAAAAGCTACAATAGACGAACCATTACGCGTAAAATAATATTTGCCGTTACGTTCAATAGCTCTATTCCAATTGTCTCTTTCTTTAATTTCTTTGAAACCAGCCTATTATGAAAAAAAAACGATTGTTTAATATAGTATCTACATGACTTTATAGTAATTTTATATATACAAACCTGTTTGAATAATTCAACAGCTTCATGAGTACAATGAAAAGGGGATGGAGATTTATTTACGAAATCCACGAAATCGCGTGCTGAATTGTAAAAAAAAAAAAAAAAAGTCGTGTTAGTTACTTTAGTTTTGCATAATGGAGTGTTGAAAGAAGATATGTGTGGGGGAAGCATATGGAATAAAAGTTTATAATATACCTTCTTGAGGAATAGAAGGATTAAACTATACGAGTTATACAAAAAAAAAGTAACTTTAGTTGTTTGTCAAAAAGTGAAATATATATATATATATAAATAAAGACACCTTACCACCATGATTTATTATATATGAAAAAGGGGGAGGAAGAAAGAGATTTTGAGTATAACAATGTAAATTTATATGCTGAAAAAAAAAATGCGGGCCAAATTTTTTCCATTGAGAAAAACGAGTTTTTGTTCGGGTCCTCCTGTTTGGATGGTAGGACAGATCAAAAAAGCAAACAAGTTGCCTTAACTGCCAAAAGCTGCCTTTTACAGAATAATATACAGACTTTGTGCTTTAGTGCTTAAAAGTTGTGAAAAAAAATACACATTTTTTAGTGCATACATGAGCCATCCAAGAGAAACTGAATAAGAAATAATATAAATGAGAGAGTTTGAATATATTAAACAACGTTGATAGTTATACAAATGTAATGCATTATTGAGTTATCTTGACGACTACCCTTCCTGCAGCCGTTGTGGTGTTGAAAAGTCATGGTAAGAATAATTTATACGTATGGTATTGAAACAGAACTACAACGAGTTTGCTTTACTATTATTCTGATGATTTGTAGAACATCCATATATGAAAACTAATAGAATCATCATAACAAAAAAAAATTCTTTCCGTGTGTTTCCATTTTTTGATCAGTTAATTTTATCTGGTTCAAATCACATAAGCAAACGCTGCTCATCAAATGACCCAACGTTGCTTGATTTTTTTCTTGCCATTACGTAATGAATATAAAACCACGACGAATGTACGTAATTATATTAATATCTTTGTTTCCATACGGTTACAGTATATAGTTTTATTTTATCATACCAGCATTACCTCCTACCTCCTTATGAAATTATGGGCGGGGATAATTGCCATGTATATAAATTTCAATTATCACGACAATAAGCAATATTTAGAAAATCAATTTGTTGTCATGACAACCTAGCCTTTACTTTATTATATTGTTAAATGACTATTATTTTTTCTAGTTAGTCATCACTCGATCGTAGTGTTCTCTGGAGTATAATTTTACCATTAGAATCTAATCATATCATGTCTGTCGTCTTTGCAAGAAATTTATCTATCAGGTAATGAATACATATGTGCTTATTGAAACTCTTTTAATTTAGACGATTAAAGCATTACGTACGCGATGAGAACCACTAAGAATATATAAATGTTTTGCTACAATGAACAATAATGAAACCGGAAAAGAAGCATCTTCTATATATGGTAGTTATAGAGTAACAATGCTTCTGTATAGCAGATGATTCCTAATATAGTATAACAAAATTAATAAACTTATGTTTGTACTTGCTGGAGATAGCAACATATAAATTATCATGGAAAAAATTCCAATAACACATTTCTCTCATTACCCTATACATTATTTGCTACTTTTGTTTTATTATATTCAGAAATATAAATAAGTTTTATTAATATGATACTGCTTATTTTATTACAAAATATATATGTATATAAATCAAAAAAAAAATATATATCTATCGTAGCTATATTATTGAAATATATAAATACATATTATTTATATTTCAAAAACAAATTTATAGGTAATAAATTTTATACTGGATATTTAACTATTGCTATGCCTGCATTAGTGATTGTTTTTCCTCAGAGGCCTCTTTTTGCTCATCCTGCTCATCTTGTTTATGTTTCACTTCTTCATCCGATTCTTCAGAAGGGGAATCCTTAGATTTTACGTCATCATCAGTTTTGGGCACATTAGGAGACAAATCGTCATGTTCCGTAGTACTAAAAGTTTATAAAATATAATTGTTCATTTAACGAGAGTACATAAACGATCTTTCACTGTAGTATATGTATATTACCAGATATTTTCATTTTAATGACAATAATAATAATAAAAATATACTACTTACACATCATGTTCTTTCTTTGCCTTGATACGTTTCGAAAAACGATTTCCTTTATCATCATCAACGACATTGGACGCACGATCAGGTTCCTGGCTGGTTTGTTGTCCTAAAATAATAACCATTATAATAAATTAGTACTTTTAACTATATCGTATGAAACAATAGGAATATGGAATAAAAATGAGAATTAAACGAATATAGCCACTATACATACTTGCTGCTGAAGAGGAAGCAGGGGATGATGCTTCTATATATAAATAAAGTATGTAGTTTTGATTATTTCAATAATGTTGCTTACGTAAAACTAAAGCAATGAGCTATAATCAAATGAGTTGTTTTGGTGTTTTTTGTTTCATATGTACCTTCAGGTTCTTCCATTTCAGTTCGCAAACGTTTTTTAGTAACAATAGGGTTTGAAGGATTTTGTTCTTCCGATACTTGAGATTGGGGTTCAACGGTGCTGGGAGCTTCAGGCTGTTCATTATTATTTTTACCTTCAATATAACATTCTGGGGAAGTCACATCTTCAGTAATGTTGAGGTCACCTTTTGGTGTCAATGTATCAGGAGACTTGGGAGGCGACATAGTACGGACAGGTTGGTTTTCTTGTTCTTTGTTTTCCTGCTCGTCGGATGGCTTATCACTCTTTGAACTTGATGCTTCAGCTTTCTGCTGATCCTTGGTACTTGTATCTATTTTTTTCCCTTTCGATTGCTTCGATTGTACCTTCTTTACTT
Source organism: Circinella minor (assembly GCA_016758965.1). NCBI lineage: Eukaryota > Fungi > Mucoromycota > Mucoromycetes > Mucorales > Lichtheimiaceae > Circinella > Circinella minor. Next base: position 180,074 of record JAEPRB010000061.1, read on the forward strand.
GTTTTTTAGTAGTGGTCAGAGTAGTGGTAGTGGTAGTAATCGCTGCTGCTTGGCGTTGACGTTCTTGACGTTTAACTTGGCGACGAGTACGCTCAAATGTTTCGAGATCAATTACTTGATCAGGTGAACGATTACGCAAACGATTGCTACGTCGAGTATGATCAAATGTTTCAAGGTCAATAAAATTCTGAGGTGAACGATTTCGCAAACGATTGCTAGCGCGCTTCATTATGATAGTATTCGATACGTAAATGAAAAGAAGAATAAGAGATGGTTAAAAGATAAGATGTAAAAAAAAAGTGTTTAAAAAATTAAGAAAAAGGTTATTATTATTTTTAAAAAAAAAATCTCATTCTTTTTATATATTACTAGATTTTTCTTTTATATGTGAATACTTATTATTATAATTATTATTTCTCTTTGTTTTAATAATTAGATATCCTATATGTATCATTTTTTTTCTACTTTTTTTTTTTTATTAAAAATGGTACATATTTCATGATCCTTGCATTGTTACTCTTTGTTATTATTGTGATTAAGAGTATATTTTATTAATAGTAACTCAAAAATAATAGATAAATTATCTTCTTGCATTGTATTTATCCAATCAATAAAAACTTAAAATGTATAACATCTTTGTATTCGACAATAAAGGATTATGTACCAAGTGTGTGTACCATTCAACCTTTGTTTCCTTGTTTTATCTGAGTTTCTACGACAAGAAGATGATAGAAGTGAAAGATTTCTTCTTAATCAACAAAAGATACAGAAGTGGCTAGATAAAAAAACAAAAACAAAATATATATAGGTGTATAATAAGGTTTTATTGTTTGAGATTCTCATTATTTCAAATATTATGCTTTCTTTGTCCTCTTTGAAAGAAAATATTGTGATTTCATTTCTCCAAGTAGGAATAATACCTTATTCTTTATTTTTAATAATATTAACTTTAAATGGAATAAGTTGTCTTAACTAAATTATTATATTGAGCTTTTTCCATATTTTTTTCTACAGTCCATGCGCTGAACCTTAATTTGAGGGAGTAGGTAAAGCAAAAAATAAAATAAAAATATCACTGTATTAGATTATTTTATGTTAATGTCATTGAAAACAAAAAACAAGTAGAATATGGTGATACTAAATTAAAAGGCAACTTTTACACACGGCAAGGTGAAGGCATCGAGTCGACCAACACAATTGTTTTTGATTCACAATATATATAGAAATCTTTTGTTGAATCTACTCCTTTGAATAGACGAATTATTATTTTATGTAAGTATAACACAATCAATAATAGATGGACCTGGTGTTTTAGGTGATATTGTGTTGAAGTGGCGATCATTAAAAAATTAATAATGATAACTTTTTTTTCTATTCCTATTGTTATTATACTTCTCTAAAACAAATTACGAAATAGAATAAGGATTCTATAAAAGAATTATATTTTTTAAAGGTTTTGAAAAGTCAAGTTCGATATTTGGGACATAAGTGGAGAGAAGGTAATTAACCTCAGGCTGTTTATTTTTACCATATATTTAGTGTAGTGATGCTAAACAAAAATATTTATTTTTAGAAAATATGAAAACAATATCTGCTATTTCACGACAATGTTCGAGATGGTTGGTTTACTTTTATGTGAAGATAATTATGATAATAACAATAGCAGAAATTACAATAAATTTGTAAGTTGAAATAAAGATGTAAATAAATGAGAGTTATTAAATCCACATTGGCTATATGTATAAATTGGATGCCAATATGCGAATACTTGTAAAACTATACCATGAAGACCAATATGATGTCAACACAGAGGCTATAGTCGACCAAGGTGATCATCATAGAAAATCTAATACTATTGGAAACGTCCGTTGTGATGATACAGCATAATGCCTGCTGAAGCATTGGAGTAACGTGATGAATAACTATCCCTTTACCAAACAACAGCGACAAATAGGCTCGTTAAGAAAATCATTCAGGCAATCGCTCAAACGTCGATTTAGATTGAAATATATTATTCAAGTACTGTTCGAAACTCAAGAGTGAAATACATTCACACCCGCAACTACAACTACAACTTAACTACTAAAGCAAACATCTCATCAAAGAAAAAACAGAAAAAGGATGAAGATAATGATAATATGATACTGATGATGAAGAAAAAGAAATTATGGCCATGAATGGAAAAAAGAAGAATGACCATTAGATAATAATAAATTTAACAAGCCATTCGCAGTTTCACAACATTAATGCTAGTACTTGACAAGCATATGATTACTGACAGGATCAAAAAGGTAACTAATAACACCGAGTTTACCAAGATCAAGTTGGCCTTAGGTACTCTCTTCGATTGAAACGGTTTAATAGAAGATGGATTAAGTGGAAGAATGAATTTAGTTGGTGAACAAAGAGAACAACAATGGTAAAATATTGATTTAGATGATCCTGCTTATTGTAAAGTTCTTTTGGATGTGGAAACAGAAGTGGATGAAGAAACTATAGCTACTACTAATACTCCTGGTAATAATATTAATGTCGATCCATAATCTCTTTAAAAATGATTTTACATCCAAAACAGATACACACACAAACATAAGTAGAACAATATATATCATACAACTACATAATTCACTAAGAAAATCATTATCCCATCCGACTATTATACCTTTATTACACATGTTTCTTTCCTTTACTTTACTTTTTCTTTTTATCCCGAACTTTCTCATTCCATACAAGCATCAGGGAATGTTTCCCATATACTTTGTATTTAATCATCTCAAAAATAAATAAATCTGAGAATGAAATAAAAACTTTACCACTTTACTGAATCTATATCCATGCACTACGCCGTAATGATATTTTATCACGTTAAAATATAACAAAGAAAAGATCATTTTAATACAGTAAACGTTGCAAGAAGAGATTCGATTCTGGTAAAAACTATACCCATGGGTGTAGAATTGTTCTGTGGACGTAACCGAATAAAAATCGAGCAGTGTTATTACTGCACTAAATACCTTTAGTGCGGATTGTATTTTATTGAAACAAAAAGCAAAAAATTGAATCATATCAATGCCATTGCTATACTTTAGTACGGCAGTAATGGTGGTAACAATCACATTGATTTTATAACAATTATATCTGAATATATCCCAATTATTTTTGAATACATACGCGGAACCAATGAAAAAAAACATATAAAGAGCTACGTACATAAAGGTAAAGTATCTTACAAAAAAAAAACTTTGAAAGTTTTATGATTATATTAGTATGCTTACTTTTTAAATTGTACCAGTACAACATAATAGACTTTATTTTTATTTATTTTTTAAACATACGTATATATATAAGGAGCAAATGGAATAGTTATTTTGCTGTTATAATATAAAGATGTCAATAATGTCATTAATTACAAACGATTAATAAGATATCCGGATTCTCTTGTGGTTTATAGAAGCACACATGATTCACAGTGTAAAATACTTATCATACACACTGTTAAATTGGTATCCAAAAGCTTCGGTATATAAAAGGGTCACGTTTTAACTATATTATTTTTTTTTGTCATTCATGACTTGTTAGCTAGGGACATAGAAATGAAAATTGGACTTTATAACATTTTTTTATGCATTTTTCAAACAGTCGCGTTGTCGCTCAGGGTATTTTTTAATTTTGTCCTGAAAAAAAAAAAGCGATACGTAAAAAAACAAGATACTTTTTTTTTCTTTCATCACACTCCGATTTTTCTATAGATTGATAAATAAAGAGGAAATCCATTACTGTTTCTTTTTCTTATAATTATGTGACAGCTCAATATGATATTAACAATCTCACAAGCTACAGAATTTGTATATGGTGCACTTCATTTATAGGCGCTGTAAGTATCGACAAATGTACTAGTAATTGGGAAATTTGTTTTTTTTTTCTATTCCCACAAAAAAAAAATTATGCATTAAAAACGTTACACTAATAAACAACCAGCTCTTTTTTTTGGACTATTTAGATCAAGCAGTGCACTTTCCATTGATTGTATCTATTTATTTATTTTATACCATTTTTCAATACATGCAAGAAGAGGTAAATAATTACTCGTATCAAATGAACAGAAGAGAAGAAAAAGGATGATTGGGGTGCTCTTCAACGACTTTATGATGACAATAAACTCAAATGTAAATCTATTCTATTGGTATTTGATTGATTGTTTTACCAAGATACCCTTGAAACCAGGTTCTTTTGTTATTTAAATCGTAACGCAGCCCCATAGAGACAGAAACGAACGCTACGTTTATCCCTTCCCACTGATAAAAGTGCAATTACAGGTAACTATTGTTATATTGTTATTTATCCATATTTTTAATAATCAATGATAAAAAGAATGTTTTTATCAAAAAAAAAAAACTTTTAATGAATTATGACGTACTTGGGGAAAAACAATGAATTGGGTTTGCATAGGGGGTTAATGCTATTAGAATGGATGATGGCTGATTTTCATATATAGGCTATTACATGAATATTATCTACATACAATCATTATTGATACACCCTTGAATGTAATTATCAATAGAATACATATTAAAAGAACTGAAACTTTCTCTGTTTGTAATAATACAGCACATAAAATTTAGTAAAAAGCATCCCGATTGAGATCTGGTACTTTTAAAACAACTGATAAAGTTTTTTTTATGTGACAACCTGTAAAAAATAGAAAATTTTCATTGATGCATGTTTCTAAATAAAATACATGAGTGGATAAATCAACAAGCTCTCAGAATATTTTTAATTTCATTGTTGTTCAAAAATACAAAATTTAAGTTTAAGAAAATTACGAATTGCTGTCGTTAGTCAAACTCATTTTTTCTATAAAATAGCAGATTACATAGGAAAACATCTTCTTTTCATTTTCTGAACTTTCTCACTACAGCTACGTACTTTTTTATTTTATTTTATTCTACCTCTCAAAACCTTACTATATATATACATACAACAACATGGACAACCAAAATCTTCTCCTCGCACTCCCCATCGAGGTATTGGAACGTATTTTTGGTTTTTTTAATTTGGAGTTTGGCGATATCGTTAATGCATTGCATGCCGGACCAATTTGGCGTAATCATTTGATAACGCATTTATGGACTGTCGATCGGTTACAATTGTACCGCCAACGGGTACCATCCTTAAATGTTCTTGGAGACGAGGATTTTAACACTTTTTTGACCACTTACCATGCAAACACCCTGCTCATCTTCAATCTACACAATCCCAGTGTAGAGTTAATTAACGCATTGGAGCGCTTTGGAAGCCGTCTCCATCAATACCAAATATGTAAATACGTACGAATACTAAATTGTTATTTTATGCTATATTTAAAGCGGTGACATAAACGAAAATCTAAAGTTATTAGTAATAAAGCTTTTGAATATTATTGTTTATGCATATTGATTGTTCTAATAATATCTTACAATTCTTATTTGAATAGGGTTAAACACAAGCAGCAGACAGGCGCGCTGAATATGCTTTTGGCATTGAGGAATCGAACTCCTCTCTTTGCTGCCGTGCACATTTCAAGAGTGCCGGCAGCTAACCATACAAGCACGATGATTTCAACTTTCGTAGATACAAACCTTCAACAGGTTTTGTTCACTGGTGTCCGATTCCAATTTGAGAATTTATTTCCTCAATTTCGTGTATTTCACAGGCCTATTTGACGAATCTCCAAATAAATGGGTTTGCGGGGCTCAGGGTACCCCTTTGCAAATTATGTAATTGATTGTTTCCCAAACCTCAATACTCTTATCATCTCTCCTCAGCTTCTTATGCAAAATAACCCACAACTCATCAATTTAATCCGCCTCCTTCCCAACCTTCAATGTAATAATAAAAAATTATATTTTTCTATACGTACAGTACGTTCTTGCTTTTAATTTTTCTTTTGTTTTTTTTTATCAGTTTCAATATATGTTTGATCAGCATTTAAAATATAGTGATATCATAAACTGATGCTTTTTACTATGATTCGTAATGATAATAACGATAATACGTAATAGTGATAATGATTTACTGTAGTAGTGTCCATTGGGCAACTACCGCAGACATCGCAGATTCATCGCAGATATTGAAGTTTATGATTCAAAGATTTCTTAATTAAAATATCCGTGTAACCTAGCTAGACCCAATAAAAGCTATTATATATTGCATATTTATAGATTATTTTTATTAAAAAAAGCCATTAATGATTGGAAGGGAGGGGGACTCTTCCTTTTCCCTTCTTGGGTCGATGGGATTGGGTGGTGGAGGTAGATGACGTGGAAAATGATGGTGATAGTGGGGGACGGGTGGTAGGAATGATGGAGGGGCGGTGTGGTTATCTTGAAACAAATCAAATTGTTGTTGTGGTGATGGTTGGTGTGAGGAAGAAGAGGAAGAAGCAGCAGCAGCACGCAAAGAGAAAGGAATGGAGAAGACGACTGGATTCGGATGCAAAAGATGAGCTATAAGCATATAATAATATTAATATATTAGTTCATCACATAATACTATACACTATTCTTAATTAATGGGTAATCTTATCAACTAAAATCTCTTAAATCAATGTCGCCATGGTTATCAATAATAATTAAATTTCCATTTTTAAAAGTTTTTTACATATTATTTTATAAGCATATTTTGTCGTGTCCTTGGCATTTGTAGCATAGTTGATTTTACGTTACCAATGAGGGTAATTGCAATAATGGATTGTAACAACAGCTCTTTTTATGCGAACTTATTAATTTTGCTGTTGTCGTTTACAAAAAAAGTTATTATTTTGCTTAGCTAGACTATTTTACTTTAGTTGGATTGTATATGTATGTGCACCACTGTAAGTCAAAAAGAAAAAGAAAAACCTTTTTTTTTTGTACGTAGTTATATATTCAATTCAAATATCCCACCTCCCTAGCTACTGTTTGCATATGCTGTTGAACCGATCATTGGGAATCTTATCAACTAAAATCTGTCAGATCATTATGTCATAATAACCAGTAATTAAATTTTTATCTTAGGTTTTACATTACTTTATATGAAGATATAAATTATCATAAAAGAGATGACAATACATTTTTAAAACGGTAAAAGAAAAACAATTTATTTATATTATTAATAATAAAATAAAAATAAAGAAAGAAATCATTCTAAGCAAAAAACCAATGGTTCACAAAAAACACATTATGATAAAATATTTATTATAAAAACTGCAATGCTCTTGGCCGCAACTTTCTTTTTTAATAAAATAAAAAAGAAAGGTTACGTGGACAGGTCACTACCAACGTGGAGGTGGCATTGCGTCAGGACCCAACCTCCCCAGTGCCTAACCTGGATCATCGGCCCCTTTACTATCTGAAGATAATAAAGAGTAAGGCATCGTTGTCGTTCAGTACTGGATTGTTGTTATCGTTGCTTTTTTTTTTTTTGATGCTGTAATTACAACGCATGATTGAAACAAAAACTTTAAAAAGTCCCAATATTAACCATTGCGGGTCAAATAGAGAACAAGAGAGTTGTTTCGCAAAGTATGGCCCAAGAAGGCTAGCTCCAAATGAGTCATTCCTTACTCGAGGACCTTAAAGCCATGTAAAGAGCTCACTTTAAAGTACCTCTGTAGATAAAGCAAGTGTTAAGCACAATGATCAATACCAGCGTTATCTAAAGTAGTCGTTCACTATGGTTGTAATATGTCGTATGGTGCTATTGTTGATATTGCTGCTGTTACTGTGGTGCTGCTGTTGCTGCTGCTGTTGCTGTTGCTGATGCTGATGCTGTGGTGCTGCTGTTGCTGTGCTGTTGTTGTTGTTGTTGTTGTTGTTGTTGTTGTTGTTGTTGTTGTTGTTGTTGCTACGTATTGGTGCTTTTGTTGTTATTGGTGCTGTGTCCAAATGGAAAATTACAAGTATTATCAAACGCCATCCCCAAAAAGTCCCAATACTGATCATTGCCGGCCAGTATAAAAAAAAGAGTTGTTTCGCAAGGACTGGCCCAAGGAGGCTAGCTCCAAATGAGTCATTCCTTACTCGAGAACCAGAAAAGCCATGTAAAGAGCTCACTTTAATGTTCCTCTGTAGATAGACAAGAGGAGAACACAATGACCAGTATTAGCGTCATCCGAAGTATGTGCTTTACCATACTTGTAATCCGCCATAGAATGCTGTCGTTATAAGTTGTTGTTGTCTGTTTTTTTTTTTTTTTTGCAATGTCATTTCATGTAAAAATAAAAATAAAAAATAAAAAGTAAGTATAAATAATATTTACAGTTAGGAAAAAAGAAAGTCCGTAAAAAAGTAAGAAATAAAAAAGGAAATTATAATAACATAAATGGGAATATAGAGAAAAAGTAGGTATAGAACCCGTTAAGAGAAAAACAAATGGCAGATCAAAAAAATGTATGGTCCAACATGTCTTGGGTGCTGACCAAAAAATTTTCTTGATGAGAACCAGGAGCCTCAAGATGGTTTGGAAGACCCTTGTAAAAATTATCAGTACGTAAAGTGGTGATATATGAAGCCAAATCAGATAAAAGTTCGTGCATGGCCTGTGCAAAGTCACTGCCCTGTTGTCTAATATTGGCGTCATTGAAATTACCATGTAGATTTTGGTATAGAAACCAATCCAATGCTCTGGTAAGCCCTGATAGACGATACTGAATATTATAAAGAGCTGAATCAAAGTGTTTTGCAGATGCAGATACGGTGACTTTATTGAGTTTTAGTGGATCATAATTGCGTACAGCATTCTTAGGACAATCAAAGAGGAATTGTCGGCGCTGTGAATCATCCAAAGGCCGTTTGAAAAAGTCTTCTTGAATGAAGGGATATTGCGCCAGCATCTCTTCAGTGGGATGAAAGTCGGCACCGGGATTGCGTACAGTGACGTTGGGGTCATTGTTGATGTTGACCGTGGTAGCCAATTGCTGTTCAACGGCTTGTAGGCGTTGAAGTAGGGCAGTGGTCCAAGCGGGGGTGGCATCATCATTGTTCATAAGCTACAACGGTGAGTGTCCAGGAGCGTAGTAAAATGTTCGAATGAAAAGAAGATAGAGATTATAGACTTAGAAAAATATTTAAATAAAGAAAGAATTGATCCACAGCCAAGGTCCCCGACAAGGATGTGTAATAGCATAGATACATTATATCAGCTATCATTTTTTTTATCTTATCCGTACAGCTTAGTTATTTTTTCAGTATATTACATATTAGTACCAGCTGCGTTTCAATTCGTTAAACCGGTAATTCGCTAA